>CAWUFW010004732.1:1365000-1477078 GCA_963921515.1 Calotriton arnoldi | reverse complement strand
CAAGGGCAACCTCTGTTGTGGATATATATATATATATATATACATATATATATATATATATATATATATATATATATATATATATATATATATATATATATATAGTGAGGCCCATCAGAGATCCAGGGACAAAGGGGCTATAGTGAGAAGATTCTAAAGGCAGCTATTAATAAAACCAAGGACCGATCAAGGGATTCCCTACTCGTAAATAATGTAGATTTTACAACTACCAAGAATGATAATGCTGTCCCCAGATTGATCACTACTTTTTTAGCAAACAAGAAAGGAAAGTACGTGCCATTATTAAACGGCACTGGCCGATTGTTTTGACAGATGGGGAAGTTGTCGGCCAGATTACCGTCTCAAATCCCAATTGTTACCTATAGGAAGGGCATCTCTATGCACACGCAGATTGGGAACAATCCTGCCCGGAGTTGGCAGCAATAAAAATGTGGTTACAACCCAAAAATGAAAGCTTGACAAAATGCTCCACTTGTAGAGCATAGCAAGTCTCGGAAAAGAATACTACACCATTCATCTCCCTTTCAGTTCAGACAAAATAGCCATTAGGGGTAATCTCTTTCATGTAGGACGGAGTTCGCAGTGTATGTTCTGACATGCACCTGCGTGACTGAGATATGTGGGCAGCACAAAATTGCAGGTGCATGTCAGAATATTACAAACACCTGCGTGCACATAGTCAATAATGACCCTTCTATCCAGTGGCTCGCCACTTTAAGCAAGCACACAACAATGATCTCAGTTGTTTAAGTTACTTTGTGGTGGCAGCTATCCCTAAATTACGTCGAGGAGACCGAGGAAAGAGCTCTTAGACAGTTGGAGACTTAAAATGATTTTGGATCTAGACAGCAAATTCCCTTATGGTTTGAACAATACGGAAGACTTGCACAATTTTTTATAGAGGTCGGCTGGGATCAATCGAGCATATGGCTTTATTAATAATACACCCGTGGGCCCTCATTTAATTGTGATGAAATTTCTGTATCCGTGTGTAAATAGGTATTACTCTCGGCAGCGGCCATTTTTTTATTGGATGCAAGCTTAATGGGAATTTTCTTTCGGTTTTGTTGCATTCAATATTTTAAGGCCCATAAATTGAGAATTGTTTTTATATTATGAATTGATTGTTGATGGGACATAGGTAGCACTTGCACTTTAGGACGGTATGTCATTTTGCACATTGGACAGCACTTCATACACTTGATGCACTTTAGGCCAGGGGAATGTTGACAGGTATTTGTAGTTTTTAAGCATAACAACAAGGAGTATGCTCTAGAAGCAGTTCTGACACACTTCAGTATTTATGCAGGAATTGAAGGCAGTTTTGTTTACAGGTTGATTGGTCCAGCTTCCTTCAGAGATCTGCAATAAATATTCACATCTAGGAGAACTCCATGTAAACACACATCTCGATGTATTAGATACTCATGTTAGTGACATTATTAATTAAGAGTGTTTTTTATGGGTATTTAATAAAATGTATATTTATTTATATATTTATTTACTTATTTATATTCTCCTATATTACATGATTAAATTGGAAATATTTATTTATTTATAGTATTTATTGAAAGTGCCACAGAACTTTGGACATATTACCCATGCATGGACATTTATAATAAAAAAAGAAAATTAAAAAAGAGGATTAAACCAAGAGAAGAGAAATAAGAGAATGAAACTGAGATAAAAAACGGAGCAAAAAAACGGGAGTGAGAGAAAAGAAGAAAAAGAAGAGAAAGACTATGTAACAAAGGCTGGTGTATGTGTTTTCACTATGTTCACGTTTTTTGGTGTGTTCTATCACGTGGTTTCAGCATTTAAAAAACATGGCGTTCTTATCCCCTCGCTTGTGTGATCAAGGGGCAAGTGGTGCCCGAAACGCGTAATCTGAGGAAAACTGAAATAAACATCTAATTGCCTACATTCCGGTGGTTCGTGATTTCTTTGCGGCTGAAGCGACGGCTGACAGCGCTGCGAGCTGGCGGAGGATCTTTGTGATTTATATATATATATATATTACCTACAGGTAGGTAGTTATAGTTAGGACCCTCGTTTCTATTAAAAAAACATTTTTTCTTTTGCCAATATCTTTGGCGCCGCTTGACCTGAATCTTAAAGCGAAATTTTTTAAACTAATGTTTCACTCAAGTGTCAGCTCCTGCCTTGAAAGTTTTGGGAGTGATTCAATGAGGGAGGCTGAGAAAAAGGGGGGTCCCAAGCACGCGTTTTCTCCCTTGCTAATCTCCACAGGAAATCTCAGGACAAAGCTGCAGCCCAGCCTGTTGAACAGAGTTACGCCAAATTTGGCAAAAAGGCAGGTCTTGGTTCAGAAAGCGACCTTTGTTTTTAAATGGTGTAAATCTGTTCAGTAGTCCCTCGAGAAATTAAAAATTAAAATATTGCCATCTCAGTGGCCGACCCTCACGAGCTTCATTTTGACTGGCTGCCAACACTCCAAACCAAGAAGTGTTGAGCAAGCCATTCTCGTGACTCGGTAAAACCGAGTCACAAGAGAACAGTAAAAAAAGATAAAAATACAAGAAAAGGGGGCAGGGTAGAAACACTCCTGACCCCGTAGGACCTGCTCCAGGCCCCAAAAAATCATTTTTAAAAAAAGAATTATCAGAATTTGCGCTGGGTGCGCGAATCTGGCCAAATAGTTTTTTTTTTGAGACGCGCCGGTCTCCGCGCATCGTTTGTAATCAGCCCCCAGGTGGGCCAGGTCCAGGGGCAATCAAAAAATATAGTGCGGGGGACGTTAAAATCCATTATATTGCTTTCCTGTTGGTTGGTAATTATTGTGCTGTGGCTTGCGCTGATGCATGTTGTCCCTTTGCTCTTGGGGGCGGAGGCGCTCCTAGCAGGTTCTGAAATGAAAATGAACCGCATAATGCTTGTACCTGCACTGAATAGACACATCACACAGATGCGCACACACAGATGCCATGAAATTGCCATGATGTCTAACAACAGTGGGTCTGGCTTCTAATCAGTGAAGGCTGAGCCTCTAATCAAAAAGCAACAAGATCCTTGCCTGTACTGATCCTTAATTGGAGAAACAAATCACCAAGGTGACAACAATCAAATTAAAGTCAACCTCTGCAGAAATGATTCAAACGATATTATTCAAAAATATATTTTTTGGTTTACACAAAAATCATTTTGCATACATTTTATCACGTGTACCATATATTACAATTCAAAACTTTTTACAAAATACACCACAAGACCAAAAACATTTGACCTAACAAAAACACTTAATGACTCTGGGTCAATACACCATTAATGGACAACATCAAAACGACTCACTAACGGACAATACATATAACGCATAACACATAACCAAGTGAGTCTCTTTTTGTTTTATCAATTTTTGACATTGGTTTTTCAGTCTAGAAAAAACCAAAAAACAGTGTAGTTCTTAGAGGAAACAATTTCTGCACTGCGCCAATTTATGGACACAATTTCATAATTCATCAAACCAGGCAGAAAAGATCATATCATTAGTCACACTTGTTTTTCAGAACACAACAAAAAAGGTCGACGAGCGTTTCGAACCCCGTTAGTTGTTGACTCGGGGTTCTCTTCAGGACCAAACACTAGAACAGCAATAATAAATAAAAGAGATTTAGGAGCATGTCCTTCAGATTCTAGCCCGTCCTTGCTTCGTTTTTATGTTGTCCTCATTCGCATTTCGGGAAAACCCCTCCACTCCAACAAGCGTTTTCTCAAGCCACCGTGAAGCCAGACAGGCTCTTCTTACACTAAGTAAGTAAGCAAACAGTCACGAGTGTGTTGCTAGCACTTGCACGACATGACTGAAAAGCTTTCCTTAGAGCGTTTTTTCTTCTTTTTTTTTATTTTTGTTTCAGAAAATTTAAGACAGGAATTGATTGAGTCTGAATCGCGAAATCGGCTGATTCGCTTGAATAGGTAAAAGAAGGAAGTCAGCCTTGGAACTGCTTGCCCCAAGGGTATGTTAAGGTCTAGTGCATTAAGCAGTTTGTATACAGAAGGACATGCTCCTAAATCTTTTTTATTTATTATTGTTTTTCTAGTGTTTGGTCCTGAAAGAGAACCCCCGAGTCAACAACTAGCTTGGGGTTCGAAGCAGCGTCGTTAGCCTTTTTGTTGTTGTTCTGAAAAACAAGTGTGACTAATGATATGATCTTTTCTGCCTGGTTTGATGAGATTATGAAGTTGTGTCCATAAATTGGCGCGAGTGCGAAATTGTTGTTCTCTCTAAGAACTCACACTGTTTTTGGTTTTTCAGACTGAAAAAAACCAAATGTCAAAAATTGATAAACAAAGAGATCCTTGGTGTATGTGATTATGTATGTTATATGTATTGTCCGTTAGTGAGTCGTTTTGATGTTGTCCGTTAGTGGGTGCTGTTGACCCAGAGTCATTTAGGTGTTTTGGTAGGTCACATGTTTTTGGTCTTGTGGTGTATTTTGTAAAAAGTTTTGAGTTAGCAATATATGGTACGCGTGATAAAATGTATGCAAAATGATTTTTGTAAAAATTAAAAAATATATTTTTGAATCATGTCGTTTGAATAATTACTGAAGAGGTTGACTCTAGTTTGATTGTTGTCACCTTGGTGATCTGTTTCTCCAATTAAGGATTGGGTGCAGGCAAGGATCTTGTTGCTTTTTGATGAAGTCCCATGAAGTATTCACGAGTTGTACTAGTGCTTTGTAAAAAAAAAACGGAAATAACATAAAACGCACAGTGACTCGCGAACAGTGCGCTTGTGCGAGTGTGATCGGCTGTTTCACTGGTGCTAAAGGCTTGGCTTCTCGCTGCACTGCACTCTGGGCTCTTTGTTCCGTGGTCGGGGGGCACTCCTGGGCCCTGTAGGGGTTGGTGCAGGTGTGCCCCCCGCAGGTGGACCGGGTGGAGCTTTTGGTAGCTTAAGGGTGGGGCCGCGGATTCTGGGCTGTGCCCTATGTACTTGTTGGAGCCCTGGGGGGCACGGAGGTGAAGCTGTGACCTCTAGGTTGTGTGGCAGAGCCTGTAGCCTGCAATGGGTGGAGTGGTGGGCGCTGGGTGGAGCTGTGCCTACTGTATGGAGCAGGAGCTACGACCACTTCATGGAGGGGAGGGGAGGGGAGCTGGGTGGAGCTGTAGGCAATGGGTGGACCTGTGGGCTCTGAGCACTGAATGGAGCTGTGTACATTGAATGTATGGAGCTGCAGGTGCTGAGTCACTAGGGTGCAGATCCTGGATAGGTGGAGGAGTGCGGTATGCTGAGGTGCAGTTAGAGAAGCTGTGGGCCCTCGGGTGGTGCTGTGGCGGGCATTAGGTCGAGGAGTGTGCGCTGGATCAGAGCTGCAGGCCTTGGGTGGAGGCGCAGGTTCTGGGTGGAGCTGTAGGCACCAAAGGGAGCTGTAGTGGGCTTTGGTTATTGTTGTTGTTACTCTATGCCCCTGGTTCGAGGAGCTGTGGCATGCGCTGAATGGAGCTGCAGCCCTCGGATAGTGCTCTAAGCCATGAGAGGAGCTGTTGTGAGCTCTCGATGAAGCTACATCTCCCCGGATGAAGCTCTAAGCCCTAAGTAGAGCTGTGGTGAGCAATTGGGTGTGGCTGCATGTCCCTCGTGGAGCTGGGGTGAGGCACTAAAAGGAGCTGCATGCCCCGGATGGAGCTGTAAGTCCCCAAGTGTGGATAGCTCTGGTTGAAGCTACATGGCCCGGGTGGAGCTCTAAGCCTAGACTGGAGCTGTGGTGAGCCCTGGATGAAGCTGTGAGGCCCAGAGGGATCTCTAAGCCCGAGTGGAGGCTGTAGTGAGCCCTGGGTGAAGCTGTAGGCCCAGAGGGCTCTCTAAGCCCGAATGGAGCTGTAGTGAGCCCTGGCTAAAGCTGCAAGCCCAGAGGGATGTCTGAGCCTGAGTGGAGCTGTAGTGAGCCCTGGGTGAAGCTGGAGGCCCAGAGAGGGATCTCTAAGCCCGAGTGGAGCTGTAGTGAGCCCTGGTTGAAGCTGCAGGCCTTAGATGGAGCTCTAAGCCCGAGGTGGAGCTGTGGTGAGCTTAGGGTGAAGCTGCCAGGCCTTAGATGGAGCTCCTAAGCCAGTGGAGCTGTGGTGAGCCCACTGGGTGAAGCTGTAGGCCCAGAGGATCTCTAAGCCCAAGTGGAGCTGTGGTGAGCCCTGGGTTGAGCTGCATGTCACGGCTGGGGCTCTGAGCCTGAGGAGGCGGAGCTCTAGTTCGTTCATTGATGGAGCTGTGAGACTCCAGTTGGTGCCGCTCGCCTCAAATGGAGCATATAGGCTCCCCCTGGAGTGTTTTTATTTTTATTTTATGGATCACATATCGCGTGAACTGGCCCGAAGTTATTGAAGCACTTCACACAAGTGCCAGTTACATTACGCAATGTCACTCACTGCTTGTTTGAGGCACGGGGAGATTAAGAGATTTGCCCAGAATCACAGGATGTTGAGCGGATGCCGGGACTCGAACCAGCTTCCCCAGTTTAGAGGCCGCACTCAGCAGTACAGGTTCCCTGCCCTGCGGGAGGTGGCCGTGGCTCCCGTGGCTGCTCCAATAGTCACGGGGGACTCCTCAGCCACCCCCAGCACCCCTGGTTTCCCCGGATCTGACCCCGACCCTGATGTGAGCTGCAGATAAGTGCCCTTCAAAGGAAGGCTCCTGTGATGTATGTGAGCAGTGAACACCTCCGTCGGCTAATTACAGGGAGTGCTAGGGTGAGTATGGCCATGGTGCTGCCTAGGTCCCCTTTTCTTTAATACCCAAGACCGCCCTTGGATGAGGACTCCCTCCCTCCTCCAAGGCAAGCATTTCAGACCACACTCTTTTGGATTAGGGGAGTAACCCCCGGCCGTATTTATTACATAATTAAAAAACATTGATATTATTTACATTATGTACAATTACGCAGAAAGTCCGGATACCTTGATTGATACACGAGGTTACTTGTCTAACCTTAACATGTTACTAATACATAAAATTCCTATCGTAATCTAAACATGTATATACATTACTTTCTGCGTGTCCCCGCTAGAGCCTACGGCAAGGTCAATGACTGGCGGCCCCAAATCCCGTTAAGACGACAAAGACTCCACTGGAGTAGGCCTGCGTAGGGGGTACAGCTTATCGGACGGATATTTTCCCCCGGGCCCCCCCTACGCCCTGAGCCTTAACTCCATAATGGGGGCTGCAATTCTGCATACTTGCACCCTGATGCGCATGCGCGTGCGAGGGTGGCCACAGGCCTACTGGAAAGAGTGACTCCCCTGGCCCCCGCACCCCGACAGCCTACCGACCAGAGTCACCGCCCCTGGAGTTGTAAACGTTGCTTAGGGGGTCCAGCTTACCGGACGGATGTCTCCTCCGGGCCCCCCCTACGCCCAGAGCCTTAACGCCATAAAGGGGCACAGCAATTCTGCATCCTTGCGCCCTTGTGCGCATGCGCGTGCGGCAGCCTACTGGAAGAGTGCCGCCCTGGCCCCCGCACCCTTTTAGCCTATCGACCGGCTGTAACTGCCTCTGGAATTCCATGTGAGACCCTCTGTCTCCCCCTCGGGCGTCCCCATTTGATAAATGGTGATGCCCGCTACGACCGAAACTATGCTCACCAAACATGACCTTACCGCCACAGGCCAGTATAGTTGACCGACTATCTGGCCTCCCCCCATAGCCTACTAGAAAGGTCATGCCTAGCCAGTGAATTTACTTTAAGAGACCTCCTTACCCACTCATGAGAGGTGTACCCTATGCTGCAGCGGAAAATATTTTCCATGAAGGCACCAATGCCCTACTGCCCGCAGCTTTGAAGTCTTGTATAATGTATCAAACCGCTTGTCAAGAACTTTTACTGAATGATTCGTGAGCCCAGACAGACTGTGATATGGGAGTCGTGTGACCACCTATAAGTGACTTGGAGCGTTTTTCCCCCCCAATCACCCAGCACAATTTCTCTCTGCCACTGCAACCTTTGAATGCTGGGAGCCCATCCTCTTGTGGGAATGATTCGCATTGGAAGACCCAGATCGCCTGGCTAAAATGGCTGAATTTATAAAATGCTGCTCTGTAAGCATTGCCGAGTTTGGGCACACTGGCAAGACCTTATTCCCTGGTTCGCAGAGGACTGCTGGATGGCACCTGCGTGCATGACTGCAGGAAACTACTGCCTCACGTGCGGGGTTGTCCGCGCGGCCCACTGGAAGAGTAACTCCCTGGTCCCCGCACCCATTCAGCCTACCGACCTAACTGAACCCCTATTCAGCAGGATCGAACCTGCGCGGGGAGACTCCCTTGGATTTCTAGCCCATTGCCTTAACCATTCAGCCACAACTACTTCCCGTTCAGCAAGCTGCCAATGTGCTGCCTTTGTACGCGGCCGCCCGAGTTTAGGCATGCTGGCCAGCGCAATTACCTGAATCATGGAAAACTGCTACTCGCACTTGTGTGCACACATGCAGTAAAATATTGCCCTCTGAGCAGTTCAACTGGACGCCGAGATGCATAGATGTACGCAGCCCCCCCCCAGATTGGCCCTGAACGCAAGACATTTACCCTGACTTGCAGATGACTGTTAAATACCTTCTGCTGAATTATAACAGTGGTTGAACAATTGCCCCTAAATCATGTTTAAAAAGCAATATGTGAACCTTTGCCACTACAGGACAATCTGACAACATAGTAGGAGTAAAAGCAGTGCTTAAACATTTGCCACTCAATTCTGTTACATGCAGTGTTTAAAGCTTTTTGCCACCTTAGGACAACCTGACAGCATAGCAGGAGCCGAAGTCTTGTCCTGCGAGATCCTTTGCCTCCAGACCATGCCTGCATCTTGCCGTCCTCGTGATGTGATTCCGCCCCATGCATGCTGGCACCTCCGAGCCCTTTTTCTTGATCGCTCATCACACGTGATCCTCCGCTTGCCACACCCGTCCCGGATCTTCCGGTCCGACTTCCTGTCAACATCTTGCCGACGGTGTGGATCACCTCCCAGGCGTCTTGCCATCATTGCGGTGTGGATCACCTCCCAGGTATCAGAGTCAGGGGTCCAGCCATACATAAAGGAACACAAAACACAGATGATTAGTGCTCTTAGCCTTTGGATAACAGCTACAGTTTTCATGCCAGCCCCTTCGTCAATGTCATGAGCCTGTACCACCCCCTTACGACCCACACCCACAGGAATTCAAGCGCAATTCTCATAAAGAAGACTAATAACAATGAAAAGCAGGTTGTACACATATCCGGTGATGCAGCCCCAAGAGCTAGTTACAGTATGAGAAGCCGGTATGCAGTGCTAACGAAGGTAACTGGAGGCTGTGGAGGCTGTGATGTTACCCTGTAGGTCATATGCCATGCTGCGTTCATTACCTAGAGATAAAAGGGAAGTGCTAGGACTCACGTTAAATTGTGGATTCACTATACTAGACTTCCAATCCTGCTAGTTACAGCAGTAGGCCCATATACATATCCTCAGCTTTTCAAGAGCCCCAAGAGGACACGTGCTAGACCCAGTTTAACTTCTGACCCTACGCTCGCTAAATGTTGACTTGAACTCGTGTAACCTTAACACTGGGCCCCCCCGAGTTTGTCAATGCCCACCATTTTTTGGCAATTAGTCGCTAACCGTCTACGAGAGTGCTCTTCACACGAGCAGTGCTCTGCACTGAGCGCCCGCCACAGTGTACAGCACCATCAATAGTGCTGAAAAACAGAAAATTTGTGGCTGGCCCAATTAAAATGTGAACGTTAAAAACCCACCAGGGCTGTGTAACATTGAGTTCTGTGTACTCTGGTTCACCAGACACTTTCCCGCTAATCGTAACTCCACAAGTAAATAAATGCACAAAACAAAAATCTAAGCGAGCTAGCCAGGCTGTCGTCAATCTGTAGCTACCAAGGGTATGTTCGCTTTAGCCATGATAAGTTCGCGCAACCACAAACTTACATTGAAATCAGCCTGTCAATTGAGAGCGCCTAGCATAGCACCATTTGCATTACGTCAGGAACAGTGAAATCAGACTTTCAATTTAGAGCGCTTAGCCTAGCCCCAGTTTTATTACCTGAGGAACATTGAAAATTAGACTTACAAATCAAGCGCTTAGCATAGCACACGTCGCATTACATGATGAACATTGAAAAACAGACTTTCAATTTAGAGCGCTTGGCCTGGCCCTAGTTGTACTACCTGAGGAACATTGAAATTTAACTTACAAATCAAGCGTTTAGCATAGCGCACGTCGCATTACATGAGGAACATTGAAATCAGAGTTTCAAATGAGAGCGCTTAGCATAGCACACGTTGCATTACATGATGAACATTGAAAACAGACTTTCAATTTAGAGCGCTTAGCATAGCACCCATTGCATTACGAGGAACAGCGAAATCAGACTTTCAATTTAGAGTGCCTAGCATGGCCCCAGTTGCGTTACATGAAGAACATTGAACTCAGGCTTTTTTAAAAGCACCATTTGCATTACCTGAGGGACATTGAAATCAGACTTTCAATTGAGAGCGCCTAGCATAGCACCAGTTGCATTACATGAGGAATATTAAAATCAGACTTACAAATGAGAGCGCTTAGCCTAGCCCCAGTCGCATTGCCTGAGGATCAATGAAATCAGACTATCAAACGAGAGCGCTTAGCATAGCACCAGGTGCATAACGTGAAGACCCCTTCATATTTGCGCGGGAGATTAAATGATTCGCCCAGCATCCCATGTGTTCAACGCCATTGCCGAGATACTCAGCTCCCCAGCTTCTTGGCCGCCCCCAAAACACTGAAACTTTGGAGCCCTTTAATACCGATGCAAAAGCTTACCACTGTTCTCCCTCTAAGATTTCCCATCCGCACCCCTCGACAAGGGAAAGGGCAGAATATGAAACTGAGCAGCTTTGCTGATGGGGAAGCGTAGCTACCCAGTAATTACTTAGTAAGTATTTGAGGCCACAGTTGCTGGCAATGACAGCTGTTACTCGCTGCCACAAACACCATGGATCCCAACCGTAGGATATGACTCATAATGAGAAAGTGACGTGCCCTCTTTATTTCCCTCCCTTCCAATAGGCTGGAATGCCATTAAGGTTTTACTAAAAGTGTTAATACCTTAAATAGGTACATGACTATACTGTAACGAAACTCCTACTCGGACCCTTAAGGGTGTGCACGTGTATGCCTTTGTGAAATCCACAAAGGGGTTCCTGGCTGGCATATTTATATTAACTGTTGCCGATTTCACCGCTCTAAGTGCAAAGAAATTTGGCAGCGTAAATCTCACAGAATTCTGTGCTATGGAGATTCCAGCCTCACCCTTCCGCGCACACCTGGGCTTAAAAACCTGGCACCTTACCTTTAACCACACACGCGTATGCCATCACTATCAGTGAGACATGGGCTCATTTAAACAAGGGGTTGTTATATTCTTACACATCCTCGTTAAGAACATGCGTGCACTGGTTAGCTCCCCTCACGAGCGTCCACACGTGTCTGTGGTCGTAAGCGCCTGCCTCTGATCGGAGGAGAGATTAATGGATACATCAGTCGAGCGCACCACGGTGATCTGGTGCAGCGTGTAAGGCAAATACTCCACCCTGTTACTGAATGAAAGTGCAAACCTTGCCATGACATGCAACGATTTATTACTCAGGCACCCGGAAGGCATGGGTAACAGAGCAATGCTCAGCAATCCTTCCGGGAGATTTGTTCACTTCAAACACTGAATGTGTGCACCACTTCAACACAGACAAAAACATATATTTCAACCACCTGCGTTGCAACCACCTGCGTTTTTCACTCCTTCAATGTATATTTAAGTGTGATGTCTTTGCTTATATATTTTATGCATCCTCATGTCCTACGATGTAGTGCAACTTTTCCTTCCTTTGTGTATGTAAAGCGCTCTGATACCCCGGGTCTAGCTAGCGCTATATAAAACTTTATATAAATAAATATATATACACCGACGGATTAACTCATCAACGGTCCGCGCCAAAGACTGACAAGCTATGCATATAACCACACTGTATAATTTCCTACTGCTCTTGTACAGGTGGCTGGCGGAAAAAAGGAAAATCAAAACCACTTGAGCCCTGGGCAAGGCTTCCTCCATACATGAACTTTAAATCGCTTAAAAAACAGGATGCAGTGGAAAGAATATCGCCTTTTAAGGGTGAACATTCCCTGTGGTTTGATCATAACTTCTGCAAAGCTCAAGGCACCAGCAGAACAGCTGAGATGGACCGCAGCTCCCCGAATAGCCCCGATCCCCACAAACAGCTGATTCAGCTCCCCAGCTCCTCGATCACAGCTGACTCCACTGCCAGCTGATTTGGCTCCGCGGCTCCTCGATCATCCAACGAAACCCTGAAATACAAAAGAAAAACAAGTTACGGGCCTTTTGAGGGCCCAGCCCCATATGCTGGCTGGAGGGGAGCGAGAGAACAAGAGACTGTTCCCGCTCCCCTCACCCCCTTTTTAAAGGGAGCAGAGGGCAGACCGGTCTAAATCGGCATGCCCCGACGTCTCCAGATCGCGCTGAACCGGAAGCACTGAAGTGCTTCCGGTTCGCGCCCCCATGGGGCATTGCCATTGGTTGCTCAGGGGAGGTGGGCCACCGCGTCATCACGGGCGCGGCGACCCCCCCACCTCCTCCGAGCCCCCGGGGACCGGTGCGACCGCCATAATGGCGGCCCGCGCTATGCAGCGCTTGGCCTTGCCCAGTATGTAAACACACCACAGTTGTTTTGAACATGCCGGTGAGGGAGCTTTATCACCATACACACGCGGACACTTTTACTGATATGTCAGCACACCAACAAGTTGGCACATGTTTACTTTGATGGCAGCTTGGTTATATTCTAATGGTCACAGTGATTAATTGTATGAGCAAATGTTTCTCCCTGTGTGTCTAATATATTGGCATTCATGTTTGATTTCAGTTCCCCTGACGAAGGGATAAGGTTATCCCGAAATGCATTGGGAAGGGAAACGACCACAGAATCCCACGTTTCTTCTGTGAAATAATTTGTAACTGATGTATTCAGAGATCAAATGTCATGTTTTGTAAATTTTGATTAGAAATTGAGATGCAAATGATTTGATAACAGAGAATGATCTGTAATAAAATGATTAATGTTTTGATAAGTGCGTGTATAGGTTATTCATAAATTTATGTATTGTAGTTAAATATTGTTAAATTGAGCAAAAAGTTGTTTTTGCACCCTCAGCAGTGCGGGCAGGGGCAAGTGCACATTGACACTTGCATTAGTGTTCCAGTTTAGTTTGAGGCTGGCTACCTCATTCCCACCCAGCACGCTTAACCTATTAATTGAGATTACACAAGAGAAATTGGTTTACACACAAATAGGAGTGCGCGGTCACACCCCTCACTATACAAATTTAATCACAGCATATTGGTGTCATATTACATGTGAGTAAATTGTTTTACAAGTAAATGCAAGAGTTGCGCATTGAAAATATGAAATTGCACTAATAATAAAACATGTCATTTGTGCACCTAAGTTCAAGTGAAGTGTACCAATTGCTTGGTGATTTGGGCTCATATTGTTTCTGTAGCAATGTTAAGAATGTCTGCGTCACATTGTCTCATGAGTATCCCACAGTCAATGTCCCCTAGTGGGGCGTTATCCCTCTAGCTGAAGAATTCACATTACCTCCTGTCCCTCCCTCGCCTTCCTTCTTAACACGTGAGGCCCTTCGCCTTCCCCCAGACCAACCCCCATCCTTTAAAAAACGCTGCCCACCCCCACCGCCTCCTGTTCTTTTTTGTCTCCCTAGGGTGAGACTTACCTTTGTTCTTCCTCTCTGTGGTGTTGCCGGGAAGTCTTTGGTCCTGTTCTCTGCCTCTGCGGTGCTGCGGGCAGCGTTCTTCCGGCTGCGTGGTGTACTCCGGAGTCTCCTCGTTTCCGAGGGGCATGGCACTGGCTTGTGGACGCCGTGACGGAGTCCGGTGGTCCTCGTGCGGCTGGGGCTGTTGTTCCGGGTCGCGGTGCGGCCGAATCTCCCAATGCTGGAACGTCCTGGAGACCTTGTAGGACCGGTTATTATTTTATTATTTTTCTGGCTCATTGGGATTTTGTCGGATTGGAGGGGATTTTTAGAGCGTGGCCTCATTAGTTTGCGGCAGGGTTTCTCCTAGCCTATATCTAGGTTTCTGTGTTGGGGGATTTTAGTCTGCTTCCATGGGTTGCAAGAGACTGTTTAAAAGGAACAACGTGGTGTCCTCTTCCTCGTCGGAGGGTTCTCCGGTTCCCCTGAAGAGGCCTAGAGTCCAAGACCATGATGGGGGTGACGTGCCTCTCATGTCCAGGGAGGAGGGTCAGGGCATGATAGAGGAGGCTGTAGCCAAAGCCCTGCAGGCTCGTCCTTTACCGGTTGACCCATCCCGGCCTCGGACGGTGGATCCCAGTGCTGAGTTGTCCCCTTTGGATGGAGAGGGGCCTTCTACCTCCTCTGGCGGAAAATATGTATCCAGGGAGGAGATGTGGGACATTTTGGCTCAGGTGCGGGACAATTTAGGGTTTCCTCCTTTCCAGCTGGGAGAGGACGGTGGGATTCTTTCTCCTCAGTATGTGAAACCCTCCCGGTTGGGCATGCCTTTTCAGGGCCCGGTTAAGGAGATGGTGCTGAGGGAATGGTGTGAGGTGGACAAAGTTGAGGTCCCTCGTTTCCTCCAGAAACTGCACTTATTGGAGGGGGATAACCCCTTGCCCCACAATGGGCGGTAAGACTTGATTCTGGCTACACTGATTGGTAAAACTGCTATTCAACCTGAGGATTGTACCCCGACCGATGCTACGGATAAGAAAGTGGACTCTGGCCTTAAGAAGGCTTTTGCTGCTGAGAACTTGGCACTGGGGGCTAGCCTTTTTTATGCTTACTCTGCCCAGTCCTTGGTGCAGGATTTTGACAGGTTGGCCATGGCTGTGCAGGATGGTTCAGAATGCTCTGAACTCCTGGCCACCATGGAGCAGCAGACTAAACTGTTGGCCGACATGTCTTCTGATGTTATTAGGGCTTCAGCTATGTCCACTGGGGCCTTGGTGGCTGCCAGACGTACCTTATGGCTCCGGAAATGGAAGGTGGATCCCGGGGAGAAGGTGTCTTTGTTGAAACTACCCTTTGATGGACAGGCTCTCTTTGGGGACAAGCTGCTGGCCATAATTACTAAGGCTTTCAAGGAGCGGAAGCATGCCTTGCCTTATAAAGGTGGTGCTGCGTCTTCTGGTTAACCTTGGAATAGGTCCTCCAGGTTGTCCCCGAAGCGTGAGTCCTATCAGTCTTTCCGGAGGAGTCAATTTCAGCCGCGATTTTCTCCTAAGCACGCTGCCTATGGTCCTAAGGGTTCTGCCAAGAAGGGGCCCTGACAATCACAGTCTGGAGGGATCACTGCCTGTCGGAGACCGGCTCAGCTATTTCCTTCCTGTTTGGCATCTGGATGTTTCGGATTGCTTGGTCCTGAACACTGTGGAACATGGTTACAAGATCGATTTTTGGCAGGTTCCCCTAGATACGGGGGTTCGGCTGACTCCTGTTCCTACCACCAAGCTGCGCAGGGTGGCTCTGCTGGAAGGGGTCGGAAATTTATTGCCAAGAAGGCCATTTGCCGGGTTACAGTTTCGGAAATCGGCACCGGGGCCTACTCTATTTTGTTCTTGGTGCAGAAGGTTTCAGGACGTTTTCGGCCCATTCTGGACCAAAAGTGGGTCAACTCCTGGGTTTGGGCTGTTCACTTCCGTATGTTGCCCATTCAAGCAATTATTCCTCTGGTACGGCCAGGTGAGTTTTTGGCCTACTTGGATCTCGAGGACTCTTATCTGCACGTCCCGTCGCTGCCTCTTCTCAGCGTTTCCTCAGGTTTGCAACAGGGGACGCCCATTTTCAGTTTGGTGTTCTCCCCTTCGGCCTCAAGTCCTCTCCGAGGGTCTTCACGAAGGTCCTGGCACCACTCATGGCTATCCTTCATGCGGAAGGGGTGTTCGTACATCCCTATTTGGATGACCTTTGGCTTCATGCAGCGGAGGAGTCTCTTTTGCTTGCTCAGGTCGAGAGGGTCTTGGAGGTTCTTCAAGGACACGAGTTTTTGGTGAACTGGGAAAAATCTTCTTTGGCCCCCTCTCGGGACATGGTCTTCATCAGGGCTCATTTTCAGACTCTGGGGAGCCTTGTTACTCTCTCTGACCATCGCCTGGCCTCCCTACAAACGCAGGTTCAAACCTTAATGTCCCAGGAGGCTCCTCCGGTGGTGCAGTGGTTGAGGGTGCAGGGGCATTTGGCTTCTGTGGTGTTTCTTGTGCCCTGGCCTCATTTCACCCTCTTCGCCTGGCCAACTGGATTCTGGCGGCTTGGTCATCAGTGTCCCCGAATCTGTTGTCTCCTCTGCAAATGACGGACCAGATCCCGGAGGGTCTCTCCTGGTGGCTTTGCCAGCATCACCTTCAGGCCGGGGTCTTGTTGTCTCCGCTGGTTGTGACTTCGGATGCCAGCCTGTCCAGTTGGGGGGCTTGGCTGGGGTCAGAGCAGGTTCAGGGGTGCTGGTCTCTGCGGGACTGACGGATGTCTTCGAACTGGAGGGAGTTGCGGGTGATTTGGCTAGCTCTGCTCCATTTTCAGGACTCTCTGCCGTGCCAGATGGTGTTGGTTCAGACGGACAATCTGGTGGCGAAGTCCTATGTCAACAGACAGGGGGTGGGATCAGGTCCTTGAACTTGGTGGCTGGCGACATTTTCCTGTGAGCTCAGGTCTGGGTTCTGGGTCTGGCTGCTCTATACATTCAGGGGTGGAGAATGTTTGTGCCTATCGTTTGAGCAGGGACATTCAATCATCCAAGAATTTCTCCCTCCTTCCCACTTTGTACAGCCAGTTGGTTGTTTGTTGGGGCCTCCCGGTGGTGGACCTGTTTGTGGGCCCGGGGAATGCCAAAGTGGAACTGTTTTGTCCTCTGGGTTGGTGTCTCATGGTGTTGGGCATCGACGGCTTGACTTCTCCTTGGCTCGGGGCCTTCTGTATGCTTTCCCTCCTTTTCAACTGATCTGGGCTTTTCTGGTTCAGGTTCGGAAGGAACGGGCACAGGTGGTGTTGATTGCGCCCCAATGGCCTCGTGCAAATTGGTTTCCTCTCCTAGACCTGTTGAGGTGCGACCTGGAGTGGGTCCTTCCTCTGGTCCCGTCTGCATTGATTTTTCCGGCACTTCCCCATGGCACTTAAGGAAGTTACACTTGACGGCCTGGTGGGTGAATGGTGAGGCTTAGCTGGGTTGGGGGTCCCTGACCATTTGGCTGTGACATTGCAGGCTTCTCATTGGTCATCTACGCTTCTGTCTTATGCTAGGCATTGGCGAGCTTTTTCGGCATGGTGTGCTGGTAAGGAGGCTGATCCTACGCTAGCTGACCTCTTTTTGGTGATGCAGTTCCTGCAGGATGGAGCCCATTTGGGTTTATCAGTGGCTTCTCTGCGGGTGCAGTGGGCGGCAATTCAGGCTTTTCGTGGCTCTTGGCGTAATTTGCAGGATGACAGGGGCCTGATGCCTCAGTTTTTTCTGGATCTTTTGAACCTGTTTCCTCGGCCTGTTCGTTCTTTTCCTTGTTGGAATTCACAACTTGTCTTGGATGTCCTTTTGGGCCCTCCTTTTGAAATCCTTGAGGGGCTGGAGTTGAAGCTCTTGACTTTTAAGGCATGTTTTCTGGTTGCCTTCACTTCGGCTAGGAGGTTGGGTGAGTTGGGGCTTTGTCCTGTAAGTATCCTTTCTGCAAGATCTTTTCGGACTGGTTGGTGCTGGTGCCGGTGCCGTCCTTTGTCCCTAAGATTAATTCAGCTTTTCATCTCAGTTAGGAGGTGATTTTGCCTGAGATTTTTCTCCTGATCCTTCCTCAGAGGAGAATTGTTGTTTACACTGTTTGGCTGTACAGTGGACTTTGTTGTGGTATTTGCATGAATCGAATCCTTCCAGAAGGGGATGCTTTGTTTGTGAACTTTGGTCCTGCTAAGAAGGGTGAGAAGCCATCCACAGCTACGTTGAGTCGTTGGATTCGGTCTACGGTCCTTTTGGCTTATAGGGTGAAAGGGGTGGATCCTCCTGTGGGGGTACAGGGCCGTTCTACACGCAGTATGGCAGCTGCGGTGTTGGAATTGTAGGGTACCTCGGTGGTGGAGATCTGTAGGGCTGCAACCTGGTCTTCCCCTTCCACTTTTGTCTGGCACTATCGGATTGATGGTCTGGAACGTTTGGCTAATATGCTGGGCCACAGGGTCTTGTCCTCCATGAAGGTGTAGGGGGTTTGTTGTGTTGTGATTGGGGCACGTTATTAAATTGGTGTTCTTTTCACTTAGTTGTCCGTCTCTGTTTTTGCTTGCTATGTCCTCACGGGTTAAGAAGGTAGGCGAGGGGGGGACGGGAGGTAATGCGTCCATTACTTACTGATAATGGCATTACTCCTAGTCCTACCCCCTCACCTTCCTTCTAGGTCCCTTCCGCCCTCCCAGTGTAGTCCAACTGAGTTCTAGCTCAGCTTGTTTACGTGCAGGAGGCGGTGGGGTGGGCGGCGTTTTTTATAGGCTGGGGGTAGGTCTGGGGGGAGGCGCAGGGCCTCACGGGTGAAGAAGGAAGGCGAGGGAGTAGGACTAGGAGTAATGCCATTATCAGTAAGTAATGGACGCATTAACTCTGTGAGGTGCACTCTTTAGTGCAGCATGTCTCAGCACACAGGGCTGATATAGCGCCTCCACAGTTAACCTCATTTTCAAACAGCAAGCTGTGCTCTTTGGGTTTTGTGTTCTTGTCAGCGCAAATTCTTTGTTAAAATGCTGCAGTGATTGTCATCTAAAGAGATATGTGTTTATTTGTTTGTGGCTTATTTGGCACAATCCACAGATTTCAGGCTGCTTCTGAGTGCCAGAAAGAAAGAAGAAAAGCATTTAGAAAAGGAGGAAAATAAGAGAGAAAGTAATAAGGTCACTTTCACTGTTCCTAGATTGTCACATGCCAGTTCAAGCAGAACCAAGGCTATATTTAGATACTGCAGATGACCAGTCTTGTAACCTCTGAGTACAAGTATATTATTATTATTCTCTGCCCCAAAAAAATCTGCTCCCAAGCACATATGGCAATGGATATTTGGTTTTCCAGGATCGGTGTGGAATAAAAGATGTGCAAATGCCCCTCAAAAGATAGGCACCCGTAAAATGCCGGGTAATCGTTATATACTCTTTGTGAGAAGTTGGCCTGGCATATGCTGTCCACTAATTATAGTGGGCACCTTGCACCAGTCCAAACAACCCCTTATTGGAGATAGGTTAAAGACAACCTTTATTGAAAGCTATCCTAGTGGTAGCTATGGAGAGCAGCCTTCAGGCTAAGTCTTGAAGGAATGTAAAGCAGCTTGTTTTACCAGTCTATAATCTCTTGAGTGACCAAATGAAAGAGGACCACACCAGGTATATATTCAAAATATATGTATTTATTACTAAACACACCCCTCTAGTCTCTTTATGAGGCTAGAGTTCGAAGTACATAAATTATAAGTTAGTTATCTACAGTAATAGCACAAATACACGTTTGAGCCCCAGGGGCGTACCAAACCATATACCAATAAAGTGGTATAAGAACCACGACTGAGCTAGACACAAGGCCTAGAGCCTGTAGAAGTGCTTGGACCACAAGGAACCACCCAAGGCAGTGACACAAGGGACCCACGGGGGACGCGTGCAGTGTATGAACACAGCCGCGAACCACCGTTAACTTCTATGGGGAAAGTCGCGATTAGAATTTAAAAGAAAAGGGACACTTAGAGGAGGACTTGGAGCAAACCCTTTGAGAACTAGGCTGTTCTAGTGTCAATACCCACGGGAGCACCGGAGTACTCGAGTTACCTCACCCAGGGGAGCCGGGTGCATAGGTGTCTTTCGGTGTCGGGTTTCGTCTTCGCTTTCAATGGCGATCTGCTGCAAAGTGCTGCTGGCGGCCAAGTCGAAAGTGTTCGGGTGGATCCAAAGGTGGATCGAAGATCTGAAGAACCTGAAAGCAGAGGGGACAGAGTCTGGGTCACTAGCCAGTGACCAGGAAGGCGATGAGCAGATGCCCACCGATGTCGAGTGCTTCAGGTAGGTTGACGGTCGTCTTGACTCTTCAGCCACGAGGTCCAGGAGGCGTCGACGATGACCAGGAGCTGGATTAGAGCTGTCCCACGACGTCTGTCGATTGCAGGGGTATCGGCGACCGGATTGGACCCAACAAGCCTTGGCAACGGCAAGTCTCGTGGAAATGGAAGAAGGACAATGTGGCAGACCAGCAAGGTCTGGGGGACTCACCCAGCGAGGATAAGTCAGGGCACACCTGGAGCAACCAGGGAGCCCAAGCAGAAAAAGATTTGCCTTTGGGAGGGCCTACTAGCCAACGGACTAGCGACTGCGAAGGAGCCTCGAGTTGATGCACGTGGAGCTGGCTCACAGGACACTCGTAGAGTGGAGGCCAGTGATCTTTGGTGCAGTTGGTGCTGGAGGCTGGGGCTACTCGGAGCCCAAAGCACGACTTCGTGGGAGACCCAGAAGAGGATGCACTTGCAAATGCGTTTGGTGTCCAGGGGTCACGGTTCCACGTTACCCACGACAGCTATGGGCCTCAGCTTTGCTGGGGACTCAGGGCAGCCTCAGGGAAGTCTGTAAATCCACCTCTGGTGATGCAAAGACTTCGGCGTCCGACGGGAGCTTCAGCGATGCAGACCGGACAATTGCTTCTTTGGTGCCTGCCAAGCAGGGGAGTCACTCCTTGACCCCAAGGGAGATTCTTCAGTCCTCTAATCTTAAAGTAGAGCGTCGAAGGTCCAGGATTCTGTATCAGAGTTTCGTCCAGGTAAATCTAAAGTCCTAAGGACTGGGGTCCCCTACTTATACTAAGGTAGGGGGTTGGACATACTCTGTGGCCCCACCTATGGGAGGGTCAGGGCAGAGGGGTGGTTACACCCCTTTCCCTTTGTCCAGTTTTGCGCCAGAGCAGGGGCTGGAAGCCCCTGAGCCGGTTTGAACTGGGGTATGCACAGGGACACCAAATGTGCCCCCAGTGCAGGACTTCAAAGCACCAGAGAGTGCTCCCGCCCAGCCCCAATACACACTATCCTGTCTGGGGAAGTGGTCACACCTCCCTGGAACAGGAAACCTATTGTCCAGGCCTCCCCTGCCGGAGTTTCGGTCAGCAGCAGGAGGCCAGACTCGTGTCTGTGGCAGCGGCATCCATTTTGTGATGCCAGGGCTCTGGAAAGTCAGTACCGGGTATACCGGTGTGTACATGTCTTTCCCTCTAGAAGGGTGGAATGCTACCCCCGCCACCAGAACTGGCGGGGGGTAGTATTCCAAGATGTTTGACACCAAACACGACATGTTTCCGTGCAGCCATCCCAAAGTTAGCATTTAACGCGAGGTTATAATGCGCTTAAGAGTATATGGTCAGGCTGCACTACAAACAGCATCAGAGAAGGGTCTCCGAACGCTGCAGAGGGGCCCAGCTCATGCAGGGGCACCCTCTCACATAGGAACCACGCACTCTGCCTTCAGGATTGATAAGGCCTGCCATAGGAGTGACTTATAGGTTTATATGTGTGTATGTATGTAGTGATATAGGTAGCCTATATCACAGTAAGGGGTGCATGCACCACCTTACCCAGGCTGCAGTAGCAGACCTGTGGTGTCCTTTTGGCTGGCCTTCCAGGGGTGGCACAATACATGCTGCAGCCCCTGGTAGGCCTCTGAGGTACCTATGCCCTGGATACATAGTATACCATATACTAGGGACTTATAAGGGCACTCCAGATTCCAATCAGAGATGTGCCTAAGGCACATGGAAACCATTTTAGAGAGGAAGCAGCTAGGCTGGGGTTCTGATTAGCAGGGCCCCAGCCAGACTAAGGTCGAAAAACAGTGAAGCATCAGCAAAAGTGGGGGTACCCATGTGAAGCAGATCCTACTCTCCCACACAACCCCCCAAACGTAGGGACATTAAACTAACCTTGCCCAGTTAAGTCTTCATGTTCTAAGTGGAAGTACCTAGAGAGTCCATCTGCATTGGCATGGTTACTCCCAGGTCTATGTTCCACTGTGAAGTCCATCCCCTGTAGGGAAATGGACCACCTAAGCAATTTGGGGTTTTCACCCTTCATTTGTTTTAGCCATAAGAGGGGCTTATGGTCTGTTTGAACAAGGAAGTGAGTACCATACAAGTATGGCCTCAACTTCTTCAGAGCCCAGACCACAGCAAAGGCCTCCCTCTCAATGGCTGACCAACGTTTCTCTCTAGGGGTCAGCCTTCTGCTAATAAAAGCTACTGGCTGATCCTGACCTTCATCATTCAATTGTGACAGTACAGCCCCTACCCCCAATTCAGATGCATCAGTTTGAACAATGAACTTCTTGGAGTAATCAGGACTCTGTAGAATGGGAGCAGTGCACATGGCCTGCTTCAGGTCATCAAATGCCTTTTGACAGCTAACTGTCCACTGAACCTTTTTGGGCATTTTCTTGGAAGTTAAGTCATTCAGGGGTGTCACTATTGATCCATACCCCTTGACAAATCTCCTATAGTACCCAGTCAGGCCTAAGAAGGCTCTCACCTGAGTCTGGGTAGTTGGAGCAGTCCAGTCCATGATGGTCTGGATCTTGCTCTGCAGTGGTTGAACCTGGCCTCCACCCACAAGGTGGCCCAGGTACACAACCTGGCTCTGCCCTATCTGGCACTTGGTGGCCTTGATAGTCAGGCCTGCTTTCTGCAGGGCCTGTAAAACATTTCTGAGGTGGACCAGGTGATCCTCCCAGGTGGAGCTAAAGACAGCAATATCATCTAAATATGCTGCACTATAGGCTTCCAGACCTGTAAGGACTGTATTCACCAACCTCTGAAAAGTGGCAGGTGCATTCTTCAGACCAAAGGGCATCACCACAAATTGATAATGCCCACTAGGGGTTGAGAATGCTGTCTTTGGCTTTGCATCATCAGCTAGTCTGATCTGCCAGTAGCCAGCTGTCAGGTCAAATGTGCTTAGATACTTGGCTGAGGCCAAAGTGTCTATTAGCTCATCTGCCCTTGGTATTGGATGGGCATCAGTCCTAGTGACTGCATTGAGACCCCTGTAGTCCACACAAAACCTCATCTCTCTTTTCCCACCATTGGTGTGAGGTTTTGGCACAAGGACCACTGGACTAGCCCAAGGGCTATCTGAGGGTTCAATAACTCCCAAATCCAACATCTTCTGGACTTCTGTCCTGATACAGTCCCTGACATGGTCAGGTTGCCTATAAATCTTATTTTTAATAGGCAGACTGTCCCCAGTGTCCACTTCATGAGTGCACCAGGTAGTCTGACTGGGTGTCAGTGAGAATATGTGTCTGAACTGATTGAGCACCTGTCTGCAATCAGTCTGCTGCTGGGTAGTGAGGCTGCCTGCCAAGGCTACACCATCCACTGACCCATCACCAGGGTTCTGTGAGAGCAGGTCAGGGAGTGGGTCACTCTCTTCCTCCTGTCCCTCATCAGTAGCCATGAGCAAGCCCATGTCTGCCCTGTCCACATACGGTTTTAACCTGTTGACATAGAGAACCCTGTGGGGACTCCAGGGTGTTCCTAGGTCTACTAAGTAGGTAACCTCACCCTTCAGTTCAACAATGGTATGGGGTCCACTCCATTTGTCTTGGAGAGCTGCTGGGGCCACTGGCTCCAACACCCATACCTTCTGTCCTGGCTGGTAAACAGTCAGTACAGCCTTTTGGTCATGCCAGGCTTTTTGAAGTTCCTGGCTAGCCTCAAGGTTTTTAGTTGCCTTTTTCATATACTCAGCCATCCGGGAGCGGAGACCAAGTACATAGTCCAATATGTCTTGCTTTGGGAGCTTGAGAGGTAACTCCCATCCTTCCTTCACCAAGTACAATGGACCCCTGACAGGGTGACCAAACAAAAGTTCAAAAGGGCTGTAGCCAACCCCCTTTTGAGGCACCTCCCTGTATGCAAATAAAAGGCAGGGCAAGAGTATGTCCCATCTTCGCCTAAGCTTTTCTGGGAGCCCTTTAATCATGCCCTTCAAGGTTTTGTTGAATCTCTCAACTAAACCATTGCATTGTGGGTGATAGGGTGTGGTGAACTTGTAAGTCACTCCACACTCCTTCCACATTGCTTTTAAGTATCCAGACATAACGTTTGAACCTCTGTCTGATACAACCTCCTTAGGGAAGCCCACTCTTGAGAAAATTCCCAGGAGGGCCCTTGCCACCACAGGTGCTGTAGTGGTCCTAAGGGGAATAGCCTCTGGGTACCTGGTGGCATGATCCACTACCACCAGGATAAACCTGTGCCCAGATGCTGTTTGGGGATCCATGGGACCAACAATGTCAATCCCCACCCTTTCAAAGGGAACCCCCACCACAGGTAGTGGTATCAGGGGGCCTTTGTAGTGCCACCTGCCTTGCCACTGGCCTGGCAGGTTACACAGGAGCGACAAAACTCCTTGGTGTCTTCAGACATGTGGGGCCAGTGAAAGTGAGGGACAATTCTGTCCCAAGTCTTGTTCTGGCCCAGGTGACCTGCTAAGGGAATGTCATGGGCTAGGTTCAATAGGAAGCCCCTGAACTTCAAAGGTATAACCAACCTCCTGGTAGCACCAGGCTTGGGGTCTCTACACTCTGAGTACAAGAGTCCATCATCCCAATACACAGTATGGGGACCACTAGCTTTCCCAGCAGCCTCAGCAGCAGCTTGCTGTCTGAGGGGTTCAAGAGAGGGGCAGCTCTGCTGCTCCTGGCTCAGATCTGCCCTGGAAGGGCCCCCTGTCCCCAAGAATTCAACCTGGTCAGGTTCAAGCTCCTCTGGGACAGTTCCTTCCTCAGGACTGAGATCATCCCCCTCAAGGGACTGATCTTCCTTCTGAGCCAAGGGGAAGGCACTGCCTTTACCCTACTACTCCTCTTCTTGGAGGGCACTTGGTCCATTATTCCAGAATCCAAGGCCTGTTCAGTGCTAGACATTTTGGCTTGTGACCTGGTCACAGCAAACACATCTGCAGGGATGCCCAGCATTTCTGCATGGGTCCTGAGCTCCACTTCTGCCCAAGCTGAAGTTTCTAAGTCATTGCCAAGCAAGCATTCAACGGGTAGGTCTGCACTTACCACAACCTTCTTAAGGCCAGTTACCCCTCCCCAGGAGAAGTTAACAACTGCCAGAGTATGGTCTGTTCTGACGTTGCTAGCATTGGTCACTTGGTACATTTCACCAAGTATGATCTGCCCAGGATTCACAAGGTCTTGTGTCACCATGGTGATACTTGCCCCTGTGTCCCTAAATGCCAAAGCCTCTCTTCCATTGATTAAGGGCTGTTGTCTGTACTTGCCCAGATTACTGGGACTCACAGAGGAGGTCATATCCATGCCTCCATCACAGACTAGGACAGCCTGAGTGAGTTCTCTGACTAGGTCAGAGCTCATCTCTTTACCCAGGGTCAACCCTACTAAACCCTTGGCTTGTGTAGTCCCACCACCAACTGTAACTGCACTAGGGGAGCAGGTGCCTTAGGGCCATTGGTGGGGGCTGGAGTCGAGTCTTTGGACTTGGTGCAATCACTGGTCCAGTGGGTCTTTTGCTTAAAGACCTTGCACCATGGTTTCCTTTGGCCTTTCCCTTTGGTAGACTGTGAATCCCCACCTGAAGAAGATTTTTGGGGGCCTTGTGAAGACTTTTGATCTTTACCCTTCTCCCCACCCTTATCAGAGGTTTTCGAATCTTGCTTCTTAGGGTCACCACCTTGGTTCTGTACCTTCTGCTTCACCCTGGTTCTGACCCATTTGTCTGCCTTCTTTCCCAATTCTTGGGGAGAGGTCAGATCAGAGTCTACCAGGTGCTGATGCAACAGCTGATTTTGACAGTTATTAAGAATCTGCTCCCTCATGATCAGATTGTACAATCCTGTGAAGTCACATACCTTACTGCCCAATAACCAACCTTCCAGAGCCTTGGCAGAACAATCAACAAAGTCCACCCAGTCTTGAGTCTGTGCTTTTTGGGTATCCCTGAACTTTAACCTGTATTGTTCAGTGGTTAGGCCAAACCCATCAATTAGAGCACTCTTCAAGACTTTGTAATTATCAGCATCCTCCTCTCTAACAGTGAGGAGCTTGTCTCTACCTTTGTCTGCAAAGGAGAGCCACAAGATTGCTGCCCACTGCTCCTGAGGGACCCTCTGTACTTTACAGGCCCTCTCTAGAGCAGTTATCCATTTGTGGATGTCATCCCCACTCTGGTAGGGAGGGACAATCTTGCTCAGGTTTCTATGGTCATAAGACCTTTTCCTATCTTTGGGGAAACTGCTGCCACCATGGGACTCTAGTCCCAACTTTTGTCTCTCTCTATAGAGATCTAGGGACTCCTTGTCTATAGCCAATTGCTGTTTCCTGAGTTCAAGCTGAGTTTGCTCATATTGAATCAGTCTCTTTCTCCTCTCATGAGAGGATTCCCTCCTATGAGAGGAGACAGAGGTCCCTATTGAGGTGTCAGAGTGGTTAGACTCCTGAGAAGGAGACCTAGACCTTCTGGGCACACTCAGAACTCTTCCTGGGGGACAAAGGGGAAGTCAGTCTGATCCTCCCCTCCTCCTCCTCCACAGGAGGAATTGGATTTTCCAGGACAAGGTCATTTTCACCTTCCTGGCCAGTTTCAGAGGGGGGCCTGGGTTTCTTCACCCCTGGCCCCTTCCTCATCTTCTGCCCCACCCTCTTTGCCTACCCCTTCAGACCCTAGGGGCCTGCTGAGATCATCAGCTAGTAACACCTCCCTGAGGTGTTGGGTGCTGGCACTTTTGCCTGCCTTCAACTTCCTAGTATTGCATAATGCTCTCAATTCCAAGAATGGGAGTTTATCATACTTGGAGGGAAGAAGCCCACTGGCTTCTGGCAAGGACTCACTGGGTCCTGGCTTTGAAGACATTACTAGTGAGGTGTGGTGTATGCACTACCTACTCTAGTGTGGCCTACTAAACTCTCTTGAGTTGTAGAAAGGGTGTGCTATCCCTTAACACACAACTCTAAGTTCAGTAGAACTTACTGTATTACTAAGCTTGATTTATATGTACCTTAGGTACCCTTAGTGGTTTTCAGTTGATCAATTCAATTGAGATTATCTGGTAAAACAATAGCAAGCTGGAATCCCACACGCTGAACACCAATGTGAGAAGTTGGCCTGGCATATGCTGTCCACTAATTATAGTGGGCACCTTGCACCAGTCCAAACAACCCCTTATTGGAGATAGGTTAAAGACAACCTTTATTGAAAGCTATCCTAGTGGCAGCTATGGAGAGCAGCCTTCAGGCTAAGTCTTGAAGGAATGTAAAGCAGCTTGTTTTACCAGTCTATAATCTCTTGAGTGACCAAATGAAAGAGGACCACACCAGGTATATATTCAAAATATATGTATTTATTACTAAACACACCCCTCTAGTCTCTTTATGAGGCTAGAGTTCGAAATACATAAATTATAAGTTAGTTATCTACAGTAATAGCACAAATACACGTTTGAGCCCCAGGGGCGTACCAAACCATATACCAATAAAGTGGTATAAGAACCACGACTGAGCTAGACACAAGGCCTAGAGCCTGTAGAAGTGCTTGGACCACAAGGAACCACCCAAGGCAGTGACACAGGGGACCCACGGGGGACGCGTGCAGTGTATGAACACAGCCGCGAACGACCGTTAACTTCTATGGGGAAAGTCGCGATTAGAATTTAAAAGAAAAGGGACACTTAGAGGAGGACTTGGAGCAAACCCTTTGAGAACTAGGCTGTTCTAGTGTCAATACCCATGGGAGCACCGGAGTACTCGAGTTACCTCACCCAGGGGAGCCGGGTGCATAGGTGTCTTTCGGGGTCGGGTTTCGTCGTCGTTTTCAATGGCGATCTGCTGCAAAGTGCTGCTGGCGGCCAAGTCGAAAGTGTTCGGGTGGATCCAAAGGTGGATTGAAGATCTGAAGAACCTGAAAGCAGAGGGGACAGAGTCTGGGTCACTAGCCAGTGACCAGGAAGGCGATGAGCAGATGCCCACCGATGTTGAGTGCTTCAGGTAGGTTGACAGTCATCTTGACTCTTCAGCCACGAGGTCCAGGAGGTGTCGACGATGACCAAGAGCTGGATTAGAGCTGTCCCACGACGTCTGTCGATTGCAGGGGTGTCGGCGACCGGATTAGACCCAACAAGCCTTGGCAACAGCAAGTCTTGTGGAAATGGAAGAAGGACAATGTGGCAGACCAGCAAGGTCTGGAGGACTCACCCAGCAAGGATAAGTCAGGGCACACCTGGAGCAACCAGGGAGCCCAAGCAGAAAAAGATTGGCCTTCGGGAGGGCCTACTAGCCAACGGACTAGCAACTGCGAAGGAGCCTCGAGTCGATGCACGTGGAGCTGGCTCACAGGACACTCGTGGAGTGGAGGCCAGTGATCTTCGGTGCAGTTGGTGCTGGAGGCTGGGGCTACTCGGAGCCCAAAGCACGACTTCGTGGAAGACCCAGAAGAGGATGCACTTGCAAATGTGTTCAGTATCCAGGGGTCACGGTTCCACATTACCCACGACAGCTACGGGCCTCAGCTTTGCTGGGGACTCAGAGCAGCCTCTGGGAAGTCTGGAAATCCACCTCTGGTGATGCAAAGACTTCGGCGTCTGACGGGAGCTACAGCGATGCAGACCGGACAATTGCTTCTTTGGTGCCTGCCAAGCAGGGGAGTCACTCCTTGACCCCAAGGGAGATTCTTCAGTCCTCTAATCTTAAAGTAGAGCGTCGAAGGTCCAGGATTCTGTATCAGAGTTTCGTCCAGGTAAATCTAAAGTCCTAAGGACTGGGGTCCCCTACTTATACTAAGGTAGGGGGTTGGACATACTCTGTGGCCCCACCTATGGGAGGGTCAGGGCAGAGGGGTGGTTACACCCCTTTCCCTTTGTCCAGTTTCGCGCCAGAGCAGGGGCTGGAAGCCCCTGAGCCGGTTTGAACTGGGGTATGCACAGGGACACCAAATGTGCCCCCAGTGCAGGACTTCAAAGCACCAGAGAGTGCTACCGCCCAGCCCCAATACACACTATCCTGTCTGGGGAGGTGGTCACACCTCCCTGGGACAGGAAACCTAGTGTCCAGGCCTCCCCTGCCGGAGTTTCGGTCAGCAGCAGGAGGCCAGACTCGTGTCTGTAGCAGCGGCATCCATTTTGTGATGCCAGGGCTCTGGAAAGTCAGTACCGGGTATACCGGTGTGTACATGTCTTTCCCTCTAGAAGGGTGGAATGCTACCCCCGCCGCCAGAACTGACGGGGGGTAGTATTCCAAGATGTTTGACACCAAACACGACATGTTTCCGTGCAGCCATCCCAAAGTTAGCATTTAACGCAAGGTTATAATGCGCTTAAGAGTATATGGTCAGGCTGCACTACAAACAGCATCAGAGAAGGGTCTCCGAACGCTGCAGAGGGCCCAGCTCATGCAGGGGCACCCTCTCACATAGGAACCACGCACTCTGCCTTCAGGATTGATAAGGCCTGCCATAGGAGTGACTTATAGGTTTATATGTGTGTATGTATGTAGTGATATAGGTAGCCTATATCACAGTAAGGAGTGCATGCACCACCTTACCCAGGCTGCAGTAGCAGACCTGTGGTGTCACTTTGGCTGGCCTTCCAGGGGTGGCACAATACATGCTGCAGCCCCTGGTAGGCCTCTGAGGTACCTATGCCCTGGGTACATAGTATACCATATACTAGGGACTTATAAGGGCAGTCCAGATTCCAATCAGAGATGTGCCTAAGGCACATGGAAACCATTTTATAGAGGAAGCAGCTAGGCTGGGGTTCTGATTAGCAGGGCCCCAGCCAGACTAAGGTCGAAAAACAGTGAAGCATCAGCAAAAAGTGGGGGTACCCATGTGAAGCAGATCCTACTCTCCTACACTCTTGTGAAGTAAAAAAAAAAGGCAGGCTCCATTTTAAAAAGTGGAATAGAAGCATTGACATGCTGATTCACATATTGTTCATTCATTTCAGTTCTATGATATATGCTTATACAGATAAAATCAACACAAGAGAACAATATAGAAATTGACTCATACAAGTAAACACAACACAGCAAAACGTTGTATTATCTGTGGCATTCCAACATTCAGCAGTCAGGCTAATCACTCCTCACACACATTTGATCATAGGACTCCCACCCTGCTTGCCCTAAACTGGCTTCCCAATGTGGTGAAAATTATTTTCAAACTCTACTGCCTGCCTTAGAAAGCCAAACTACACAACAATCCGCCTTATTTGGTGGAATTGCTTCAAATTTCAGCTGGTTTGTTAGGCTTCAGATGTAGCATTACCCTCCAACTAGATGTACACAAATTTAGGACATCTGCCCTAAAACAGTCCTTCACTGAAGCTGCTGTGTTTTTTTTTGAACTTGCTATCATGAAGGAAAAACACTCTGTCAGAAGATGTGCTAAATCCCACCTGTCCTACCAGATCTTAAGCCGACTTCCTGGTGCTTATAAATTGATACAAGCTTTGACCTCTTCTTCAGATGTTGTTACTATTGTGTGCACCATTTCTGTATAATGTTACGCCATTGTTAACCATTTCCAGTGTGGTTTTATACATGTTTTATTCAGTTTTATGTAAAGAGGCTGAACACCTTCAGGTTCAGGTGTATTGTATAACAATGTTAAATTTAAAAAAATGGATGTTTAGAAAATGTATCAGTTAATAGATCTGATGTGGTTAATATTGCATTACAGAATGCAGCCCAGAGTTATAGACCAAAGCCGCAAGTGATGGCCTTTAGCAAGGGTGAAGTACTTTAACAACCGGTATTGCCTGAGGCAGAAGGACTATAACATTCCACCCAATGACAGTAGAATGCTCTAAATTAAAAAGAGAGAAATAGAAAGACTAATATTGGAATGTTGAGCAGAAAGCCTATACCAGCCACTAATGGTCAATAGGCCAATTCATTGCCTTCAATGGAGCTCCCAACATACCAATATTCTATTAGTAGTAGGTTACGTTAGTTAACTGTTTTGATTGAGAGAAAAAGGTCAACAGAAGATAAATTAAAAATAAACATGATTGACTTTCAAGGTAGAGAAGTCAGACCACCTCAGATAATCAGTTAGTGGGTTAATGTAGCAAGGTTAGGAGTGAGCTGATGAGATAAGGAGTGATAGACAATAGATTATGGTGGGACAAATTGCACATCACATAACCATTGATGGACTTGGCCCTTTCTACAGGGCCACCCCTAAAACTTTTACCTTCCCCAATCCCGTTTTTCTGAATTTGTTTTTCTTGGCATTAGGACCCTGTGCACTTTACCAATGCTAACCAGTGCTAAAGTACTTGTGCTCTCTTCTTAAAACATGGTAACATTGGCTTAAACCCATTTGGCACATTTAATTTACTTATAAGTCCCCAGTAAAATGGTACTACATGTACCCAGGGCCTGTAAATGAAATGCTACTAGTGAGCCTGCAGCCCTTATTGTGCCTCTCACTTTAGTTGCCCTTTAAAACGTGTCTCAGGCCTGCCATTGCAACCTGCAATGCAGTTTTAAAATGGCCAATCTACCTGGCAAAAGAAACTTTTTACCAGGCCTGAACCTTACTTTTTAATACATCACCTTTAACGTAGGCTCAAACAGCCTAGGGCAGGATGCATTGTACATGAAAAGGTAGAACATGTGCTTTTAAATTCTACATGTCCTGGTAGTGAAAGACTCCTAAATTCATTTTTCACTACTGTTAGGCCTACATCTCCCATAGGATAACATTGGGGTTCCTAATTACATTTTGCAAGTGCTAACTTTTTGTTGAAAACGGGCAGTTCTTAACTTGTGAAAGAAAGAGTGATGGTGCCCAAGCTCTTCTCAGAAACCAGCCGCCGGTACAATTAAAACATGCGCCCCGAATACCAAGACTGGTAGTCTTTACTCCACTACCAGACAGTCCCTGCCCCTTTTTCTTGCTCTTCCAGGTTCCTGCTTTTTCCCTTTGTGGCAGTTTTGCCGTCTTTCTCTTCTTCCTTCTTGTCTGTCCTCTTATACTCAATAAATATCTGATGCGGGGTAGCAAGTGCAGGTCCCCGAAAACAAGTAGCAGTGCCCCAATCAGCAGCCACTGGCTCAAATTAAGCACTGGAAAGGTGTAGAAATGTCATGTTTGTTCTTAATTGAATTGTAATTTAAAATCCGGTTTAATGGATGTTAGAAATGGGGGTCTCTAGTTGGCAAGGGTTTGCACCTTTGTCCAAACAGGGACCCTTCTTCCTAGTCAGGATAAGGGAGTTACACTCCTAAAATAACCCCTGCTCACCCCCTTGGTAGCTTGGCACGAGCAGTCAGGCTTATCTTAGGGGCAGTGTGTAAAGCATTTGCCCATAACCCACAGTAATACAGTGTAAGCACTACAAAAGGACACCACACCAGTTTAGAAAAATATCCAATATTTTTATATACTTAAGACAAGACCAAAAATGATAAAAATCCACAATACAGTACTTAAAAATCTTCAGTTATCAAAATATGCTTTGAAAAACAGTTCCTTGATGTCGATAGCTCCGTCCGGGGCTATCACGGCGTCGTGAGCAAACAAATCCAAACAGTTCTGGCTGACCGCGGTGTCGCGGGCCAGCTACGGTGTCGGGAAGACCCGCAAACAGTACCTTTTAGAAATGCAGGGCGTGGTTGACCTCACGTTGAGCTTCCGAAAGCACGGCGTCCGCAGGCGTCGGTTCCTGAGGTCAGTGCAAGAGTCGTCGGGGTCCTCGAAGTCACACCGTTGGAGATCGAACTCCTCTCTGTTGAAGTCAGGAGCGCTGGAGTCGGCAGGCGTCGGGTGCTGCGGTGCGAAGTGCAGAGGTGCGGCGTGCAGTGCCCTCAGGTTGCGGTGCGAGCAGCGGCTCAGTGGTGGCGTCAGATGGCGTTGACGGTGAGACCAGGGTCGCGGTACGAAGTGAATGCGGTGCTCGTCGCAGTGCTGGCAGGTCGCGGTCCAAGCAGCGGCGTCGTCTTTGCTGAAGCGCTGTCGTCGGCTGACGAACGGGCGTCGATGGCGCCGGCGTCGGTAGGCCAAGGCTGCGGTGCGGGATGAGGGCGGTGCGTCGTGTAACTTTATGAGCGGTGCCCTCAAACCACGGTGCAAGCAGCAGCGTAGATTTCGGCGTGGAGCAGTGTCGTCGAGGATACCAAGGCGTCGTCGTGAAGGGAGGCGGTGCGGAGTGCGGTGCCCACAGGTCACGGTGCGAGCAGTGGCTCGGTGGTGGCGTCAGCAGGCGTCGTTGGTGAGACCAGGGTCGCGGTGCGGCATTGCGGCGGTGCCCTCTGCGGTGCCTTCAGGACACAGAGTCGGCAGCAGCGCCGTAGACAGCGTCGGGTTGCTTTTTCTTCTGTTGCAGCACAAAACACACAGTCCCCAGTGCTGAGGGCAGAAGAACTTGAAGTCTTTGCTGTTCCTGAGACTTCTTGAACAGGGGGCAAGCTCTACCTCAAGCCCTTGGAGAAACTCACAAAAGTAGATTGCAGAAAGTCCAGTCCAGTCCTTTCACTGCCCAAGACAGAAGCAGCCACGGCAGGCCAACACAGCAAAGCACACAGCAAAGTGGTAGTTCCTCCTCACAGCTTCTCCGGCTCTTCTTCTTGGCAGTCTTCTTGGTCCAAAAGAGTTCTAAAGTTCAGGGATCTGGGCCCCAATATTTATATCCCAAAATCCTTTGATCCCTTGGGCAGAGAGTGTCTGTGCCCAGCCAAAACCAGTTCTGCCTTCTCTGGTGTGGCTTCCTGGCAGGAGGTGGAGACGGCATTGTCAGAGGCAGACCAGGCCCATTCAGGTGCAAGGAAATCTCCTCCCCCTACTCAAAATGCAGCCCAGGTCTATTCAGCCCTTTCCTGACCCACCTAGACTATCCGGAGCCACTCCTGCTCCCCAGCCCTCTGTCATCCAAAACCAAGACAGTCAATCCACATTCTAGCAGAGGCACACTGGATGACTGAGCAAGAAAATACCTACTTTCTAAAAGTGGTATTTTCAAACACAGAATGTAAAAATCACCTTCACTAAAAGATGCATCTTTAGATTCTGAGTTCAGGCATACTAAACTTTATTTTCCTACCTAATTCCCCGGACCATTTATGTTTATAAGATGTTATAAACAAACTCCCCATTCTGTCCTATGGGGAACAGGTAGCCTTGCAATAGTGAAAAACGAAATTGGCAGTAGTTCACTATCAGGACATGCCACACACAACAGGGCATGTCCTACCTTTCACGTACACTGCACCCTGCCCACAGAGGTACCTTGGGCCTACCTTAGGGGTGGCTGACATGTAAGAAAAGAGAAGGTTAGGGCCCAGCAAGTGGGTGCTCTTGCCAAGTCGACATGGCAGTACCAGACTGCACACAGGCTCTGCAATGGCAGGTCAGAGTCACATTTATGGGCTGTTTGTGTGGGATGGCACAATCCAGTGCTGCAGCCCACCAACAGCATTTGATTTACAGGCCCTGGAACACGCAGTGCACTTTACTAGGGACTGACACATAAATCAAATAGGCCAATCATGGAAACACCAATCCATAACACATTTTACCACAGGAGCACTAGCACTTTCCCACTGATCAGCAGTGAGAAAAGTGCGCAGAAACACTACGCCAGCAAAAACAGAGTCAAAACCGGGAGGTCAGAAAGCAAAAACTCAGGGGAAACACGCCAAAAGATGCCAAGTCTAATACATGTCCCCTCCAGCTGAAAGTAGGGAGAACTACCCACCCTCCTGGGAGTTCTCTTCACTAAGGCGGAAGAACCTGGACAGACCATCTGCATTGGCGTGTTCTGTGCCAGGACGGTGTTCCACCGTAAAGTCCATTCCCTGTAGGGAGATGGACCACCTCAGCAGTTTTGGATTCTCACCCCTCATTTGCATTAACCATCTGAGGGGCCTTTGGTCGGTCTGAACCCGGAAGTGAGTCTCAAACAGGTAGGGCCTTAGCTTCCTCAGTGCCCAGACCACAGCGAAAGCTTCCCTTTCTATGGCACTCCACCTCTGTTCCCTGGGGAGTAGTCTCCTTCTAAGGAAGACTACAGGCTGGTCTAGGCCCTCTTCGTTCAGTTGTGAGAGCACCGCTCCCACACCATGCTCTGAAGCGTCAGTCTGCACGATGAATTCCTTGGAGAAGTCGGGTGCCTTGAGCACGGGTGCCGTGCACATGGCGGCCTTCAGGGCATGAAAAGCCTTCTGGCAGGACTCAGTCCAGACCACCTTCTTGGGCTGCTTCCTGGAAGTCAGCTCTGTCAAGGGGGCAACAATGGTGCCATAGCCCTTAACAAACCTCCGGTAGTACCCGGTGAGACCTAAGAAGGCTCTCACCTCTGTCTGGGTCTTGGGGGGCTCCCAAGCCAGAATGGTGTCAATCTTGGGTTGTAGGGGCGCCACCTGGCCGCTTCCTACCTGGTGTCCCAAGTACACCACGGAACCCTGCCAGATCTGGCACTTACTGGCCTTGATCATGAGGCCTGCCCTCTGCAGAGCCCTCAACCCTTCACCGAGGTGCTGCAAGTGTTCTTCCCAGCTGGAACTGAACACTGCGATGTCATCCAGGTAGGCGGCACTGAAATCCTCCAGCCCAGCCAACACCTGGTTGACCAACCTCTGAAAGGTGGCAGGGGCATTCTTCAACCCAAAGGGCGTCACCCGGAACTGGTAATGTCCTTCTGGGGTTGAGAATGCTGACCTCTCCTTGGCCCCATCGGTTAAGGCAATCTGCCAGTACCCAGACGTTAAATCAAACGTGCTGAGGAACTTGGCAGCTCCCAACCGATCAATGAGCTCATCAGCTCTGGGGATGGGGTGCGCGTCAGTCCTGGTGACGGCATTGAGCCTACGGTAGTCCACACAAAACCGCAGTTCTGGAGTGGCACCGGGTGCAGCAGCCTTTGGGACCAAGACCACTGGGCTGGCCCAAGGACTGTTGGAAGTCTCGATCACCCCTAACGCCAACATCTTAGAGACCTCCTCTTTAATGCTGGCCTTGACCCGGTCAGTCAACCTGTAAATCTTGTGCTTCACAGGAGGGCTGTCACCGGTGTCCACGTCATGGGTACACCAGTGAGTAACACCTGGGGTCAGGGAGAACAGTGGGGCAAACTGTCCCAACAACTGGTGACAGTCGCTCTGCTGCTCTGGGGTCAGTGTAGGGGAGAGGATCACACCTTCCACTGACCCATCATGCTCCTTGGTAAACAGGAGGTCAGGGAGAGGTTCACTCTCCTCTTCCACCCCATCATCTGTCGCCAAGAGCATGTTCACTTCGGACCTCTCGAAGTGGGGCTTGAGGCCGTTCACATGGAGGACCCTCACAGGGTTCTTTGGAGTCCGCAAATCCACCAGGTAGGTGACATCACTTTTGCGCTCCACCACCTCAAACGGCCCAGTCCACTTGTCCTGCAAGGCACAAGGTTCCACTGGGGCCATGACTCACACTTTCTGCCCAGGTTGAAATTCGACCAGAGTGGCATTCTGGTCATACCACTTCTTCATTTCTTCCTTGCTTGCTTCCAGGTGCGCCTGAGCGAGTTTCCTGAAGCGGGCAGTTTGGTTTCTGAAGGCCAGCATGTAACTAAACACATCCTGGGGAGTTTTCCTGGGAGATGCCTGCCAGCCTTCCTTTACCAAACTCAGAGGTCCTCTCACAGGGTGACCATACAGAAGCTCAAAGGGACTGAACCCAAGAGACTTCTGTGGCACCTCCCTGTACGCAAAGAGAAGGCATGGCAAGAGGACGTCCCACTTACGCCTCATGGGTTCTGTTAGACCCATAATCATGCCCTTCAAGGTCTGGTTGAATCTCTCTACCAGACCGTTACCTTGTGGGTGGTAAGGGGTGGTGAACTTGTAGGTTACACCACACTCCTTCCACAGGGATGTCATATACTTGGATATGAAATTGGTCCCCCTGTCAGAAACCACCTCTCTGGGGAACCCCACATGCGGGAAAAGATCCCCATTAACGCCCGGCCCACCACTGGCGCCGTCGTTGTCCTGAGAGGGATTGCCTCCGGGTACCGGGTGGCATAGTCCACCAAGACCAGGATGTACCTGTTGCCCATGGCTGTCTTGGGATCCAGTGGCCCCACAATGTCCATCCCTACCCTCTCAAAGGGTGTTCCAACAACTGGAGAGGAGCTTTGACCTTCCTCCCACTCGTAAGTTTGGCAAGACCTGCAATGTCCATCTGACTGCCTTCGCATTTGGGGCCAGAAGAAGTGGGTGACAAGCCTGTCAAAGGTCTTGTCCTGCCCCAAATGTCCTGCCAACGGCATGTCATGAGCCAGACCCAGTAGGAAGGTCCTGAAGCGCTGGTGTACCACCAGCACACAGGCTGACCCAGGCTCAGCGATCTACAGGAGACCATTCTCCCAGTAGATCCAATGTGATCCGGACTGATCACCAGCTGCCTGGTCTGCAGCCTGCCACCGCAGACCCTCTAGAGAAGGGCACTCTTTCTGCTCCTTGCAGAATTCCTCCCTGGTGGGACCCCCTTCTTGCTGCCAATGGGTCAGCTCAGAGATGTCCCCCAGTTCAGCTACCTGCTCCCCTGTAGGCACCGGGGCGTCCCCCTCGAGGTCCGCCTCCTCCCGGTCCGTGGGAACGTCAGGGGCCGGTTTCCCGCACCCCTTGCCCTTTCTCTTGGCAGGGACTTGGGCCACTGTTTCAGGCTCCAAGTCCTCTTGATCACCCTTTCTGGCCGCCATTGACCGAGTGGACACGCATGCCCACTCTGGCAACCCAAGCATCTCCAAGTGAGACCTGAGCTCAACATCCTTCCATAAGGACTGCTCCAGGTCGTTACCTAGAAGACATGCTACAGGCATGGAAGGGCTCACAACCACCCTCAAGGGACCAGAGACCCCCCCCCCACTCGAAGGGAACCTGCGCCACCATACCCTGGCGCTCTGAATTGTCCACAGCAATTACTTGGTGGAATGCCCCTGGGACTACCTGCTTCTCAGAGACCAGGTGACACAGGACTGAGGTCACACTGGCTCCAGTGTCTCTGAGAGCCTCTACCCTTTTCCCATTGATGGTCACCCAGGTGCTGTATTTCTTTGTGTTAGGGGCACCTGGTTTCCTGGGACCATCTCACTGTCCCCTAGTGAGACGAGGGTCATTTCTGCAGAATCCCCATCCTCCTGTGGGTACTCCTCCTCCCCAAGCGCTACACTAGCCAACACCTTGGACTGCCCACCGGTGGGTGGCTGTGCCCACTTAGGGCACTTGGGGTCCCCCTTCATGTGACCCACCTGGTCACATGCAAAACACTTGCGGGCCGGTCTCAGCAGGCTTTCCTGAAGAGACCCCTTGTTTCTTATCTCCGGGGGGATGGGAACTTTTACCCTGGGTGTTAGTTTGGGGCCCTTTAGAGAACTCCTGTGTTTTACCCTTGTCCCCCCCACTTTTCTGCTGGGGACCCTGCCCACCTTTGGCTGAGTCTTCCCCGTACGCTTTCCTGTGGACCCTGGTACTCACCCAGCGGTCCGCCTCCATAGCAAGCTTCCTGGGGTCAGTCAGTTTACTATCAACTAGGTGCTGGCGCAGATCTGCAAAACATAGACTAGACAAGTGCTCCCATGCATTCAAATTGTAGAGCCCCTGAAAATCTGTCACATTACTGCCCTTCACCCAGCCATCCAGTGACCTGCAAAACATATCCTACACATTCCAACCAAGTGTTGGCATCGGACTTCTTACAGGACCTGAACTGATCCCTGTACTTTTCAGGAGTGAGACCATACTTAGTGAGAAGGGCGTCCTTCATGTCTGGATAGGTGAGGTGATACCCCTTACCCAAAGCTATTAAAGTATCCCTTGCTTCTTCTGGGAAGAGAGGCCACAATCCTGCTCCCCAATTCTCCTCAGGGACCCCATTCATGTGTATCACTGCCTCATAACCCTGAAACCACCTTTGTATGTCATCCCCCTTCTTGAATTCTTTGCCTACATTCTTAGGGATGTGCACAAACCTGTCTGCCTGTCTTGACGGCTTGCTGCCACCATCTGAGCTGGCTCTACTCCTCTGATCCAGCTCCTTTATCCTGATCTCATGATCTAACATCATCCTTTTCTCCTCCATGGCTAACTTAAGCTTCTCCAGTTCTACTGTAACTCTCCTTACTTCCCGCCTGTCCTCCAGCTCCTCTGGGGACGGGCCACTGCTGTCTGGCCTGGAGGGTTCCCCCCCTCCCAAAAGCACACCCACCCTAGGAGCAGGCTCCTCCGCCTCTCCACTGAGATCACCAGACTGCTTGCTGGCATGTCTGGCTGCTACCCAGGCCCTCAGCGCCTTTTGTAGCTCCTCTTTTCTGGTGAGGCCCCTGATTTGGACTTTGAGGTTCTTGCAGATAGCCTTCAATTCCCTCACATTGTAGGTTTCTAACTTCTCCTCCTCAAAGGCCACTTCCAAGGATGCAACAGATGATGCAATTGATTCAGGCATGTTGTACTAGAAAGTTCAAGTTCAAAACCAATAGAAAGGCAAAAATAGACTCCAAAAAAATAGTATGTGGTACGTAATGGTCTGCGATATGGTAGTAGTGCACACCAATCACTGTAAGTCAAGTGCAAACACAAGTCCTATCCTCACCGCTGACAACCAATGTTAGAAATGGGGGTCTCTAGTTGGCAAGGGTTTGCACCTTTGTCCAAATAGGGACCCTTCTTCCTAGTCAGGATAAGGGAGTTACACTCCTAAAATAACCCCTGCTCACCCCTTGGTAGCTTGGCACGAGCAGTCAGGCTTATCTTAGAGGCAGTGTGTAAAGCATTTGCACATAACCCACAGTAATACAGTGTAAGCACTACAAAAGGACACCACACCAGTTTAGAAAAATATCCAATATTTTTATATACTTAAGACAAGACCAAAAACGATAAAAATCCACAATACAGTACTTAAAAATCTTCAGGTATCAAAATATGCTTGAAAAACAGTTCCTTGATGTCGATAGCTCCGTCCGGGGCTATCATGGCGTCGTGAGCAAACAAATCCAAACAGTTCTGGCTGACCGCGGTGTCGCGGGCCAGCTACGGTGTCAGGAAGACCCGCAAACAGTACCTTTTAGAAATGCAGGGCGTGGGCGACCTCACGTTGAGCTTTTGAAAGCACGGCGTCCGCCGGAGTGGGTTCTGGAGGTCGGTGCAGAAGTCATCGGGGTCCTCGAAGTCACACGCGTTGCAGATCGAACTCCTCTCTGTTGAAGTCAGGAGCGTTGGCGTCGGCAGGCATCGGGTGCTGCGGTGCGAAGTGCAGCAATGCGGCGTGCAGTGCCCTCAGGTCGCGGTGTGAGCAGCGGCTTGGTGGCGGCGTCAGATGGCGTCATCGGTGAGACCAGGGTCGCGGTGCGAAGTTAATGCGGTGCTCGCCGCGGTGCTGGCAGGTCACGGTGCAAGCAGCGGCGTCGTCGTTGCTGAAGCGCTGTCGTCGGCTGACGAACGGGAGTCGATGGCGCCGGCGTGGGTAAGCCAACGCTGCGGTGCGGGATGAGGGCGTGCGTCATGTAACTTTACGAGCGGTGCCCTCGAACCACGGTGCAAGCAGCGGCGTAGATTTCGGCGTGGAGCGTCGTCATCGGGGATACCAAGGCGTCGTCGTGAAGTGAGGCGGTGCGGAGTGCGGTGCCCACAGGTCGCGGTGCGAGCAGTGGCTCAGTGGTGGCATCAGCAGGCGTCGTCGGTGAGACCAGGGTCGCGGTGCGGCATTGCGGCCGTGCCCTCTGCGGTGCCTTCAGGAGTCGGCAGCAGCGTCGTAGACGGCGTCGTGTTGCTTTTGCTTCTGTTGCAGCACAAAACACACAGTCCCCAGTGCTGAGGGCAGAAGAACTTGAAGTCTTTGCTATTCCTGAGACTTCTTGAACAGGGGGCAAGCTCTACCTCAAGCCCTTGGAGAAACTCACAAAAGTAGATTGCAGAAAGTCCAGTCCAGTCCTTTCACTGCCCAAGACAGAAGCAGCCACGGCAGGCCAACACAGCAAAGCACACAGCAAAGTGGTAGTTCCTCCTCACAGCTTCTCCAGATCTTCTTCTTGGCAGTCTTCTTGGTCCAAAACAGTTCTAAAATTCAGGGGTCTGGGCCCCAATATTTATATCCCCAAATCATTTGATCCCTTGGGCAGAGAGTGTCTGTGCCCAGCCAAAACCAGTTCTGCCTTCTCTGGTGTGGCTTCCTGGCAGAAGGTGGGGACGGCATTATCAGAGGCAGACCAGGCCCATTCAGGTGCAAGGAAATCTCCTCCCCCTACTCAAAATGCAGCCCAGGTCTATTCAGCCCTTTCCTGACCCACCTAGACTATCCGGAGCCACTCCTGCTCCCCAGCCCTCTGTCATCCAAAACCAAGACAGTCAATCCACATTCTAGCAGAGGCACACTGGATGACTGAGCAAGAAAATACCTACTTTCTAAAAGTGGTATTTTCAAACACAGAATGTAAAAATCACCTTCACTAAAAGATGCATCTTTAGATTCGGAGTTCAGCCATACTAAACTTTATTTTCCTACCTAATTCCCCGGGCCATTTATGTTTATAAGATGTTATAAACAAACTCCCCATGCTGTCCTATGGGGAACAGGTAGCCTTGCAATAGTGAAAAACGAAATTGGCAGTAGTTCACTATCAGGACATGCCACACACACCAGGGCATGTCCTACCTTTCACGTACACTGCCCACAGGGGTACCTTGGGCCTACCTTAGGGGTGGCTGACATGTAAGAAAAGGGAAGGTTAGGGCCTAGCAAGTGGTTGCACTTGCCAAGTCGACATGGCAGTACCAGACTGCACACAGGCTCTGCAATGGCAGGCCAGAGTCACATTTATGGGCTGTTTGTGTGGGATGGCACAATCCAGTGCTGCAGCCCACCAACAGCATTTGATTTACAGGCCCTGGCACACGCAGTGCACTTTACTAGGGACTGACACATAAATCAAATAGGCCAATCATGGAAACACCAATCCTTAACACATTTTACCACAGGAGCACTTGCACTTTCCCACTGATCAGCAGTGAGAAAAGTGCGCAGAAACACTACGCCAGCAAAAACAGAGTCAAAACCGGGAGGTCAGAAAGCAAAAACTCAGGGGAAACACGCCAAAAGATGCCAAGTCTAATACATGTCCCCTCCAGCTGAAAGTAGGGAGAACTACCCACCTTCCTGGGAGTTCTCTTCACTAAGGCGGAAGAACCTGGACAGACCATCTGCATTGGCGTGTTCTGTGCCAGGACGGTGTTCCACCGTAAAGTCCATTCCCTGTAGGGAGATGGACCACCTCAGCAGTTTTGGATTCTCACCCCTCATTTGCATTAACCATCTGAGGGGCCTTTGGTCGGTCTGAACCCGGAAGTGAGTCTCAAACAGGTAGGGCCTTAGCTTCCTCAGTGCCCAGACCACAGCGAAAGCTTCCCTTTCTATGGCACTCCACTTCTGTTCCCTGTGGAGTAGTCTCCTGCTAAGGAAGACTACAGGCTGGTCTAGGCCCTCTTCATTCAGTTGTGAGAGCACCGCTCCCACACCATGCTCTGAAGCGTCAGTCTGCACGATGAATTCCTTGGAGAAGTCGGGTGCCTTGAGCACGGGTGCCGTGCACATGGCGGCCTTCAGGGCATGAAAAGCCTTCTGGCAGGACTCAGTCCAGACCACCTTCTTGGGCTGCTTCCTGGAAGTCAGCTCTGTCAAGGGGGCAACAATGGTGCCATAGCCCTTAACAAACCTCCGGTAGTACCCGGTGAGACCTAAGAAGGCTCTCACCTCTGTCTGGGTCTTGGGGGGCTCCCAAGCCAGAATGGTGTCAATCTTGGGTTGTAGGGGCGCCACCTGCCCGCTTCCTACCTGGTGTCCCAAGTACACCACGGAACCCTGCCAGATCTGGCACTTACTGGCCTTGATCATGAGGCCTGCCCTCTGCAGAGCCCTCAACCCTTCACCGAGGTGCTGCAAGTGTTCTTCCCAGCTGGAACTGAACACTGCGATGTCATCCAGGTAGGCGGCACTGAAATCCTGCAGCCCAGCCAACACCTGGTTGACCAACCTCTGAAAGGTGGCAGGGGCATTCTTCAACCCAAAGGGCATCACCCGGAACTGGTAATGTCCTTATGGGGTTGAGAATGCTGACCTCTCCTTGGCCCCATCGGTTAAGGCAATCTGCCAGTACCCAGACGTTAAATCAAACGTGCTGAGGAACTTGGCAGCTCCCAACCGATCAATGAGCTCATCAGCTCTGGGGATGGGGTGCGCGTCAGTCCTGGTGACGGCATTGAGCCTGCAGTAGTCCACACAAAACCGCAGTTCTGGAGTGGCACCGGGTGCAGCAGCCTTTGGGACCAAGACCACTGGGCTGGCCCAAGGACTGTTGGAAGGCTCGATCACCCCTAACGCCAACATCTTAGAGACCTCCTCTTTAATGCTGGCCTTGACCGGTCAGTCAACCTGTAAATATTGTGCTTCACAGGAGGGCTGTCACCGGTGTCCACGTCATGGGTACACCAGTGAGTAACACCTGGGGTCAGGGAGAACAGTGGGGCAAACTGTCCCAACAACTGGTGACAGTCGCTCTGCTGCTCTGGGGTCAATGTAGGGGAGAGGATCACACCTTCCACTGACCCATCATGCTCCTTGGTAAACAGGAGGTCAGGGAGAGGTTCACTCTCCTCTTCCACCCCATCATCTGTCGCCAAGAGAATGCTCACTTCGGACCTCTCGAAGTGGGGCTTGAGGCCGTTCACATGGAGGACCCTCACAGGGTTCTTTGGAGTCCGCAAATCCACCAGGTAGGTGACATCACTTTTGCGCTCCACCACCTCAAACGGCCCAGTCCACTTGTCCTGCAAGGCACAAGGTTCCACTGGGGCCATGACTCACACTTTCTGCCCAGGTTGAAATTCGACCAGAGTGGCATTCTGGTCATACCACTTCTTCATTTCTTCCTGGCTTGCTTCCAGGTGCGCCTGAGCGAGTTTCCTGAAGCGGGCAGTTTGGTTTCTGAAGGCCAGCATGTAACTAAACACATCCTGGGGAGTTTTCCTGGGAGATGCCTGCCAGCCTTCCTTTACCAAACTCAGAGGTCCTCTCACAGGGTGACCATACAGAAGCTCAAAGGGACTGAACCCAAGAGACTTCTGTGGCACCTCCCTGTACGCAAAGAGAAGGCATGGCAAGAGGACGTCCCACTTACGCCTCATTGGTTCTGTTAGACCCATAATCATGCCCTTCAAGGTCTGGTTGAATCTCTCCACCAGACCGTTACCTTGTGGGTGGTAAGGGGTGGTGAACTTGTAGGTTACACCACACTCCTTCCACAGGGATGTCATATACTTGGATATGAAATTGGTCCCCCTGTCAGAAACCACCTCTCTGGGGAACCCCACACGGGAAAAGATCCCCATTAACGCCCGGCCCACCACTGGCGCCGTCGTTGTCCTGAGAGGGATTGCCTCCGGGTACCGGGTGGCATAGTCCACCAAGACCAGGATGTACCTGTTGCCCATGGCTGTCTTGGGATCCAGTGGCCCCACATTGTCCATCCCTACCCTCTCAAAGTGTGTTCCAACAACTGGAGAGGAGCTTTGACCTTCCTCCCACTCTTACCACTTGCCTGGCAAGTTTGGCAAGACCTGCAATGTCCATCTGACTGCCTTCGCATTTGGGGCCAGAAGAAGTGGGTGACAAGCCTGTCAAAGGTCTTGTCCTGCCCCAAATGTCCTGCCAACGGCATGTCATGAGCCAGACCCAGTAGGAAGGTCCTGAAGCGCTGGGGTACCACCAGCACACAGGCTGACCCAGGCTCAGCGACCTTAGGCTCACTATACAGGAGACCATTCTCCCAGTAGATCCAATGTGATCCGGACTGATCACCAGCTGCCTGGTCTGCAGCCTGCCACCGCAGACCCTCTAGAGAAGGGCACTCTTTCTGCTCCTTGCAGAATTCCTCCCTGGGGGGACCCCCTTCTTGCTGCCAATGGGTCAGCTCAGAGATGTCCCCCAGTTCAGCTACCTGCTCCCCTGTAGGCACCGGGGCGTCCCCCTCGAGGTCCGCCTCCTCCCGGTCCGTGGGAACGTCAGGGGCCGGTTTCCCGCGCCCCTTGCCCTTTCTCTTGGCAGGGACTTGGGCCACTGTTTCAGGCTCCAAGTCCTCTTGATCACCCTTTCTGGCCGCCATTGACCGAGTGGACACGCATGCCCACTCTGGCAACCCAAGCATCTCCAAGTGAGACCTGAGCTCAACATCCTTCCATAAGGACTGCTCCAGGTCGTTACCTAGAAGACATGCTACAGGCATGGAAGGGCTCACAACCACCCTCAAGGGACCGGAGACCCCCCCACTTGAAGGGAACCTGCGCCACCATACACTGGCGCTCTGAATTGTCCACAGCAATTACTTGGTGGAATGCCCCTGGGACTACCTGCTTCTCAGAGACCAGGTGACACCGGACTGAGGTCACACTGGCTCCAGTATCTGTGAGAGCCTCTACCCTTTTCCCATTGATGGTCACCCAGGTGCTGTATTTCTTTGTGTTAGGGGCACCTGGTTTCCTGGGACCATCTCACTGTCCCCTAGTGAGACGAGGGTCATTTCTGCGGGATCCCCATCCTCCTGTGGGTACTCCTCCTCCCCAAGCGCTACACTAGCCAACACCTTGGACTGCCCACCGGTGGGTGGCTGTGCCCCCTTAGGGCACTTGGGGTCCCCCTTCATGTGACCCACCTGGTCACATGCAAAACACTTGCGGGCCGGTCTCAGCAGGCTTTCCTGAAGAGACCCCTTGTTTCTTATCTCCGGGGGGATGGGAACTTTTACCCTGGGTGTTAGTTTGGGGCCCTTTAGAGAACTCCTGTGTTTTACCCTTGTCCCCCCCACTTTTCTGCTGGGGACCCTGCCCACCTTTGGCTGAGTCTTCCCCGTACGCTTTCCTGTGGACCCTGGTACTCACCCAGCGGTCCGCCTCCATAGCAAGCTTCCTGGGGTCAGTCAGCTTACTATCAACTAGGTGCTGGCGCAGATCTGCAAAACATAGACTAGAAAAGTGCTCCCATGCATTCAAATTGTAGAGCCCCTGAAAATCTGTCACATTACTGCCCTTCACCCAGCCATCCAGTGACCTGCAAAACATATCCTCACATTCCAACCAAGTGTTGGCATCGGACTTCTTACAGGACCTGAACTGATCCCTGTACTTTTCAGGAGTGAGACCATACTTAGTGAGAAGGGCGTCCTTCATTTCTGGATAGGTGAGGTGATACCCCTTACCCAAAGCTATTAAAGTATCCCTTGCTTCTTCTGGGAAGAGAGGCCACAATCCTGCTCCCCAATTCTCCTCAGGGACCCCATTCATGTGTATCGCTGCCTCCTAACCCTGAAACCACCTTTGTATGTCATCCCCCTTCTTGAATTCTTTGCCTACATTCTTAGGGATGTGCATAATCCTGTCTGCCTGTCTTGACGGCTTGCTGCCACCATCTGAGCTGGCTCTACTCCTCTGATCCAGCTCCTTTATCCTGATCTCATGATCTAACATCATCCTTTTCTCCTCCATGGCTAACTTAAGCTTCTCCAGTTCTACTGTAACTCTCCTTGCTTCCCGCCTGTCCTCCAGCTCCTCTGGGGACAGGCCACTGCTGTCTGGCCTGGAGGGTTGCCCCCCTCCCAAAAGCACACCCACCCTAGGAGCAGGCTCCTCCGCCTCTCCACTGAGATCACCAGACTGCTTGCTGGCATGTCTGGCTGCTACCCAGGCCCTCAGCGCCTTTTGTAGCTCCTCTTTTCTGGTGAGGCCCCTGATTTGGACTTTGAGGTTCTTGCAGATAGCCTTCAATTCCCTCACATTGTAGGTTTCTAACCTCTCCTCCTCAAAGGCCACTTCCAAGGATGCAACAGATGATTCAATTGATTCAGGCATGTTGTACTAGAAAGTTCAAGTTCAAAACCAATGGAAAGGCAAAAATAGACCAAAAAAAAATAGTATGTGGTACGTAATGGTCTGCGATATGGTAGTAATGCACACCAATCACTGTAAGTCAAGTGCAAACGCAAGTCCTATCCTCACCGCTGACAACCAATGTTAGAAATGGGGGTCTCTAGTTGGCAAGGGTTTGCACCTTTGTCCAAATAGGGACCCTTCTTCCTAGTCAGGATAAGGGAGTTACACTCCTAAAATAACCCCTGCTCACCCCCTTGGTAGCTTGGCACGAGCAGTCAGGCTTATCTTAGAGGCAGTATGTAAAGCATTTGCACATAACCCACAGTAATACAGTGTAAGCACTACAAAAGGACACCACACCAGTTTAGAAAAATATCCAATATTTTTATATACTTAAGACAAGACCAAAAACGATAAAAATCCACAAACAGTACTTAAAAATCTTCAGGTATCAAAATATGCTTGAAAAACAGTTCCTTCATGTCGATAGCTCTGTCTGGGGCTATCATGGCGTCGTGAGCAAACAAATCCAAACAGTTCTGGCTGACCGCGGTGTCGCGGGCCAGCTACGGTGTCGGGAAGACCCGCAAACAGTACCTTTTAGAAATGCAGGGCGTGGGCGACCTCACGTTGAGCTTTTGAAAGCACGGCGTCCGCCGGCGTGGGTTCTGGAGGTCGGTGCAAGAGTCATCGGGGTCCTCGAAGTCACACGCGTTGCAAATCGAACTCCTCTCTGTTGAAGTCAGGAGCGTTGGCGTCGGCAGGCATCGGGTGCTGCGGTGCGAAGTGCAGCAATGCGGCGTGCAGTGCCCTCAGGTCGCGGTGCGAGCAGCGGCTTGGTGGCGGCGTCAGATGGCGTCATCGGTGAGACCAGGGTCGCGGTGCGAAGTTAATGCGGTGCTCGTCACGGTGCTGGCAGGTCACGGTGCAAGCAGCGGCGTCGTCGTTGCTGAAGCGCTGTCGTCGGCTGATGAACGGAAGTCGATGGCGCCGGGGTCGGTAGGCCAAGGCTGCGGTGCGGGATGAGGGCGTGAGTCGTGTAACTTTATGAGCGGTGCCCTCGAACCACGGTGCAAGTAGCGGCATAGATTTCGGCGTGGAGCGTCATCGACGGGGATACCAAGGCGTCGTCGTGAAGTGAGGCGGTGCGGTGCCCACAGGTCGCGGTGCGAGCAGCGGCTCAGTGGTGGCATCAGCAGGCGTCGTCGGTGAGGCCAGGGTCGCGGTGCGGCGTTGCGGCCGTGCCCTCTGCAATGCCTTCAGGACACGGAGTCGGCAGCGGCGTCGTAGACGGCGTCGGGTTGCTTTTTCTTCTGTTGCAGCACAAAACACACAGTCCCCAGTGCTGAGGGCAGAAGAACTTGAAGTCTTTGCTATTCCTGAGACTTCTTGAACAGGGGGCAAGCTGTACCTCAAGCCCTTGGAGAAACTCACAAAAGTAGATTGCAGAAAGTCCAGTCCAGTCCTTTCACTGCCCAAGACAGGAGCAGCCATGGCAGGCCAACACAGCAAAGCACACAGCAAAGTGGTAGTTCCTCCTCACAGCTTCTCCAGCTCTTCTTCTTGGCAGTCTTCTTGGTCCAAAACAGTTCTAAAATTCAGGGGTCTGGGCCCCAATATTTATATCCCCAAATCCTTTGATCCCTTGGGCAGAGAGTGTCTGTGCCCAGCCAAAACCAGTTCTGCCTTCTCTGGTGTGGCTTCCTGGCAGAAGGTGGGGACGGCATTATCAGAGGCAGACCAGGCCCATTCAGGTGCAAGGAAATCTCCTCCCCTACTCAAAATGCAGCCCAGGTCTATTCAGCCCTTTCCTGACCCACCTAGACTATCCGGAGCCACTCCTGCTCCCCAGCCCTCTGTCATCCAAAACCAAGACAGTCAATCCACATTCTAGCAGAGGCACACTGGATGACTGAGCAAGAAAATACCTACTTTCTAAAAGTGTTATTTTCAAACACAGAATGTAAAAATCACCTTCACTAAAAGATGCATCTTTAGATTCTGAGTTCAGGCATACTAAACTTTATTTTCCTACCTAATTCCCCGGGCCAGTTATGTTTATAAGATGTTATAAACAAACTCCCCATTCTGTCCTATGGGGAACAGGTAGCCTTACAATAGTGAAAAACGAAATTGGCAGTAATTCACTATCAGGACATGCCACACACACCAGGGCATGTCCTACCTTTCACGTACACTGCACCCTGCCCACAGGGGTACCTTGGGCCTACCTTAGGGGTGGCTGACATGTAAGAAAAGGGAAGGTTAGGGCCTGGCAAGTGGGTGCACTTGCCAAGTCGATAAGGTAGTACCAGACTGCACACAGGCTCTGCAATGGCAGGCCAGAGTCACATTTACGGGCTGTTTGTGTGGGTGGCACAATCCAGTGCTGCATCCCACCAACAGCATTTGATTTACAGGCCCTGGCACACACAGTGCACTTTACTAGGGACTGACACATAAATCAAATAGGCCAATCATGGAAACACCAATCCATAACACATTTTACCACAGGAGCACTTGCACTTTCCCACTGATCAGCAGTGAGAAAAGTGCACAGAAACACTACACCAGCAAAAACAGAGTCAAAACCGGGAGGTTAGAAAGCAAAAACTCAGGGGAAACACGCCAAAAGATGCCAGTCTAACAATGGAAAATTCAGATTTTAAATCACAAATATGAAAATGACACTTTTAGAAAGTTGGCATTTGTCATAACCATTAAATGCCTGCTGCCAGTGTCCTGGGTGACATGACCCTGCTGTTAGGCTTTCTGCATTCCTCCCAGACAGTGAGACAATAGGGTTTAGGTGTGGGCAGGATGGGTGGGAGTGAAGCTGTTCCCTGCACGACTTGCACTTTAGTAGTGGCTGTCTCCAAGACCCACAAAGAAAACCTAACACTAGTCTTTTGTGAGTTGTAGATAGAAGGTGGAGGTTTGTACCCCTTAAATCAGAAATGAATGAGAAGGGTAAAATCCTTGTAGTTTGGTTTCTTGAATTTTATTTTAATTTTATTTTTCTTAGTTACACCTTGTAACTTTGAGAAAAGAAACAGAAAAACAGCCGACACGTGTTTCGCCCGGAGGCCGATTGGCCGAGGGCTTTTTCAAGGCTGAGTGTTATCCATTAGTGTACAAGAAACATATATCAAAAGTGCAAAAAGTATTGTATAGTGGAACCCAAATTGGTGAGTGTACAAATTCAAGAAGGGAAAAGAAATGGGTAAAGACAACAGGGACAGAAGGAGAAGAGGAAGGAACAGGCGTAGGGGAAGATAAATGTAGGGAAAATGTGGGGAAAACAGAAAAACAAGAATAAGGGGTGGGAAGTTAATACAGGATAACGTACAGTATATTCAGCAACGTGTATAAAGATCATCAAAAAACATCAAAAAACAAGGTTATGCAATAATTGAGGCAATAGGGTGGAGCACACACAAATTGTATGAATGTCATAATACCAGAGAGATATAGCAATAGTATCCCATGTAATCACATTAGAAACATATGTTATGATAGTACAGGTATGCTTTCAAAGGGTGAAGCCGCCTATCAGTATACTTGTTATGAGCATTGTTCATGCACAGCATCAGAAATCATCATAAAGCAGTATGTAACATGAGGGGCCAGGTTGGCGGAGAGAGACACATACACAATTGTATTAAGGTCAGAATACCAGAAAAAGATAGCAGTAATAACCTATTTATAACATATAAAGTGAGACATGCTTTCCAAGGTAACTTTTTTGAGAACCCGGTAGTGGCCATTAATCCATACACATCTAAGGCAAAGGTGAAAAGGCTTACCAAGAATATCTGAGATGGTTCGTGAAAGCTGACAGTAACTGTAAGAGAGGGGGACGTATGTCAGGGGCACTGATTAAAACCAATCTGGCTAAAAAGCCTCATAAAGCAAAAACGGAAGGTCAGCATTGAGCAAAAATTCCCAACTACAGTAGCACGAAATCACTGTGAAAGCTACCCGTAAATGGTATACAATCATCGCAAATAGAAAGAATGAAAGACCGGGGACTAAGGAGAAGGCCACGTGTAGCCAGCGTATGTGTTATAAATTAAGTTACTGAAGGTGCCGTGGACTTGGAAAAAGAAAGCAACAGCGTATGCAATTTCAGCATTAACCAGACAAAGAAAAAGGTAAATTAACTCGGGTGAGTAAGGGCACTCATGAGCCAGACAGAAAGTAAAAATAAGAAGCAAATAGCAGGCCGCCTAAGTACGCACTGTCACAACCAAGGTCAATTCATCCTGAAACACTCACCGATGCGGCCGGATGTCTAATGCAGTGTGAAGAACTCCTTTTGAGTATAAATGAAGAATGCAGGAGATGCGGTGGTAAATGCAAATGCAGGAAGTTTATTATTCCAGTTGATACAGCAAATCACAGGAGCACGACTGTCCTCGTAGAAGTCCAACTGCTGAATAGAGCTTCAACAGTTGGAATGTCTACGGGGAACAGGCAGCACGAGCGATGCACCTTTGAAGGATAACATTCCTTCAAAGTGCGCATGCTGCAGAATTCAATTACACAGAGCATGCAGGTAGAAGCATTTAAAGAAACATAGTTCATTACATCATCTCCCTTTTTTTAAAAGAAGAATGAGCTGTGGAAAATAAAGGCAAAGTTAAGATAAATAAAAATCCTTAAATTTTGCAGGAAAAGAACAATTGCGAGAAATCCTACCTGAAACTGAAACTGAATGTGTGGGTGAGATGGAAGAGGTTTGTGGAGTGGACACAGGAGAAGTGTAATGAGAGAAGTTATCAGAGGATGTTTGAGGAACTTGAGTGCAATAAGAGGGGTCGTCAGAAGGTGAACCTAGGGGAAAATGTGAACATGAGAGATTGTCAGGAGAGTGTTTAGACGAGAGACCTTGTTCCGAAGAAAGTTTTACTATAGCTCTCTTACTCCACCATCCCTTTTTATCCAAGAAAAGAGATCCTTTTGAAGTTTTTAAAATTTGGGTGGGTAAAGAAAATTTGGAAGCGTCTTTCTTGATCCTATTTGGATTCTTGATCATAACCCAATCCCCAATTTGAAAAGTATGTAAAATGGGGGTAACACCAGAATCAAAGTGTTTCTGTTGTAGTTTCTGTTGTGTAAGAACATTTGACTTAATGACTTGTTTATCATAACAAGCTAAGCATGAACTATTATTTTTAGTGAGACTTTTGATCCATGAAGGACAAATATTCCCGTTAGGATTCCTTTTCTTAAGTAATCTGAAGGGTGATATGCCAGTAGTGGAATGTGGAGTGACAAGATACGACCATAATTTCTTCTTAAGGAAAGACTCAACATCAACATTGCATGAAATGGCAGACTGTATGGCCTCTTTGATGAACCTGTTCATCCTTTCAATGAGACCATTTGAAGAGGGGGAGTAAAGTGCAACTCTAAGATGTTTGATGTCATGCGCCTTCAAATAATCTTGCATCAAAGAACAAAAATGTGAAGCATTGTCGGTGACAATTTCTTTGGGTGACCCTTCAGATAGAAAAACTCTGCTTAGGAAATTTATAACTGAAAGTGAGCTGGGAGATTCACAAAAATCCAAATCAACCCATTTAGAGTGGTAATCAATGAGGGCAATGATGTAGCGTTTGTTGTGTGGTAATAGGTCAAAGGGGCCAGCGAAATCGACAGCAAGTTTAGACCAAGCCTCGTCAGGTAAAGGAACACTGTGTAAGGGGAGCTGAGTGGTCTTCCAGTGTTTGTCAGACACTAAACAGGTATCACAATTAGTAATCCATTGTGTGACATCTCTATCTAGAGCTGGCCACCAAAAATGCTCCTTAAGTTTTCTTGAGGTGCCACCGATTCCTAAATGACCCTCATGTGCTGCATTAAAAAGTTTGATGTGAACAGAAGATGAGGAAACACATTGATCTCCACGAAAAACAACATCATTGACAATAGACAAGTCATCTGAAATATGAGCATATGACCTCAAAGGTGCGGGAAGAGAACGCTCCTTTGGCCAACCAGAGATTATCATATTTTTTCCAGCAGAGAGCGTGGAGTCATCAGAATAAGCTTTGAACCAGTCTGATTGTGAAAGAGAGAAAGGAGATAAAATTAGGTCCTCAATGGAGGCAACGACACACTCTATGTCATCAAATTTAGGATCAACCGAATTGTCTTTTAAGGGTATTCTCGAAAGACAATCTGCCCTTAAATTATGTCCCCCAGAAATATGTTGTATGGTGAAATTGTATTCATGTAGTCTTGAAAGAATTCTGACAAGCCTTGCAGATGCTTTCCCAGTGCCGTTGCCATTTAGTAAGTGTAGTAGGGGTTTGTGGTCACTAAGAAGAATGAAATGAGAACCCCAAATGAAAGTCTTAAATTTTTCAACTGCCCAGGAGCAGGCAAGAGCCTCCCTTTCAATAGTACTGTAATTTGTCTCAGCACTATTGAGAGATCTGGATGCAAAACCAATGGTATGTTCTTTGGAACCAATCCACTGGCATAAAACTGCACCTAAACCATGTGGACTGGCATGTTATGTTAATGGGAACTTTTATAGCGCTCGTTCACCAACAGTTTCTTGGCGCTGACGGAGTTGCTTTCCTGAAGGAGTTACTGGTACGGATGGTCCTTGTCTAACTGTAAGCTTGGGTGAAGAGCCGGGTCTTCAACGTCTTCCTAAAATGAAAGAGATCTGACTCAAGTCTCAATGAGGGCGGAAGGGCGTTCCAGAGTTTGGGTCCTAATATTGAGAAGCGTGAGCCTCCTGTTCTTTTTCGTCTACAAACTGGGACCTCTAGGTAGTTCATGTGCATAGATCTTAAAGTACGGTGGGGGATGTACTTATGAATTTTTGATGAAATGTACTTAGGGCCGATCCCATGCAAGGCTTTAAAAAGAATACAACCGGCTTTAAACTTGAAACGTTGCTCCACTGGAAGCCAGTGCAACTCTTTTAGCAGCGGCTTGATGTGACAACGTCTGTCTTGTTGGAATATAATTCTGGCTGCCTGATTTTGTATTAGCTGTAGACGATGTATCTGATTGCGCTGAAGACCTAGGTATATAGAGTTAGCATAATCAATTCTTGACATAATCAAAGAGATGACAATTTGGATACATGCCTCTCTACTGAAAAATCTTCTGATTTTCCTCAGTTTACGCAGTTGGAGGATACAAGCGGAGGTAACTGCTCCAATCTGCGTATTCATGTTTAGGTCTGAGTCAATGTGTATGCCTAGGCTTTTTATCGAGTTTTTTAATGCCGGAGGCAGGCCTAACTCAGAGGGCCAATGGGCGGGGGTCCAATGCTGGAGTTTATTGTGGGGGATAATGATTTCTGTTTTTTCGGCATTTAGTTTTAATTGATTTTTGTTCATCCATTTCATGATGAACAGCATGGATTTTTAAGAAATTCCTGAGACTCTATAGATTCATTGATGGGGAAGACTAGCTGCATATCATCAGCATAGTTGTAGATTTGCACTCCCATCTGTCGTAACGCAACGATAAGAGGACGGATATAAATATTGAAAAGATGTGGGGTTAGGGATGAGCCCTGTGGCACTCCACACTTCAGATTTACTGTGCCCGATTTGTACGGAGAGAGCCAAACTGACTGTTTTCTATCTGCAAGAAATGATTGAAACCATTTCAGGGCCGTACCACTGAGACCTGCTGCAGCCAGACGGTCCACCAAGATGTTGTGGTTGACAGTATCAAAGGCTGCAGACAGGTCCAGGAGAATCAGTGCTTGAGTGCTGTCGACATCTGCCTTCCCCTTTAGGTCATCCATTACAGACAGAATAATGGACTCCGTGGAGTGGGCTGCGCGGAAACCAGCCTGATGTGGATCTAGGAAGTTTGTTTTTCAATGAAGGAGCTAAGAGTCTTTGCTATGTGTTTCTCCAACACCTTAGCCAAAAAGGGAGGAGAGATATTGGCCTATAATTGTCCAGCCTCTGGGGATCAACTCCCTGATTTTTCTGAAGTGGAATAATCACTGCTTCTTTGAAAGCTTGTGGGACTGTCCCTTGAGTTAAGGATAGATTCAAAAGAGAGAGTGATCTTAGGGAATGCTTTGAAAATGGATTTTTGTACTTCAAGTGGACAGACATCATTTGGGGAGCCCGATTTTATTATGTTTTGGTACTCCAAGAATAGATCTTGGTTTATGCATGGAAAAGTAGTCAGGATATCAGTGTTGGTATTTACAACCCAATTTTCCATCTCCTGATGTTTGGTATCTATGGATTCCTGAATTTTCTCTATTTTTTCAATGAAGAAATTGCTTAGGTCATTGCAAAGTTTCTGAGTAGCGGGAATTGGTGGAGTAACACAATCAGGGTTAGATAATTCCCTTACTGTGTTAAAAATATCTTTGGTTTTATTAATTGAATTCAACACCTTATTGGAGAAGAATTCTTTTTTTGCCTCCATTATGGCGTGTTTATATTTCCTGAAATTAGTTTTATAATGTTCTTTGGATTCAGGTGAATAGGAGTTGCGCCATTTCCGCTCTGCCTGGCGAGTTTGGAGTTTGGCTAATCTTAAGTCTTCCGTAAACCATTTAGGTACTTCATGTTCCCTAATGCGTGAGGTTTGAGATTTTAGGGGAGCATGAGAATTAATGGCTTTTCTTTGCCAGTCTGCAATTTCTCGCTCCAGATTATCTACATTATCCTTAATTTTAGGAGGTTTCTGTTTTAAGGTGTCACATAATGCTTCCAAGTTAATGTGGTGCCAGTTTCTTGATAGGGTCTTTTGAGAAGGTGTTGTTCTGGACATGTAGATATTGCCGATTGCAAACCTGATTATATAATGGTCAGACCATATACATGGTTGTATTTCCAAATTATGGAGGGTCAGATTTATTGACCATACTTGGTCAAGAATGTGACCTTTATTGTGTGTTGGCGCTTGAATATGTTGTGAGAGATTCAGGCTTTGTAGGGCGTCGGTCAATTCCCTGGCACTTTTCCCCCCTCGTTCAACGCAAATTGAACATTTCAACCCAGGGGTAAAAGAGGATAATGCGGGTGCTTCAGTTATGACTTTTTTAACAAGATTGAATGCATATTCAATTTCTGTGGTCCATAAGAATTTCACATTTTTCTTTATAAGTGCACGCAAAGGTTGGACAATTTGAGAGTATCCTTGAATAAATCTCGAATAATATTCTGTTAAACCTAAAAAAGATTTAAGGGAGTCTTTGTCATTAGGAATGGGAACATTGGAAATGGCTTGAGTGAGGGAAAACTTTGGCTTGATACCATTGGCAGAAATTGAGTGTCCTAGATAATCAACTTGTGTAGCAAAAAATGTACATTTGTCTTTTCCCAAAGTTACTCCAACACTTTTGAAACGAGATAACACCTCTTTCAAAGTGAGAATGTGTTCATCCTTACTCTTTGAAAAAATAAGGACGTCGTCCTGGTAGGCTTGAACACATTTAATATTTTTGAGTAGTGTATCCATAAATTTCTGAAAAACACTGGCTGCTGAGGCCAACCCAAATGGGAGTCTGAGATATTTGAATGCTCCAAACGGAGTAATGAAAGTGGTAAGATCAGAGGAGGGAGAGGATAAGGGAATTTGATGGTATGCACTGCGGAGATCAAGTAAAGTGAAGAATGTGGAACCAGAAATGCCAGTAAGTAAATCTTGTATTTTTGGGAGAGGATGACAATCAATGATTATATTTTGATTAAGGGAGCGAAGGTCAGCACACAAGCGAATGCTGGAATCCTTTTTCTTCACGATAACAATTGGACTGACCCATTGAGATGAATTGGTTGGTTCAATTATGCCCTCAGACACAATTTTGTCTAACAATTTTTTCAAATCATCCCTTACATTTAAAGGGATAGCTCTTAATTTGTGCATGACGGGAATGGCACCTGGTTTAAGCTTAATGAAATGCTCATAATTCTTAATTTTGCCAACTGATTCATTAAAAACCTCCGGAAAATCTGAAATGATGCTATTGACTAGTGAATCCTCATTTTCAGACACCAAAGAAATAGAGACATCATTGACTTGGACAGGACAATCTGAGCCAGGAACAAGCTTAAGCCCCATTTTTGCAAGATCTTGCCAACCAATGATGCTCTTTCCTTGGATAGCCACATAGACCTTGGTACTAATACATTTTCCTAAACATGAAACATTACTTATAAAATATCCCAACATGTCTATGTCCTTGCCACCATAAGCTTTTGGAATGATGTCCAGAGGATGTAGATGTACAGAGGAAGGAGACCAATGAATGTTAAACAATACATCAGAGATGATGGTTACAGGTGCACCCGAGTCAGCCATCATGTCGAAAGTTATATTATCAATTTTAACTTCACATGTGGGATCTTTTGCACGGTTGAAGTTAGATGGATCTTCACTGGAATCAATGGAAAGTATGACTTTTTGTGGTAACTTATGTAAAGACACATCTACGGTGTTAATATCCAGGTTTTGTAAGGAGGAGTCAAGAGAAGAAACATTAATGTCAGGATGTTCCAGTGAAGATACAGCACTAACTTGAATAAAGCGTTTACTTTTGCAGACAGTGTGAAAATGTTCAATTTTTGGACAATTTGCACATCTTTTACCAAGGGCAAGGCAAATGGGACTGTTCCCAAGATGTGCTCTTGAACCACATCTATAGCATGTAGAAATTGCTTTCCTTTGAAAAGGTTTATAAATTTGTTTCTTGCAGTAATGGCATTAATCTGAGAGTCATTCTGCACAAATTTTACTGGAGAAATGCTTTCTTCTGAAATACATTTTGATGAGATGATTGATCTCTCGATGCTTTTAGCCATGTCTATAACTTCTGATAAGGAGGGATCACGACAGCTTAAAATCCTCTCTTGGATTTTTTATGGTAGCATTTATAAACAAATTGATCTCTAATAACTGTGTCAAGATAAGCTCCGAAATTGCAATCTGCAGCTAAGTTCCTGAGGGCAGAGATAAACTCTTCAACTGACTCATTAGATTCCTGTCTTCGTTTCATAAAATTAAAACGTTCTAACATTACATTTGGCTGTTCCAGGAATTTAATATTTAGTCTTTGTACTGCGTCAGTGAATACATTCCACCCATCTCCATTCCCAGGGGGAGGTATAGAAGTAGGAAGATTGTCAAAAATCTGCCGTCCAGCACTGCCCAAATGACTGTATAAAATTGCTAATTTTCTTTTAGGGGAACAGTCATCAGCATCAATGGCAACTAAATAGCTTTCGAAGCTCCGAAACCAAATTTTCCATGTCTCTTTTGGTTTACTTGGGACTGGAAGAAAGTGGTTAAGGTAGACAATTTGTTGGTTAGAAGCCATGGGAAAGGGAAGTAATAATAGAAAGAAGGGAGCAATATATGGTTGTGAGTATAGCCGAGGGGAAAGGAACAAATAAAAGTACCTTGTGAAGTAAGTACAAGTGAAAGTGCTATGAGGTTACTCCTTTCTTCTGCTGAAATCCGTTTTTATAAAACAAACAATACACAGTAGACGTGTGTATCGCCGTGGAGGATGCTGCTTGACACGTTGTGTCTATCCGAATAAACAATACACAGTAGGCGTGTGTATCGCCGTAAAACTCGTGCTTGAGACGTTGCGTCTATTAAAAGACGATCGTTAGGGGTTACCATGGAAATGAAGAAAATGGATGCAAAATGGCTGCCGGGTACGTGATCATGTTCATGTGATGACGTCACTTCTCGATGCTGGGATGCCGTAGTTGAGGTATGCATCGGACGTTGAAGGGGTGTGCCGGTGAAACCCAGGAAACACCTGAAAATGCGTCAGGAGCTCACCGTAGGTGGTGATGAGACGGGAACAATGCAGGGATGTTGCAGCGAGGGGCGCCGTTTAAGCGGAGAAGAAGGCAGGGTGAGTCGGTGACGATCCGTGCAAAAATGTGGTGAAATGCTGTAAAAATACTCCTTGTCGCCAAAATGTGAAGAACTCCTTTTGAGTATAAATGAAGAATGCAGGAGATGCGGTGGTAAATGCAAATGCAGGAAGTTTATTATTCCAGTTGATACAGCAAATCACAGGAGCACGACTGTCCTCGTAGAAGTCCAACTGCTGAATAGAGCTTCAACAGTTGGAATGTCTACGAGGAACAGGCAGCACGAGCGATGCACCTTTGAAGGATAACATTCCTTCAAAGTGCGCATGCTGCAGAATTCAATTACACAGAGCATGCAGATAGAAGCATTTAAAGAAACATGTTCATTACATGCAGTCTCTGGGGTCCTTGGAAATGAAGTAACCGCGAGGTTGAGTCAGGCTGTATTAAATGGCCTCTGACTCGACGTCAAGAACGTGATGTGTCATCAATGGCAATCCGTTCAGAAGCCATAAAGGAAATACTGGAATGCTCGTAATAATAAGAGGAAACTTAAATTTAGTGAAAGTATTCAAAGTGGCAAGCCTGAAATAGGACGACCAAGGGAATCCTTAAGAATACAGAAAAAAGAAAGAAGAATTAATTAAAATGTGTAGATGAAATCAGTGAAAGGCTGCACCAAGGACATAGAAAAGTTCCTGATGCCAGAATTGAAACCTCGTGGTGAAGATGAAAGGGTGAAGGTAGAAATAAATTAGATGATGAATACAAGGTCAATTAGGATGACACAGAGAAATAATAGTGACAGAAAAATAAATAAGGAAAGCCAAATCAAATAAAGAAAGAAAATGGGTCCATGAGCTTTAGGGTCCAGAAACAGAAAAGGAACAGGATATCCTATGTAGGAAAAGGGAGATGGTCACGCAGAGAGTACCTGATGAGGTTAATCACGGAAGTGAAAGCCAGGTACACTGTCAGGGTACTGAGTATAACAGGAAAAGGTTCAGAGCTAAATAAAAATACTTAGCTGAAGGTGGGTGAAGTTCTAGGATGATGCGGGCCCTCCGGGATGCATCTAGGAAAGGAGAACGTAGGTAGGAGGTCAGAGGGCATAGAAAGGTCAGGGTTGTATCCCACAACCGGGATGAAATGATGTGTGGGTCTTGAGAGGTTAAATCTGGTGAGAACAAATAGTTCCATGTGTTCCAAAAGGGATTAATGTGACTATATTGAAGCATGCATATACAAAAAGGATCAAAATTCTGGTATGTAATCATGCAAATCACAATACGGCGATTGCAGAATTTAGTAGAGCCAGTAATGCATCTCAGCATCTTTGTTAAGTCCTTGTTCCACAGTGTTCATACGTAGACTATGTTCGCTCTCTCTTTGTCTCAGCACTAGTTCCCGGTTACCTCCTCTCGAGGATGGTTTCACATGCTCTAGTCCAAAGAATTTGAACTTTTTGTGATGAGGGTGGTGCTCATTGTAGTGTTCTGTTAGAGGTGGACCTACTTCGGTTCTGTTAATGTTACGATAGTGTTCAAGGATTCTGGTCTTGAGGGGGCGTATGGTGCTGCCCACATATGCTTTGTTACATGGGCAGATGATGACGTAGACTACGTATGTGGAATTACAATTGATCCAGTCTTTGATCTTGTAGACAGACTTTTGGTCATATTTGAACTCCAACAATTTATTGCTCCCCGTTTACATGCATTGCAGTCGTGGCAGGTGTAAAAACCACATGGTTTGGTCAAGAAATTGGGTCCTTGTTGTTTCCGTTTGTCCACGAATTCAGATCTACATAGAATCTGTCTTAGATTTTTGGCTCTTCTAAACCCCATTTGGGGATAGTTTTCCATCTGATTGGTGATGGAGACATTGTCAGTCAACAGATACCAATGTTTTCTCAATATTTTGCTAATGTGGTGATGACCGTTGTGGAAGTCTGTGAGAAACCTGATCTTGTTGGGCTGGTCAGATTCATTGGTGATCTTGGGTGCGAGTAATGTTTCCCAGGAGAGGCTTTTGCAGTCTTTGGCCGTTTTTTCCAGAAGATCTCTGTGGTACCCTCGTTTGGTTAGTCTCTCTATTAGCTCTTTATTTGTCTCTGTAGGTGTTCTTTTGTGACCCTTGATGTTTTAGATCCTTGACAGAGGAAAGGAACTTTCCAGAAACTAATGCAGGGCATTGGCCAGGGTTTTCCCCCACTTCAAAGGATGGCACCAGTTATAAATATTGGACCCTCTGAGCCAAGCATTCAACACACTCCTGGACATGTGGACATTACAGAAAAACAACTGCCTTGTTCCCCAGAGGACTGCCCCGCTGCTTGAGGCCTGCCTTTTTCCCCAGAGGGCTGCCCTGCTGCTACCAGAGAACTGTCCTGCTGCTTGAGGCCTGCCTTGTTCCCCAGAAGACTGCCCTGATGCTTGAGACCTGCCCTGTGCTGTGCGAAGGAAGACTGGACCTGCTCCCTTCATCCCAGGCTACCTGAGTGACGACAAGGGAAAGTTGGCTGACCTCCTGTTCTGAAACACAGGGACATAACTAGCTCCAGAGGCCTCCCTGCAATTGCCAAGTTGACCTTCTGCTCTGGACCAGCAACTGGACCTGCCTGAGCCCTGCTGGCCTCTGCAGGCGTGAGTCCCTGATTCCCAAGAGGTGCCTCCCCAGGTTCTGGACCCTTCTCTGGCATTAGAGAGAACTCCTCCTGGCTTCACTGAAAATTCTAACAAATCTGCACCGCACAGTTGAAAGCTTCATTGGAACTGACGCAAGTGACACAAAGCCCCACAAATCCTCATAGCACCACTACAGGCTTCATCAGAACAGACATTGAGTGACACAAAGCCCCGCACAGCCTCGCCACACAGCTGAAAGCTTAATTGAAACTGACACAGAACACCGCAAAGCCCAGCAAAGCTTTGCCACACAGCTACAATCTTCATTGGAACTGACACCCCGAAACACAAAGCCCCACAAAGCCTCCCTTCACAGCTAAAAGCTTAAGCGGAACTAATGCGAAGCAACACAAGGCCCAGCAATGCCTTGCTGCACAGCTGAAAGCCTCATCGGAACCAACGCAGAGCAATGGGAAGCTTTGCAAACCAACACCGTGCAGACATTACACAAAGGACATAAGGTATAATTCTCAGTAGGCCAGACTTGGTCCTCTGCCCGGGCTGCACTTGCTCACAGTCGGCCTGAACTAATACCTGTGTCCCGGTCGAGTGTGACCAGATATACATAATTAGCCCTTTCTGCTTCTTGGCACTAACTTTACTGAAACCTTTAAAATTCAATATTTCCAAGTCTACTGACTGGATTTATGTTGTTTTGGTCTCATTTTATTTATTAAATTCTATGGGGCCGATTTACAAGCCCCTTGCGACACTTTTGCGCCGCCGTTGCGTCACCTTTTGTGACACAGCGGCGGCGTAAACAATGCGCCATATTGTGGCCCATTTACAATGTGACGCATCTTGGGAGATGCGTCACGTTGTAAAGCCCTGCGCCACATTATACTTGCATCAGGTATAATGTATGCGGGGTGGGCGTTGCCACGCAAAAAGCATTGTAGAATGACGCAGTGAAATTACCATTTCACTTCATCAGTCTACGCCTTCAGTGCGTCAAAATCACTACACCTGCTAAGACCAGGTGTAAGGAATGATGCAGGGCTTTTTTTTTTTTTTAGAAAGCTTTATTGAATAAGGAAGAGAAAACTTGCTACAAAAATATAATACTGAGAAAAAAACACAAATCCTCATAATAATATAGAATACAACTTAGAAAGAAAAAGGTGAAAAATCTAATACAGCATAAAATACTAGAGGACAACCAATATAAACGGAAAACATAGTCGCAAAGTACCATATAAAGAATAGCATTTTTATTTTTGCTTTGTTTTTGGGTGAGAAAGACAGAAAAAGGGAAGGAGAAGAAGAAGGAAGAATGAAAAAGAGGGGAAAGTAAGAGAGAGAAGAAAGGAGAGAAAGAAGAGAAAAGAAAAAAGGATATCAGCAATCATAAACTATATAAACTAATAAAGCTTTCCAATGACTCATAATAAACAAAATTCAGCGAACGCAATTTTTAAATAAACAATCCTTGAATAATCAGAATATATATAGGAATAAGCAGAGCATTCATGGCGGTTTAAAAGCAAAATTACTGGCATTGGCATGTAGTGCAGAAGAAGAAATATAATTAGTGAGAGGGGACCAGAAAACCTCTTTACGGATAAGCTGCTGAGAGGTGGTTACAAAGGCTCTATCTAGCCTGTGATGTTGACATAGAAGATTCCACCAGGCTGAGAAGGAGACTTTGGAGGCATCTTTCCAATTCGAAGTTATAACCTGAAATGCAATGGCAATAGCTAAATCTATAAAAGTGCCTAATTTTCTGACACCCAACCAGCGTGTGGAAGAACTACCCAAAAAATTGAAGTGATATCAAAGGGAAAATTAGTAGAACAAATTGAGGAAATAGTCTTGCAAACTTTTGTCCAAAAAAGAAAAATATTCGGGCAGAGAAAAAGGAATGTAAGTATGTACCAGGAGTATTTTTGCATGACCAGCAGTCAGGAGATAAGGTAGAATTAAATTTAGAAACAGCTAAAGAAGTTAAAAAAGTCTCTGATAAAAATAAAAAGTGTTTGAGTAGTACTGGCGTTGCATGAAGTGTGATGTATCCGAACCCAAATGGAGTCCCAAGTATGTGTAGAGAAAGTGTGTTGCACATCCGTTTCCCATAAAAGTTCAATCTTGCTTTTGGGACAAGGAGATAAGGAGAAAAAGAGGAATTTGTAAATATGAGAAGCCCGAACAGAAGGGGAAGAAGGTAACGATTGAATATAAGAATCAGGTGGAGAAGCAGAAATATCAGATAGAAGAGAGAGCTGTTGAGTTATAGTCAGTCTCAGAGAATCAAATTTTGAAAAAGAAGTAACAGGTAAATTGTATTTAGACTGAAGTGCCTGGGAAGATAAAAGCTGCTCATTATGCAATAAGTGTTTAACCTGTATCACACCTTTAATAATCCAGTCTTTCCAGAAAATAGTACGATTAGAAATTTTAATAAATTTGTTGTGCCAAATAGAGTAATCTAAAAATAACTGAAGTGGAGAGCATGATTTGATACGAATCGGATACAGAATAGATATGAGAAAAGAAATAGTAGGAGAGTTAAAAGAGCGAGGAGGATGAGCAAAGTTATCTAGCGAAGAAAAGGGAAATGGATGAATAATTGATTCCTCTAATTTATGCCATACTGACAGAGGAGGATCATCTAATGAAGAAAAATAAGGCATGGCTTGTCGGAGTGGGAAAGCGGAATGGTATTGGCGAAAATTAGGAAAATTAACCCCACCTCTGTCCTTAGGAAAGAGCAGAAAGAGAGATGCGAGCTTTCCGATTATTCCAGAGGAATTTACTCAGTATGCTATTAAGATTCTTGAAAATTTTTAAAGGAAGTCGTATCGGTAACATAGAAAGATAAAAATTAATTACTGACAACATCATCATCTTGGAGGTATCCAACCTACCCCACCAGGACAAAAATAAAGGGGACCACTTCTCCGCCATGGCGGAAATTTTAGATAAAACCTCATCCAAATTCAATTGAACAGTTTTAGCTATGGAGGCAGAATCTTTAATCCCTAGACAGGTAATGCAATTAGTGTTCCATTTAAAGTCCATCCCTTCAAACATGCTTCTATGGCAATATTTGTTGTGCGGGAGAATCTCAGACTTGGAAAAATTTAACTTGTATCCAGAGATGGCAGCATATGAGGACAAAAGGTCAACAAAAGCAGGCAAAGATGTAGAGGGGTCAGATATATATAAGAGAATGTCATCTGCGTAAGCAGTAAACTTTATTTCAATAGATTTGTGAGTAAAGCCTCGAAAAGTGGAAGAATTCCTGAGAGAATGAAGGAAAGGTTCAAGAGACAGAATAAAAAGTAAAGGAGACAGGGGGAACCTTGACGAGTGCCTCGTTGGAGAGTAAAATATTGAGATTGAGAACCATTAACAAAAACCGAAGTGGTGGGAGAAGAATACAACAAACTAATAAGAGATAGAATAGCAGGACCGAATCCATGCCACTTAAGAGCACGCATCATAAAAAGCCAGTGAACGCGGTCAAAAGCTTTCTCCGCATCTAGGGTAATAGCTGCAAATGGGGTAGAGCTTTTGGAAGCAAGGTGTATGATATTTAAAAAAAGTTCTGGAGTTATCCGCAATCGATCTACCTTTAACAAAACCTGTTTGTTCATAACCAATTAAGTCAGGGATGACCTTGTTAATACGAAGAGCAAGGACTTTGGCGAAAATCTTACAATCTAAATTGATCAAAGAAATAGGGTGGTAATTAGCACACGAAGAAGGATCCTTGCCTTTCTTGGGAATTAAACATATCATTGTCTCCAGAAAAGAGCCGTGAGCTTCCTTGCGAGACAAAAAATATTGGAATAAAGATAAAAGGTGAGGAAGTAAAAATTGGGAAAAACAAGAATACAATTCGGCAGTGAAGCCATCTGGACCAGGAGATTTGTCCTTAGGTAGCAAGGTTAGAGCGGACTTGAGTTCTGAGAGAGAAAGGTCTTCTTCCAAAGTTGAACAGTCGGGAAGTTCAGAGGAACACGGAGGAAGAGTTTCAAAGAAAGAGTCCAACTCCGCATCGGATGGGGAGGATTCTGGAGTGTATAATGTCTTATAAAAATCTGTAAAACAATTTAATATTTCGTCATCTTTGAAATGATCAACGCCATTAGAATCAGTAATTTTGACGAACTTGGAACATTGGGACTTAAACTTTAGATAATTGGCTAGTAGCTTACCAGCTTTGTTACGTCCTCCATAGAATTTAGAATTAATCTTGAGTAAGGTACCAGAAGCTTCCTCAGTAGATTTTTTATTAAGGACAGCTTAGCTTGAACTAACTTTTTTAAGTTATCCTCACTATTGGATGTAAAATATGCATGCTCCAAACGTTTAATGGAAGCTAATAGAGAAGCAGAATCCTTAGAACATTGCTTCTTTTTTGTCGCAACATAGTCAATAATAAACCCTCTGGCAGTAGCCTTAAAAGCATCCCAAATGGTGGAAAAAGGAATATCAGGAGAGGCGTTCCTGAGGAAGAATTCTGGCAAGAATTCTTTAAAACGCTCTAGGAATTTATTATCTTTAAGTAAATAATTATTAAAGCGCCATCTGTGTGGCCTGGAGGATTCAGAGGGGAGATCTAGATTAATCAAAACTGGAGCGTGATCAGAAATAAGGATGGACCCAATATCAGCATGAGTCAAATTTGTGAGGAGAGGAGGGCTCAAAAAAATGTAATCTATTCTAGAGGAAGATTTGTGAGTAGGGGAATAGAAAGTGTATTCTAATGAGTCCGGATGAGATATTCTCCATGCATCCACCAAACCCCTCGAGTGAATTGTATTTAAAAAGGATTTTTGCATTTTGTTAGGAATGGATCTGGCATTAGACTTCCTATCTGTGAAAGGATCCAAAACCTGATTACAATCCCCACCCACTAATAGGTTAGTATCGGGACAGGAGTGAAGAGAGTGTGACATATCCTTCCAAAATTGTACATCAACGCCAGTAGGGCCGTAGATATTTAGCAAGGAGATGGGGGAACCATTTATAAGAAGATGTAATAGGAGCCATCTACCCATTGCGTCCTTCTCCTCCCTCTCTACAACAAGGGTAAGTGATTTATGAATTAGAGTAATCACTCCATTTTTCCTATCTTTGGACGGGGAGCAAAAGACATGGCCAACCCAGTGCTTTTTCAGAGAATTAATCTCATTCTCAGTAAGATGAGTCTCTTGAAGCAATGCTATTTTACAATGCAGCTTAGACAGGTGAGTGAGAACCCTCTGCTTCTTGACAGGATTACGTAGTCCCTTAACGTTCCAAGAGATAATTCGAACATTTTCAGTCATGGTAACCAGAAAAAAACAAAATCAAACAACAAAATAGGCATTGGGTACCTTGAAGAAATAACTGCGACATAAGTTGAAGCTGAAAATAACAATAGTTATATAGTAAACATGGAAAAATACATAATGCAAAATACCAAGGAAAACATACTAAAGAGTAACGAGGAAAATGAATAGCAAAGTAATAATAAAGGGAACGAAAAAGGATGAAAGTAGTTAAGCATATTGCGTTACATGGAAAGGAGAATCTAATGTCAGAGGACAACAAGAAAAGACTGGAATAAAAAAACCATAAAGAGAAAAAAGATGAGAGAGAGAAGAAAGAAGAAGAAAAAGATAGACATGTGAAAGTTGACGAAAAGCCGAAAGGCTTTAGTCAAGAATAACAAGGTAAGGATAAGAAAGTAGAGAAATTAGCACGAGTAGGCGGGAAGCCGCAAAGGAAAGAAAGACGGCCAAGCCAGCCAGAGCAACGAGAACAGTCAGAACCAATAAGTAGAGAAAAAAGAACGGAAACACTGATATAACAGAGAGCCTATAAGAGATAACAAATACAATGAATAACCGGAGATCAACCTTATCGATAGACGTGAAACAAACAAGCAGTGAAAACAAGGATGCGAGAAAAAATCATTGACACTTACCAACATGAGGGCAACCGTAAACACTAGGGATGAGATAGAAACGTAGGGAGGAAGGAAACATCTGGGAAAAGGGTTTGAACAGGAGGAAAAAAAAACATCTGTGAAGAGAGACGAAGAAAAACAATGGTGAGAGATGAACGACCTATAGGACAGCTATCCACAATAAGCTAAAGAACAACAACAACACATCAAAAACTGACAACATAAGTAACAACCAATGGGCGTTGAGTTAGAGAGAATGAACCTCAAAAAACATAAGACAAAGCAAAAGTTTCTGTATGCATGAAGCATGAAGCAGCACACATATGGTGCAGCCTTGCGTTTCTGAAGTGGCGGAGCATGTCGTTAAGCCAAGGAGGCTAACGACACGCTCCGCCACTTCCTGGTACATATCCCCCCATTGTGTGTGCTGTAAAAGCACACCTACACCATCTTGAATGTTTTTCTGCCCCAGTAAAGACTTGGTCAATTCTTACCAATCATTTTGTGCCACCAATGACTCTGATAGCTGAATGAGAGGCTTGTTTCGAACTTCCCAAAACTTAGCTGCTTTTTTCGATTATGTAGTTTGAATAAGATAAGGGGCACTCATGTTTTATTCCACTGCTGTGACTTTGGATATTTGTACCAACAGTTGGTTTTGCGCCTATTCATGATGAAGATTACACGTACAAATTGTTATTATTTTGATCCCAGCTCATGAAATTTTTGGTCAAATTTAGGAACAGAATATAGCACGTGTTTTTACTAATTATGCTTTATTGCCAACACCTGCACATAGCAACGAGGAAGTAATGAACAGACATTTTTGGCCGTCACGTAAGGGCAATAAAGCTACCAGCACCCACCTCAAACCCAAAAAAGGAGCGCAGTGCAAGAAGGAACTGAAGCATATGAGAAAATGGCTCCATTCTCCTGCATCACTTCTCCAGCCCAAAAGCCACAAGAGAAGTTGAAAAAATGAACAAACAAAGCAAGAGGAGGAACTCGGACAGCCGTGTCTCAAAAGGCAGCTGTTGTTGCTAGAAGCAGAATTCTACTTGGATAAGCCCGATGAACTGAGCTAAGACTAAGCCTCTTTTATCAACAATTAATCTGTAACGAAACTGGTGTTCATGTAAAGCGCCCTGATACCCGATTTCTCGGGTCTAGCTCGCGCTATATAAAACTCTAATAAAATAAATAAATAAATAATTTAATGTGATTGTGGCTTTAATAAACACGCATACAACATTACAACATATATTATATAACAATCATTCCATTCTCTTTCAAAATGTTAACCACAGCCAATTCGTTTCCCTGAACACAGTTTTAGTGGATCCATTGTTGCCAATTAATAATTAACAATAGTGCTTTACATTCTATAATTAATTGATTAATAGATATTCATGTGCTATAGTCAAAATGGACACTAACTGGAAGACTTCCCAGCATAACTCTTCATAAGCACAAAGCACTCTGGTTTAAATATTGAGAGCTGGACAGTCAGTCAGAATGCGCCTTTTCTTTAGTGAGCTATAATGGCTGCATTCACTCATAGCACTTCTGCAACTAAATTATCAGTTCAAACTACACCTCTGATCAATGCTAAGGCCACAGATATTTTAAGCACAGCAGAATATTGCAATATCACAGTTCGAAGTGCTAAAGAAATTACATGGGTTGCCAGCACTCAAGCATATTATGTACTTTGAATTCAACATTAATCAAGTGATCCCAAAAACACATTAACCTAATTTTAAATGGTTTTCCGTTAAGAGTGAAACTTTACTCAGGCTTCAGCAGAAGCAAGATAACATTTAATACCAATCTTTTCTGCCACAGCATAAATAAAATACTGAAACATACCTGGAGTTTGTTTCCAAAATATCCATACACCTCAGTCTAGGCATTAAGAGTGTTTTCCCACTGTAATTTATTCCCCGATGATTGACATAAATGGTCATTAAGAAATCTTTTATTTTTAAACATTTAAACATTTAAAGCATTTGCCGGTAAATGGGTTTTGCACAGATAAACTTAATGGAATTCAGGAAATTAATACCCAGAGAAGAAGGCGGATGTGCAGAAAACAAAGAAAGGGTCGCGTGTGGCCCGTTGATTTTTCAGCAACTGACAGAATGGTGTACTTTTCTGCCCCTTGGCAGGCAGCCATTTCATTAACTGCTAGTTAAATGCCCGCTAAGAGTATGTTCTTATCTGCTCAGGAGAATGTTTGGAGGTGCTGTTTCCAACATGATGAATTCTTCAATTAATTTCTAACGTATTTATCATTTATTTTATTTGTCTTTCTTGATGAAAAGTGCTTTGCGCTGGAACACGGCCACTCGTCTGGAAGAGAGGGCAAGAAACCAATGTACTGAATTCTTAGCTGACAAGGCTTTAGGTACTGTGAGCTGTAGAGCTCTGACCTTTCGGAGATTTACTTTTGAATGAAAAATGCGCAAAGCAAAAATGTCTTAAAATGATAAGTCGTGGGGTCAATTTCAGGACTAGTAGCTAGTTTTTCACTTGAAAGTTATACACTGTCAGTTCATTTTTTTAGCAGTTCCCTTTTTACAGGTTTAGGTTAGTCCAATATTCATGGATTTAATTTACTTAGGATTAAGGTGGATCTATATTATAATTATTACCTACTAGTGGTCGCCAGTAAGTAGTTGTAGTTAGGACCATCTTTCCATAGAAAAATCGTTTTTTGACTCATCACAAAATTTTCCCAAAAAAGTGTTATAGTGAGTTGTGTTGTGTATGGAAAGTTTTGGGGTGATCCGTCAAGTGGGCCCTGAGAAAAAGGGGTAGTCATTTCCCATGTTAAGGAGCTTTAGACAAGACTACAGACAGAACCGCTGGATGGAATTACATCAAATTTGTCTGGAAGGTAGATTTTGGTTCACAGATCCCACTTTCAGTTATCCAGTGTAAATCCATTCAATAGCTGTTGAGAAATGTAAGGAAAATCAAATAAGGATATCTGCGATTGCGGCTAATTTGTGATTATTTTGCAATAAATCACAGATGCACGCGCCAATAGGAATGCCGTGACTGGCCACAACCTGAGCAGAAAGTTGCAGCCACCACACCATTTTATCTCATCAGAGCAGTCCCCGGGGTTCAAACCAAATGGTAGAAAGTGGCCTAAGGGGTCAGGTTGCGTGTGCCCTGACCCAATGAGAGGACTATAGGGGTGTTTGAGGAACCCCTTATGAGTAAAAGATGTTGAAAAAAAGGTTTTTTTCCCACTCCCCCTACATGCAATTTCATGACAAATTCATGAATATCATTGAAAAAAGTAAAACAATATATATATATGTTTATACACCTACCTTCAGTTTTACTTAGGCACTTACACACCCACTCAGCCACCTACTCAGAGATGGACGTGCCCACTGACAGAAGCAGTCAAAGACTCATGCACCTACTCACAGACCTACTCAGAGATTCATGCACACACTCACAGACCCCCTCAGAGACTCATACACCCACTCACAGACCCACTCAGACACTCATGCACCCACTTATAGACCCACTCAGAGACTCACACACTCAAACGCAGATTCATTTACCCACTCACAGACCCACTCAGGAAGTTATGCACCCAGTCACAACCCACTCACAGACTCATGCACCCAGTCACAGACCCAATCAGAGACTCACACACCCACTCACAGACCCACTCAGAGACTCATGCACCCACTCACAGATACACTCAGAGACTCACACACCCACTCACAGGCCCACTCAGAGACTCATGCTCCCACTTACAGACACACTCAGAGACTTACACACCCACTCACAGACCCACTCAGAGACTCATGCACTCATTCACAGACCCACTCAGATACTCATGTACTCACTCACAGACTCAATCAGACATTCATGCACTCACTCACAGGTTCACTCAGAAACTCATGCACCCACCCACAGACCCGCTCAGACACTCATGCACCCAGTCAGTGACCCACTCAGACAGTCACACACCCATTCACTGACCTACTCAAACACTCAGATACCTACTCACAGATCAACACAGGCACTCACACACCCACTTACCCATGCACTCAGAAACTTACTCATATAACACTCATACACTCACTCAGTCACCCATAGATGCACTGATGCACTCAATCACCCATGCATGCACAGATGCACTCATTCAGTCGCCCATATACCACTCATACACTTACTTAGAGACATATACGCACACTCATGAACTCAGTCAATTACCCTTACACCACTCATAAGCCCATTCACTCACCTATACTCGACTCATACACTCACTCACCCATACACGCATTCATGCAATTAGTCAATCACCCATGCATGCACTGATACACTCAGTCACCCATACACCACTCATACGCTCACTCAGTCACCCATACATGCATGCATGCATTAAGTCAATCACACATACACACACTGATGTTCGCATTCAGTCACCCATACACCACTCATACATTCACACACTCACCCATACAAGCACTCATGAACTCAATTGTCTATGCACACACTGAAACACTCATTCAGCCAGCTGTACATCAATCATACACTCACTCACCCACATATGCACTCATGCGTTGAGTCAAACACCCAAACACACACTGATGCATTCATTCATGCACCCATATACCACTCATACACTCACTCACTCACTCATACATACACTCATGCAACTAGTCAGTCACCCACACACCACTCATGCACTCATTTAATTACCCATACACCAGTCATACACTCAGTCACTCACCCATACATGAACTTATCCACTAACTTACTCTCCCAGGCATGCACTTATACCCTCACTTACTAACACATACACCACTCATGCAGCCACTCACACACCCACTGACTCACTTATATAACCACTCCCACACTCATTCACTCACTTACATACCAGCCTTTCCTACATATACACAAACATACAGTTTATCTATTTTTTAACCATGAAAGGTGGTTCTAAAGAGAGCTTTTTCTGGAAATGTTTTTATCCTTTTGATTTTGTGTGTTTTTCTTTTTTAATAAAATGGCAACTAGATCAAAAAACATTATCTTAATGAAGTTAAAAAATTATTACCTGTGGTATTAAAAAAAACATGAAAAGGTAGCGTCTCCTGATTAGGAAACGTCCCCCTGAGCACTGCTGGAAACCCGCGTGGGCGGGATGTATAAAGTCTGTTTAAATTTATACCAGAATGTAAACTAGATTACTCGTGATGAGTTTGTGAAGATTTTATTCATTCGATATTATATTTGTCATATCGAGACTCGATGTTACAAGCTTAAATGAAACTGTCGCGGATTTCAATCATTTCTCCCAATGTATTTCGGGCAGTCATGCCCTTCGTCAGGGGAAGATATCTGTAAAGAAGTGGGCAATGATATATTGAGAAAACCAGACCAAGGATTCACATACCTTCATCTCCGCCCAGGTGAACAATGAGGTATGAATCGCTATATGTGCGTGAGGCTCAACACATGTAAAACACAATAGAATGTGGGTTGTTAACTCGGTGAACAAAAATACGATGCTGAATCTAACAGTCAATAAATCAGAGTGCATTCGTGCTGCTAAAGTGCTGTGTGCACCAAAACGAGTGGGTACATAAGGGAGGAACAGATACTTAAAAACGTGAGAAGGTTGACAAATATGTGTATAGTATTGGCCAGTGTGGTGAAAGACGGGTGCGGCGGTGAAGGTGTAGTACCGGAGGTCAACGGATCATTGCCTCAGTGTGCAGCGATATCTGACGTAAAGAGAAGATTAATGGGGACTGAAAAAGATTGCAAAGAACGTGACATGCTGATAAAAGGTCGCGTGTGCAGCGATCTCTAACGTAAATAAAAGGTAACTGAATGAAGATTACAAGGAACTAAACATGCTGATAAAAAGTCACGGCGTGCAACCCTTTCGACTTACTTGAATGAAATTGCGGTGATTCGCGTCAGATGACGGCAAGGAAGCACCCGTGTAGGGAGCAGGAAGTTCGTGAAATAGGGTATGAAAAGTGAAGAAAGACCAAATAGATCGGAAGTGTGAGCACACAGGTTCGGGCGCCATCTTAAAACGTGTTACAAAAGTAGCATTCAAATATAAGCATTGAATTGAATGCATGTATAAACAATGAGCTAAATGCATGTATACACTGCAATGATCGAGCATGACAGTTTAAGGATTAAAAAACAGTATGACAACGGAAACATGATGAAACATAAGTAAAACATTTGTATGAACCATGTTGAGTAAGGGAAAGTCCAGTGTACCACCCGAATAGTTCAAGAACGTGATTTGATCAGCGCCTATGTTGTTAGGTGGAGCGATGTGTTAAAAAATGTGAAGTAGACGAAACAAAAATGTGGAAAATAGAAATTAGTGAACAGTACAACGCTAATCCGCCAATACTCCAGGATAAAGACATGTTCTGTATCTGTAAGAAATTACAGCTAATAGTGATAATCAAAGGGTAAAGTACAGTCATGAAGTGTAAGAAAGAAAAAATAGGAGAGGAGATAAGAATCAATTAGTAAGATAATGAACAACTAAAACAGCCTCAAAGGGTGTCAGACAGGGAGTATCCCACAAGATGATGAACATGTGACGGGTTATGTAGCAAATCAGACAACGTGAAACCAATAGATAACAAAAGTCTGTGAGAATGTTAGAGGTAACATAGGAATTCCATTTGGTCAGTCAGACCGTGAGGTTTTAGAGAGTCCAGAAATTTGATCCAATAATTCTCTCTTTGAAGAAGGCGGTTGTTGTTGTCTCTGCCTTCGTGTCTCTCCACAACTTCCAGGATTAAGAACTTCAGTTGGCTGATGTTGTGGTGATTTTCAATGAAGTGGGCGGCCACCACTGATTTCATTTTTTTTGTCCGAATATAACACTTATGTTCGTGTATTCGAGTCTTTATTTTTCTTTCTGTCTTGCCCACATATACTAGGCTGCATGGGCACTTCAACAGGTAAATAACGTTGGTGGTATCGCAATTTGCAGTCACTTGCAAGTGAATTCCTGTCCCTTTCATGGGATGGGTTATCACAGAACCTTTAATCATGTTATTGCAATTACTGCAATTGTAGTACGGTGATGATCCTTTGTGTATAGTTTGTGGCATATCTTTAGGTCGTTGTGTTATCAGTTCTTTGATATTCTTGCCTCTGCTGTATGCGAAAATCGGTGTCTCTGCAAAATTGCCCTTGAAGTCGGGTTCTAAAGCCAGAATGGACCAGTGCTTGTTAATGGATTTCTTGAATCGGTGGCTCATGGTGGAAAATTTTGATACTACTACCATACGTGTTTGTTCTTTTTTCTGGACTTGAGTCATGAGATCTGTTCTGGATTTGGTTGTGCTTTGTAATCTGGCTTGTTCTAATACACTGTGTGGGTAGCCTCGCTGGCTAAATCTTTTTAGCATAGTGTCAGTTTGTTCCTTCAGATTAGTGGGGTTAGATACTATTCTTTTAACCCTTAGAAATTGCAAGTATGATAGGTGATGTTTGAGAGTGTTTTGATGGAAACTGTTATAATGCAGCATATTATACCTATCGGTTGTCTTTCTGAAGATGTTGGTCTCCAATCTGTTGTTAACTCTTCTGATTTGTACGTCCAGGAATGCTACACTGTTTTGATGAACCTCGTAGGTAAATTGGATTCTGTCGTTGATTTCATTGAGAGCATCTAAGGCTGTAATAAGGGTGGTGTATGACCCCTTCCATAAAATGAAGATGTCGTCGATGTATCTCAGGAATACTGAGGCATGTTCTTTCCAAGTGTCCAATCCCAAAATGTTTCTTTCTTCAAATTTATTCATGAAAATAGTGGCATAGGCTGGAGCTGCGCAGTTGCCCATGGAAGTACCAGTGAGTTGTAAAAACCACTGGTCTTCCCATTTGAATTAACTCTGATAAAGAGTGAAATGTAGCAATTCCATGAGGAACAGTTGAAAGCTGTGGTCGAGGTTGGTATTCAGTAAAGTTTCTTCAATGGCTTCAAGGCCTAGGTTATGAGGAATTGAGGTATAAAAGGATTTGACGTCCACAGTACACAGCCATATTTCATCATCTGCCATGAATGTTATTTGATTGATTTTGTTGAGAAAATCTGTGGTGTCCCTGATATAAGTACTCATTCTTATGACGAAAGGTTGCAAGTATTTGTCTAGGAATTTGCCCACTGGTTCATGTAGACTCCCTCTTGTAGAGACAATGGGTCGAAATGGGGGATGGTGTAGGTCCTTATGTACTTTCGGAAGCATGTACATTGTCGGTGTTTTAGGATTGGTTTGCATAAGGTTTCTACTTGCTTTCTCATTGATTGTGCCGTCATCAACCGCTCTCTTCAACAAGCTTTTCAATATGTTGGAGAATTGATAGGTGGGATTGTAATCCAGTGCGCAATAAGTCTCGGTATCCATTACATGGTTCTGAACTTGTTCCCTGTAGAAGCTCATGTTCATAACTACCAATGCCCCTCCTTTATCAGCGTTTTGGCACGTGATGGTAGGATTGCTAGCTAGACGCTTAAGCGCATCCAGTTCTTTAGTAGTAAGGTTGCGAAGTTTAGATCTCCGTTTAAAGTTGAATTTGCGTATGTCATGTTTGACTAAATTCTCAAAAGTGTCTAGACTTTTGTGGCTGACAGGGGCCATATATGTGCTTTTGGTTCTAAGACCCCGACGAAGGTCTTCGTCCTCGTTGTCTGGTTGGACAGCTATATATTCAAAAAAGTTTCTTAGGCGTAAATTGCGCACGAGTTTGAATAAGCTGATCTCCAGCTCTAAACTGTTAGTGTAACAGGTGGGTACAAATGAAGTCCCTTTTTGAAAAGTTTTTATTTCCACAAGGCTTAATTGATAAGAGGAAATGTTGATGACTGAGTTGTTGTAATCTGAGGCTTCTTCCCTTTGAGTCTCTTGCTCGTCACTGGTAAGGACTTTGCATCCGAATTGTCTTTCTCTGCTTCTTTTTCTTTTGCCCCGCCTGGGTCGTCCTTGTCTTTTGGGCCTTTCTCCAAAAAAGGAACACCAGAAGTTTGTTGTTGTTCTGTGCTGGTTGAGGCTGAGGGTTGTTCCATGATTGTTCTGCGAGGTTTTTGTCTGGTGTCACCGTCCGATGTCGATGTCTCAGTTTCTGTGTTTTGGCAGCAGGGCCTATTTTGTCGTCGTCTTGCGTATACTTCGGCCCAGGAGTATACTTCTCCCAGTTTGTAGTCGATGGTATCTCGTTTTTTTTTTTTTTTTTTTTTTTTTATTGAGCAGCTTGTAAAATGCACATTGGGCCCTCGCGCAGGAGGCCAAACTGAAATAGCAATTTTAGTAAGTACAAGCGGCATTTTATAACATAAAGCAAGAAGAACAACCCACACAGAACTCCCACCTCCCACCACCCCCGTTCCCAGTGGCACTGGTAAGTAACACTTAGACCCCATCGTATCATCCCGTCTCTGTTTATAGCATTATAACCACAATTGTCCCAAAAATTAACAGTGAGAAATATCATTCTGCGGCATCTATTATATATCCGGGTTTGTAAGTAAATATACTGAAAGTGGAGCCCAAAAGTCCTCAGGGCGAGAGGCTTCAGGCAGCTCCTCAGCATATATCCCAAGTTGTTCTTTGCAATACAGTAAGTCTCGGACCCACTTATTTAGAGTTGGGGTGAGTCTAGAGCCCCAGCACTGCGCCACAGCCCTCTTGGCCAACAAAGTCGAGACAGCCACTAGTCTACGATTGCAGGGCTTGAGATACTGTACCCAGCCTAATAGACAGACCTCCGGGGTGCATTGCACAGGCTCAGCCACCACTTTCGTTAGCAAATCAGTAACTTTACCCCAGAATCTATATATACTTGTACAAGACCATGCAAGATGTAAGAAGCCCGCATCCCCCTGCCCACACCTCACACAACAGGAGCTTTCCCGGAGACCGAATCGCATCAATTGCAGAGGGGTATAGTACAGTTGGTGCAGATATTTAAAATGGATGATGCGGAGGTTACAATTCGCAGTAAGTCGGCCAGTAAGGATGCAGCAGAACCTCCACATCTCCGGTGTCAGCGAGGCCCCTAGCAAAGCCACCCATCTGCTGTATGAAGGGGGATCGAGCTGCTCCCGTTCCCTGAGAGATGTCGTGTACAGTTTGGTTATCAGTCCAGTGCGGTCCGCGCCCGCCAGCACCGCCTGCAGTGCTAATAACGGCGTGGGTTCCGCAGGGTAATCGGGGTAAATAGCACGTATCGCCTGCCTCACCCGCACATAAGTGAACCCTAGCATGAACCCCGGTCCCTACCGCCCTGTATGTCAGCAAGAGATCTAAACTGGCCTTGTTTGTATAGGTCCCCTAATTGGGTTACCCCCACCGCGCCTAATACTGTAAGAGCTGCAGGTTCTTGAGCTGCGGAGATATCTGGATGTGCAGCAAGTGGGAGTCTTGGGGCGTAGAGATATGGCAATTGTGCGCGTGTCGCGAGCTTCTTCCACGCCCATGCCGTGCAAAGCGCAGGATTAATTTCAGTTCGTGGTCCCCCACTCCCCCAGACAAGGCAGTCGCAGCCAGGGCCATTGGAAGAGCTGCATCCGCTTCGATAGCAACATGCGGTTGGAAGCGCTGTGGGAAGAACCAATAATGGGCATACTGGGCCTGTGCACATAAATAATATAAGCGTAGGTCAGGGGCTTCGAAACCTCCACGCTCAAACGGCAGTGTCAGTACCTCCCAGCTGCACCTGGGCTTCTTACCGCCCCACACGAAGGAGAGCAGCGCTGACTGAAAAGAAGTAAACAACGCAAGATTGAGGCGGATAGGGATATTAATGAACAAGTAAAGAAGCTTGGGCAGTATTGACATTTTTACTACTGCTATGCGGTCCGCCAGGGAAAGTGGGAGTTTGGCCCATCGCGCCGCTCGTTCAGTAATTTGTACTAGGGCCCTACCATAATTTTCAGAAACAACTACTTCTGGGTCTCTGTGAAGCCATACCCCCAAGTATTTTACAGGATCAGTGGACCAAGTTAGAGGGAAGTCCAGCTCTATACGCCGCGTGCCAGCTGTAAGAGGAAGCACCGATGATTTTGCCCAGTTGATGCCAAGCCCTGAGAAGCGTTCGAATTTCACGTAGTCCCGAAGTAACTCTGGGAGAAATGTTTCGGGTTCACGGACATACAGCAGCATATCATCTGCATACATGGAGACCACCAATGGACGCTGTCTAAATCGCAGTGCCGCTTGAGCATGACCCTGGCGAAGCTTGCAAGCCAGCGGCTCCAGAGCTAGTGCGAAGAGCATCGGTGACAGGGGGCAGCCCTGCCGAGTGCCTCGCTGGATGGGGAACACAGCAGATATCCAACCATTGACCCGGACTCGCGCGGCCGGCGCCTCGTATAGAAGGTGAATCCATTTCAAGAAAAAGGGGGTAGCCCCATTCTGAGCAATACGGTAAACAGAAACTCCCACTGCAAGGAATCAAATGCTTTTGCTGCATCGAGCAGCACAGCGACTGCTTGGAACTCTGCTTCAAAATAATGCAGGGTGGAGAAGATCGTACGCAAATTGTGGGCCGTGGAGCGGGCAGGGACGAAACCGGACTGATCCGGGAGGACCAGATTGGGGATCAGGGGCTGGAGCCTGCTGGCGATCATCTTCGCCAAGATTTTGGCATCAATATTGATAATAGAGAGTGGACGATAGGAGTCACAGCTGTTAGCCGGCTTGTCAGGCTTGAGAAGCATAACTAGGAGGGCCTCTTTTAGTGTGGGGGAAGAGTACCACTATCATACGCTTCCGCAAAGACGTCCAGAAGTCTAGGCGCCAGAGCATCAGCATAGGCCTTGTAGAACTCACTGGGGAGTCCATCCAGCCCGGCAGCTTTGCTGGTGGGCAAGGACATGATGGCCTTTTTCACATCCTCCTCATCGAAGGGTTGGGTGAGGTGTTCGCGTTGGTTGAGAGACAGCCAGCCTAGAGCTACGTCATTTAGATAGGCATGTATATCAGAGGCTGACACATGCCCACGTCGTCCATAAAGGTTGGAGTAGTAATCCAACACCACTGCACTTATCTCCGGGGTTGTATAGCGCGGCACTCCCCCTGAGTCCAACATTTCCGCGATATAGACCGGAGTCCGAGGTGCCATCAGTTTCTGGGCCAATGAGCGACTCGGACGGCCCCCCTCCCCGTAATAGCGAGCCGTAAAGCGTCGTGACCTGTGTGCTATCTCCTGATCCGCAGTGTCATTATACTCCGTTACCAACCCCCGAATAGTAGCCAGGATATGTGGGGCAGGGTTTTGTGTGTATTCGCGTTCCAAAGCTGATATCTCATCTGCCAGTTTATGCATTCGGCGTCGTAGGTCTTTTAGAACCCCCGCCTGTGCACCCATGCAGATGCCTCTGATGGTAACTTTAAATGCTTCCCACAGAGTCCCAGGGCTGTCTACCGATCCGGCGTTTTCTTTAAAAAAGTCACTGATGGCCGCACCAACTGTGCATCTAAACACCTGGTCTGTAAGCGAGGAGGGTTGCAATCGCCACTGAAATGGGGGGCGCTCACAGGCAGGGATTTGCATCTCTAAGAGCACGGGAGAGTGGTCTGACAACGTTTTGGCCAAGTGGCGTACATCTATAACCCAGGTACAGGCTATCTCAGAGAGGAGCCAGTAGTCCAAGCGGGACCATGAGCCATGCACCGTAGACACGAACGTGCTTTCCCGTACACCGGGATGCCGCACGCGCCAGATATCTCGTATATCCCCTGCGTCCAGAAACCCTAGTATTGCCTCAGTCACTTGGCAGTGACGCAGCGCACCGCTCCCCTGTTTGTCCAGAAGTCCGTCCAAGCAGGCATTAAAATCGCCCCCCCAGATCAGCGCAGCCGAAGGGAATTTAGAAATGCGGCGCCAAACATCTGCAAAAAAGGAGGGGTCGTCAACATTTGGGCCGTAAACATTCACTAAAAGGACCTCCATGCTCCCGAGCTGCCCATGAATAACTGCTACTCTACCCTGCGTGTCAGTTTCCGAATGCAGCACGGTGAAAGGGACCCCCCTCTTCACCAAAATCATCACCCCCCGTGCGTAAGAGGAGTAAGAAGAGGCCACCCTCAGCCCGGCCCATCGGGAGCCCACCGTCTTTTCCGAGTGCTGTGTAAGATGCGTCTCCTGTAGGAATACCACCTGGGCATTCAGTCTGTCTAGCTGTGCCAGCACAGACCGTCTTTTCTTGGGGTTATTTAAGCCGCGCACATTCCAGGTGAGGAACTTTACGTTACAGCCCATGAAGTGTTTTGGTCAGATGTTTTAAGAAATGCGAGAGAGAGACTGGAGATGAGACCGAAAGGGTGCAACATGTGTACAAGAAAAAGTGCCCAGTGACCCACTGAACCCACCCCCCACCACCCCCACCCACTTCAGCTGCCCGAACATGCCAAAGCCATCCCATCCCAAATAATACAATCCCCAACGTGGGGAACAAAACATATAGGTTCCTATTTGGGGAGCACCCATGGGGGAAACCAGAGAGCTACAAACCTCCCGCGTATCGGGAGGAGGCCGATCAGGTATATGGAATGTGCGAGGATTGGCAATCAAACATCTAACTACATGCATCAATCCTAAGTCTGCCACTTTACGGTGTCATTCATAAGGGATAATCGACTGTAATTCTTGAGGACAATAATCAACACCAATGCCATGAGTAGCCCAATGAGCTGTACAAGTGGGTATCGCATACCAGAGTCCCATAAATGTCCACCCCCGGCACAGGGGGGGGCAAGTGAGGTGCAGGTTGACCAAACAGCATCGTGGTCAAGAGGACCCAGCCAAAGCAATTTAAGCCTAACAACAACATCAAACTGCGGCCTGAGATATAAGTCACTGTTCCTCTTCGTCCCGGTCTGTAGCTGGGGCCGCTCGTTTCCGCTTCAGCTTTTTGACATGATCCATTGCTGCCTTGGGAGTTATAAAGATTTTGCTGTCCCCGTCCTGACCGATCCTTAAACGAGCCGGGTAGAGCATGGCGTATGGAATACCTTCGGTCTGCAGAAATTTTTTAACTGGACCAAATTCACGTCGTGCCGCCTGGACGGCCACCGTGAAATCCGGAAAAAGAGACAACGCGTTCCCTTGGTAGTGGATAGTACCTTTCTCCCTTGAAAGTCTCAGAATGGCGTCCCGGTCTCGATAGTTCAGCAGGCGGGCTATGATAGGGCGAGGAGGGCGCCCGGCGCCGGCCGCGCCGCCAGCGAGCGGTGGGCCCGCTCCACTATGAACATAGGGGAGAGATTTTCAGGACCGAAGATATCCTTGAACATGGACTCGACGAAGATCTCCATCTTGCCGGTGTTGGTGGATTCCGGCAGACCCGTGACGCGAATATTATTGCGGCGTGACCGGGCTTCCAAATCCTCGTTTTTCGCCTCAATCAGTGCCAGGACTTTCTCCATATGTAGTGCCTTGTCCGCCACTTCACTAAGACCATCTTCATTTGTGGAGACGCGCTGCTCTATCTCCCCCATCCTTGCATTCTGTTTTTCCAGTTGGGACGCCACATGGTCAAGTCTATGGTTCATAGCCGCCATATTTCCTTCGATAGCCTGGAGGCTCTTCTGCATCGCAAGCAGGGTCGCTTCCAGCACGGATGGTCCCTCGCCCGGGGCATCCGCCTCGGAGTCCGAGGCGGCCCTCTGCTGCGGCCTGGTAGTCTTTCGCGCCTCGAACGTAAGGCGAGTCTGTGACTTGTCTGTTCTCCCCATGACCGCCGCCAATGAACTGGAATGGGGATGTTACACTCTAAAGTCTGGTCACCGCTTAGTAGGGCTTACACAATAGCAATCTGAGGTCCTCCCACCCCAATGTACTGCAGGAGCACGGGCCCAGACCAATCTCCACCTGCACTCCCAAGGGGCCCCACGAGACCGCCACCAGCCAGCAGCACCAGAAATGCCAGGGGCGCCCCAGACGCAGTCTCAGTTGGCCGCGGCAATGGCAGTCGGGCCGGGAGCCACACAGTTCAAGACACAGTGGGGGGGGCAGCTCCGGGGCAACCAGAGCACGCCCGAGGCCCGATGTCCGATCCAAAGGCAGGGCAGCTACCAGCAGTTATCCCGCAGGGCCCCGGCACTCAACAGTTCACCGCGCGCCCTGCATACAGGCCACACTCACAGGCAAAACGGTGCAGCCAGGGTACGACCCAGGCCCGATGTCAGGTCTGAAGGCAGTGCAGCAGCTAGCAGCTATCTCGCAGAGCCCAGGTCAGTCACAGCACACCGCGCGCCCCACGCACAGGCCACAACTCGCAGGCCACGACGAAACGTATAGGCCCACTCTCGCCTCCGCAGCAGCAGGCCTAAGCTCCGCCGCGCCCACTCACCGCAGCCCGCAGCAGGCGTCTCCCCACAGGACCTCGTCCGTTGCCTGCAGTCAATCGCTCCGCAGCCGCACTCGGCCTCCGTACCCTCAGGCCGTCGCGCACAGACCAGAGTGCCGCCCAGATGTGGCACCCAGCGCTCCCGCAGTCACTCAGCAACCCGTTGCGGGCCGCTTCACCTCGAGGGCTCCGCACTCAGCCACAGGTCCGACAGCGGCCCGGGAACGGCCCAGCAGGGAGCGCCCACTCAGCGCCAGCACCGGTGACAGAGATGGGTTCAGTAGTTGCGCCGCCTCCGCAGGGGGGCAACGCGGGCCGATATTTCGCCCCTGTGCGTTGGCTAGGTTCTCTTTTCAAGGATCGGTAGTGGCGGTCGCCATTTTGACAGCTCGCCGGCCAGGGCTACCAAGTACAGATTCCTCCTCGATTTCAGCGCCCCCAGCCGTCATTGAAGCCCCCACCTGCTGCGGGGGTGTCCCGCTGTCCGAAGCCGCGTTCTGTAGCGGAGATGCTGCGTTGGTAAGGCGGATATTGGGCGGATTGGCGATCAGCCTGGCCGAGCTACACTATCGTGCGGCCATTTTGCCTGGCGCTCTCTAGCGCCCCCCCATGGTATCTCGTTTATACTGGCGGATTTTTCTTTCATTAATTTCTTGGGTGTATTTGTTAAGTTGGACATTAATATCTTCTAGTATCTTTGTCCAATCTTCAGTTTCCAATATGTTCTCCAACTCCGATTTAGTGTGAGCGATTTCTTTAGACAATTCCTCTAAAATTTTGGATAGTTCTTCGATAATCAAAAGGATTAGGTCAAGGGAACACTTATTGAGTATAGTGTACCACTTTTCGACAAATCTGGGACTGTTCTTGCATAGTAGAGGTTTGAGAGGGATCCGTAGACCTCTCGGAATTCGTTGTGCACGATGATATTTTATAAGTGTGCTAGCGTGTAATCGCTGGTTGATTTCTCTCTTTGTTAGGTACAACAGTTGTCTGATATTGCTCTCTTTGTTTCTGACGTTGGATACTGGCGTGGTTTCCTCATGTATCAGTGCGTAAATCTTAGTGGCATCGTCCTCAGCAAAAGCGAATGTGTCTGCTCGTAGCTCAGTGAGGTTAGAAATGTCCTCATATGCCATGATGAACGGTTTGATATAGTGTGCCCTGTTCTATGATCAGAAAACGTAATGAAAAAATGGGTTGTAGAACACGCACTGCTGAGGCACGCTACAACCTAGCAACTTGTTCACTCACTAGTGTGTGTTCTACCACCAATTTTTTCATTAAAAAAAACCACTCATTGTTCCTGGCTGCTTCCAAAAGAACAACAACAGACTGTTCACCAGCATTTAACCTCTTGTTGCATTCCAGACAAAAGCTTGCTACTCTCCTTAACTCTGGAGATAGTTCAGGCAGATGTTGTTCAACTGCATCAGGAATTGTCTCTCCTGGAGTAGGTGGTGGAGCAGATGATGTAGAATTCTCACTACAAGTTCACTGCCTCTGAGCAATCTGCAGTTGTCGGATGTGTTAGGTTCTGAAATGATATAAGATGTTCGTTGTTCCACATGAGTAATTTTTTGCAGTGCCCCTTGAAAGGGTTTTCTCACACAGGGTGCCCTTAACACATTTGGTGACAGTTTTTTTTTCGCCTGATGGGAATGTAAAAAAAATCTATGCCACCGACTGGGGCAGGTTCTTTTTCACCAGACTCTCCTTCTTCAGGGCGTGCCTCACCTTCTTCATTCCCTCTAGATGCCATTTTATAATTTTAAAGAAAGCAACAAAAAACACTCAAAAGGAAGTTGTTGCAGTTCAGTATAAGACAGATTGAAAAAATCATCCAATACCTCCACTGGAATAATGAAAAAGAGAAACCTGGGTGGGTACTTCCTTTCAAAATTAGTGGAAAACTGTCATATACAATCAAATCTCTTTGTTATGCAGTCACGTAATTTTTGCGAATGTCGACATTGTCGTGAAATACGACGCCGTCACAAAAACTGCAAATAGAATTTAAAAATGTTTCTAAAAATCCAAAACATTCCCTACATAAATACAAGTTTCAACATTATGTTACTAAACTACTGTTGCCAACCAGTAATTAAAATATCTTTCTATCTGTGTAATGGACTTTTTCGAAAATGCAGCAAATTCACGATTTACAGGATCAATGTAAACTACGTAACACAATAACTGACAATGTCGTGAAGGACTGCGTCATCACGAAAATGGCAAATAGAATTTAAAAGTGTTTTTCCCAAAAATTATCTACATAAATACATATACACAAACATACAGTTTATCTATTTTTTTTAACCATGAAAGGTGGTTCTAAAGAGAACCTTTTTTTTCTTCTTTTTTTCTGGAATTGTTTTTGTATTTTTTGTTTTTGTTTTTTATCCTTTTGTTTTTTTTTGTGTTTTTTAAAAATAAAATGGCAACTAGAGCAAAAAACATTGGGGCATATTACCAAGCCCCTATCGCCACCACAACGTCACTTTTTGTGACGTTGTGGTGGCGATAGGGTCAGCGCCCTATTACCAAGGCAGTGTTAAACCACATAACGTGGCTAAAAGCTGCCTTGGTAATAGTGCCCCTTTCACGCTAAACTTAGCGTGAAAGGGGCGTGCAGTGGGTGTTGCGGTGGGCGTTCCACCGCAACACCCATTCACTCGATGCTGCCACCTATTATCAAGAGGTGATAATAGGTGGCAGCGCCGAACTTAAGACCAGGAAATCCTAGTCTTAAGGTGGCGATACGAGGAGAAATGCTTCATTTCTCCTCGTTTTGCTTTTCCATGTGTGCTGCCTTGTGCAGCACACATGGAAAAATCAAAATGCCAAGGTTTGTTTATGTACAGGAAGGTGTCCTTCCTGTACATAAACAAACCTTTTAAAATGCCATTTTGTAACTTACATGTGTGCTGCATGAAGCAGCACACATGTAAGTTACAAAATGGCATTTTAAGTTTGTTTATGTACAGGAAGGGACACCTTCCTGTACATAAACAAACCTCCCTGCTACAGACACCCTTGCACTCTGGTGCAAGGGTGCCTGCGTTGGCGTTAAGTCGTGAGACTTAGCACCATCGCAGGGGGAAACGCCAGGCTGCACCATATCCTTGGTAATATGGTGCAGCCTTGCGTTTCCGAAGTGGCGATGAGAGGCGTTAAGCCAAGGAGGCTAATGCCTCTCACCGCCACTTCCTAGATAATATGCCCCATTATCTTCATGAAGTTAAAAAAACTATAACAAGTGGTATAAAAAAAAGCACTTATGATTTCTGGCTGCTTCCAAAAAAACAGCAACAGACTGTTCGCTAGCAGTTAACCTCTTGTTGCATTCCAGACAAAAGCTTGCTACTCTCCTTAACTCGGGAGATAGTTCAGGCAGATGTTGTTCAGCTGCATCAGGAATTGTCTCTTCTGGAGTAGTTGGTGGAGTAGATGATGTTGAAGGCTCACTACCAATTCTCTGCCTCTGAGTAGTCTGCAGTTGTTGATTGTGTTAGGTTTTCAAATGATATAACATGTTAATTCTTCCGCATGGCTCTCCATTTTCGTTCCCTCCAGATGCCATTTTATAATTAAAGAAAGCAACAAAAAACACTCAAAAGGGAGTTGTTGCAGTTTCAGTATAAGGCAGATTGGAAAAAACATCAAATACCTCCACTGGAACAATGAAAATGAAACCTGGGTGGGCGCTCCCTTTCAAAATTGGTGAAAACTGTCATATGCAATCAAATCTCTTTGTTACACAGTCACGTAATTTTCACGAATGCTGACATTGTTGTGAAATATGACGTTGTCGCTAAAATAGCAAATAGAATTTAAAAGTGTGTTTCCCAAAAATCCAAAATATTGCCTACATAAATACAAAATTCAACATTGCGTTACTAAACTACTGATGTTAACCATTAATTAAAATATATTTATATCTGTGTATTAGACTTTTTAGAAAACGCAGCAAATTCACGATTTATCGGATCAATGTAAACTACGTATCATAATACCCGACGATGTCATGAAAGACTGCGTCATCGCGAAAACGGGAAATGGATTTTAAAAGTGTTTTTCCCAAAAATTACCTACATAAATACAAGTTTCAACATTATGTTATTAAACTGGTGATGTCAAGCATTAATTTAAATATCAGTATATATTCTGTTTTACACTTTTTAGAAAACACAACAAATTCGCGATTAACCGCATCACCACAATACACGTAATGTGACAGTTCACGACGAATCTGAATAATGGAAAAAACAAAAAAAATAACAATGATCAAACCACTAAAAAACTCCTCTTTAAACCAGTTTGCATCATTCCACCTTTGCAAACAAAATGTTACAATAAAGAGAAGATATAGTTAGGAAACAGTACTGTACACTCTTGTTGGATAAATGAACAGGTGAAGTTCTATTCTGGCCCAGTCATTTTCAAAGATACTGACACACAGACACATAGACACTCTCACACTCACTCACACATCTATTTGACCACTTTCACATCCACACACAGACACATACATCGACTCTCACACTCACTAACTCATCCATACACTCACTTGCACAACCACTAGCAGACCCATACACCACTTACACACTCACACACCCAGTCAGACTCTTACACACCCACTCACAGGCCCATAGCCCCACTCACAGACCCACATAGGCTCACACACACACATACACAGGCACTCCTACACCTACTCACAGACCCACAAAGCCACGCACATACCCACTCCCACACCAACACCCCCACTCACACATCCACTCACCTACCTATACAACCACTCAAACACCCATTCTCTAAGGTTACAGGTTAGAGTTAGGAAATAAAATTAAAAAAACATTGAAATTCACTGAAAAAACCAAAGGTTACCGGGACGTTATAGTTAGGAATTGTTTTTTAAAAAACTTAGAAATTCACTGAAAAAAACAAAGGTTACTGGGATGTTATAGTTAGGCTCAGTTTTCACTCGTACAAAACCACTGAAAATTCAGCAGTTATAGTTACCTGAACTAATTATAAGTGATGCCCCCACAATGCACTGCTTATGACCTCACACATTACATCATCCGTGACATCACCAATGACATCATTGATGATATCTCAAATGACATCACTGATGACATCACTGATTATATCCATACCCCATACAACCTCTCATGCACCCATTCACACATCCACACAACCACTCATACCTATTCCCAGATGTATACAACTATGGATACACACACTCACTCACTCATACACCACTCACACAACTACTCACTCACCTGTACAGCCACTCACACAGATGCTCACAGACCCATAGACCTACTCACACACTCACAAAACCATTCACACACCCACTCTCAGACTCATACAGCCACTCACACACCCATACAACCACTCACATGCCCATTCACACACCCACAAGCCACTCACACAACCACTCACTCACCCATGCAGCCACTCACATAGCCACTCACTCACCATTCAGTTACTAACAAAGCTACTCACTCAGCCATACAGCCACTCACACATCCATTCACTAATTCTCAAAACCACTTACATACCCATGCACATATCAATACAATCACTCATGTGCCCACTCACTCATCTATACAGCCTCTCACACAAGTGCATGCTGTGCAAAACAGCCACTCACACCCCCACTCACTTATCCAGACACCCAATCAAACAGCCACTCACTTACCCATACATCCACTTACACACCCAGTCACTAACCCATAGTGCCATTCACACAGCCATAGTCACTCAGACACCCACTCACACACCCAAACAGCCACTTAGACACTCATTCCCACACGGATACAGACGGTCACAGTGCCACTCAGATGACATATATTAGAAACAGTATCGCTCATTAGTAGTACAAAAGAATAGTAATGTAACTTATGCTGGAGCTTAGTATATATCTTTAACTCTCAGAAACATTTACGAAACACACTCACTGGATAGTATCATCAGTGATGTCATTTGAAATGTCATCAATGATGTCATGAGTGATGCCACTGACCATGTCATGAGTGATGAAATATGTGAGGTCATAAGCAGTGCATTGTGGGGGTATAAGTTATAGTTAGCTAATGTAACTATGACTGCTAAATTTCAATGGTTGTGTACAAGTGAAATCTGAGCCTAACTATAACGTCCCAGTAACCTTTGTTTTTTTTTCAGTGAATTTCTAAAAAAATTTAAATTATATTTCCTAACTATAACGTCCCTATAACCTTTTCTCTTCAGTGAATATAAATATACATATAAATATAAAGATAAATTAGTTGGCAGAAATCACCTCATAGGGCATGATTCCGAGTAACATGATGCAGATGTCCTGGAATTACTGAGGCCATATTCACTAGTTCTGTCCAGTAATTCCACCCCACATTGTACCATCATAAGTTGCAGTTGTGTTGCTCCCCAATCGTGAGTTGCTCCCATTGTGATCACACCTCATGGCTTTACATGCCCATCCTAACCGGATCTATGTATGCAACATCGGATCAATACTTGTTGCTGCCAACACTGTAATTGATGGGGTTCTCACTCGTGCATAATTTCCTGTTGCTGTCATATACTGTTTGTATGTATGTAAGGCATGACCTTTACTCCCCCTCTTTCCTCCTTCTTTATTCCTTCCCTTGAATGTTGTTCAAAAGTCAATAATTTAAATAATTTTTTTTAAATTTAAAAAACATGCAAATTTGAAGTTATCAAGCCCTTGCCCTCATGTTTTTCCACGAACTTCAGATTGCAAGGTGTGGTATCTCCCATACAGCTACTCCTCCAATTGACTCATAATTGTGTTCGTGGAGTAGCAACTACAAATACTTTTATGCCACTTTAGCTAGTATTGGAGGCATAGCCCAGCTAGGGCTCCTCGGTTGTAGATTGTACACCTTTGAGAGTCTATAAGGTTATAAGAGGGAGTTGGGGCACAAGGACATGCTGTGACCTCTCAGCAAGTGGAGAAGATCGAAATATGTGTCTTTAAAGGGCTGCATACTTTCTGCTAGTGCTCTCAAATTTCCATTTTCCGTGTGTGAGTAGCTGATCGAGGAGCTGATCCAGCCAGGTTCTTTTTAATTGCATTCAGGTGCTTGTAGTCCTGTTTATCCCATTATCAATTCAGGACTAAAGTACCAGAATCAACACCTAGATTGGTTCATTTACTTACACGCTGAGGTAGAAAACTTAAAAAATGACTTTTTGATCATCCCTTCAGTTTGGATCACTCTACTGATTGTTTCCCCGGTTAATCAGTGCAGACTATCTCTGCCTGTTAACAGTTGTATAGGTTCTGCTCAGGTCACTTTCTAGGCTATATGTTCTACTCTTTTTACACACATTTGGGGTGAATAGACTGCGGTATTTGTGTATCGGCTGCTAGTACCTGTGCACCCTAATTTTGCTGTGTTTTTACTGTGTTCTTTATTGTTTTTATCGCTCGTAGCGAGCTTTATTTTATGGTCTTATACTGTTTTAGGGAACATGCTCTCAGGCTGTCTTACCTTTGTTGCGCATCACTAATCTGCTTAAGGGCTCGCTTCACTTCCCGGTCCGCCGCGGCTTGCCGTTTGTTGCGGAGGAAGTGAAGCAATACTCTGCCAATTAACTTCTGCTGTGAAATTTTAAACTTCCGGTCCTGTCAAAGACGGGGACGCGCTCTAGCTTTTCTCCCACCCAGCCTATATCTGGCATGCTGGGTAGGACGCGCAGCGGGGCGCGCGCAGCGGGCGCGCCGGTGGCGCGCCGAAGGCGCGCCAAAGGCAAGCCCGTCTGCGCCCGTCAGCGCCCTGATAGCGACCAGTGCCAGAACCTCTGCATGTTTTACAGCGCTAAGGTATTCGCGAGGAGAACTTCTTAACCTAAACATTGGTGAGTGCTCCAACCCCTTACCATTGCTTGATCAATTCACTTATACCCCCAGCATGTGTAATTCGTGTGGCCTTAGGCCTCTGCATTTGTCAGTGGAGAACCGTCAATGTATTACAAGGGCTGGTGAGCCACTTGAGGCCTCTAAGACTAAGCCCATACCATCCCAGGGCCTCAACATAGAGCCCATGAGATGCCTACTGTTGAATATGAGATCCTTGAGCAAACACAAATATGAACTAGAATGTATGATCCAATTCGCTAACCCCGACCTCGTCTTCCTAACCGAAACATGGGCTAACAGTGCCTCTGAGCCTGATTGGAATATAGCGGTTCCGGTAGGCTACCTTGTGGCCTATGAAGATAGGGTGGGGAAAGTAGGGGGGGGAATAGCTATTATCTATCGATCCCACTTTAAGATTAGGACTGAGGCTGTGCAATCACTGGAAGCCGAGGCTATGACATTTATCATAAAAGCTAATAACATGGAGCTTTTCTCTGGACTACTTATTTATAGGCCTCCAGGGAGAAGGCCAGCTTTTATCAGCTCATTACAAACTTTTATGGAATCTTGTTTGGACACTCACACCTTCACCATACTGGGGGATTTTAACTTTCATTTGGAGGCAAATACCAACCTTGACACTACCAACCTGATCGATATTCTAGCAGGTTTTGGGCTGCGCCAGATTGTACCGCAGCCAACACACTCACTAGGTCACACGTTGGATGGTATTTTCACCAACAATCCACATATAGACATTTTGAGTGTGACACCAGTGTCTTGGTCTGACCACAATCTTATTGCTTTCAATATATCAATACGGTCCACCAACATACGACATCAGACCAGACTTCCATTAGTTAAATCACGACCATGGAAATCAATACAAAAAAATTATCTGATAACAGCTTTGGCATCTAATCCTCCTAATTTGGTTCCTGATTTGAACTTGGCAGCCACTAATTACGAGAATTGGATTAGGGCATCAACACATAATCTGGCACCTGAAATAACCAGGCGATCCCGGATAAATCATGTGTCCTCCCCATGGTACTCAGCTGAGCTTAGGCTGATAAAATCTAAATGTAGATGTAAAGAACGGCTGTGGAGAATAGATTATAGCCAGGAACGTAAAAGGATTATAATCTAGCGTTAGAGGAATATAAGGCTGCAATTATTAACGCTAAAACGGTATATTTCACAATCAAAATTCAGACGGCCACAAATTCCTCTAAGGAGCTCTTCAATATCGTGACAATTCTGTCAAAACGTCCACAAGAGAGCCAATTTGCTCCAGATCAAAATTTTGTGGACAAGATCGCCTCTTTTTTCCAGACCAAAGTCCAGAACGTCTATAACGATCTTCGGAAGACACTGTCTGACCCCATTGAGGAAATAAGCGCCCAGCCGGAGGACACTCAATCTCAACCTAGCTTGGCGCAATTTTCCAGGCTTGATACAGAGCGAGTAGCAGATTTGTTAATTCAAACCAGATCCGGCTCACCTCTGGATCCTTGCCCGCCGTATATTCTGCATTTGGTTCCCGAGCAAATTAGTGGCCACCTCACCCCTCTTCTTAACGAGGTTATCAAATCTGGGATATATCCGCAGTCTTGGAAAAAGGCCTGTATCAGACCTATCCTGAAGAAAGCTACCTTAGACCCTACTGAGGTGGAAAACTACCGCCCTATCTCCTGTCTCCCGTTTCCCTCGAAAATTTTAGAAAAAGCTATCAACTCTGAATTAACAGAATTTTTAGACAGCAATCACATTCTTGATGATACACAACATGGTTTTAGAGCCCGACATTCCACCGAGTCAGCTCTCATTATGGCCACCGAAGAGATTCGGAGAGTGATGGATGGGGGGGGGAAGAGCCGTTCTCATTTTGCTAGATCTATCTGCCGCGTTCGATACTGTGAACCATGAGGTATTGACACAACGGCTGAAGGCGGCAGGCATTGAGAGGTCGGCTCTAACCCTACTGACATCTTTTCTGACATCTCGCGAACAATTGATAGACTGGAATGGCCTTAAGTCCGCAAAATTCGGCCTCCCGTGCGGTGTCCCGCAGGGATCCGCGTTGTCCCCCACTTTGTTCAACCTTTACGTTACCCCTCTGGCCAGACTAATAAGAGATCATGGTTTGATGCTTGTATCATATGCAGATGATACACAGATTGTGGTATCAGTAACTCAAGGTGTGGATGAGACGGCGGCTAGATTTAGGAATGGCCTAAAGAATGTCATGCAATGGATGAGCTCTAATTTTTTAAAGCTCAACACGGAAAAGTCTGAGGTGATGGAATTTGGGCTGAAACCTTCAATTTGGAGCCAAGCATGGTGGCCCACTGAGGCCGGGAACTGCCCCAGTCCTGTAACAAAGGCCAGGAATCTTGGCATTATATTTGATAGTAACCTAAAATTTGCCCAACAAACAAATCAGGTGTCATCTAGTTGTTTTTACTTGCTGAAGAACCTACGCAAAATCCTTCGGTTCATTCCCTTTTCTATGAGGAAAACAGTAGTGGGGGCCTTGATTCTTTCTAGAATCGATTACGGTAATGCCCTTTACTTGGGAGCAGATAAGGGCCAGATTGCCAAATTACAGTCCATTCAGAATGCGGCGGCCCGGGTGCTTTATGGTCTTCCCAAACATCACCCTACCTCATCCACCATTAAACTGCTCCACTGGCTCCCGGTTCGGCAGCGAGTGGACTTTAAGGCCCTTTGCCTTGTTCATAAAGCTCTGTATGGTGGAGGAGCTGCCGACCTGCAGCTGCTATTTAAGCGATATTCTCCGCTACGCTGTCTTAGATCATCAAACACAGGTCTGATTGTGATCCCTAAGATAAAAAAAGTCAGATGGGGAGGTAAGGGGTTCTCATACCAAGCCGCCAAGCTATGGAATGCTCTCCCCGCCCAGCTCAGATTACAATCCAACAGGACCATTTTTAGGAAGCTAATCAAGACCTGGCTTTTTCCCAAACTGGCAGTTTAATCAGTGCAATCCAGCTGTCTTTCACCCAGCGCCAAGACGCCTCGGCATTCGTGCGCTTAACAAATAGTCAAATCAATCAATCAAACACACCCCATTCTATTGCTCCTCCAGCTAAATTTGTTTTATGTAATTGCCAGCAAGCAAGGAAGAAATCTAAAGAATTTTCTGGATAATCAGTTACAAATGCAACCACACTGGTGGCAAAACAAACAATGTACAATGGAGCAAACACAACTGTACATCTTACATGCACTTGCATCACTCTATCATGAAACCATTGCAGAACTATCTGTTAAAAAATCACAGCACGCTACTTTCTAAAAGTCACATTCCACATTGTCCACAGAAGTGCCATGCTAAATGGAAGTGAATGGACAACAGGCAAACGTTTTCAGCTCAGCACCAAAACCCATCAGACACGCCCTTTGCTGCTACACACAACATGCAACAATACCTTCACTGCTGTTACTGAAATTGAATGGTCACTCATAAGGAGGCACATTTATTGCAAACCAAGCTAAAACGGTCCAATGTCACCACAATAGCAGTGACATGCTATACCTGAAGCAATTAACATAACTAAATAAATATTGATTTAGCGTTGCGTGCATTGCAGTTGAAAGCGTGGGCCACAGAGAAACTGTAGCCTTCGAAGAATGCACTGCATCCTCTGCTTGTTGTTATTTTTCATTAATTCCCTTCACGCCTGTCGCTTCTTTCTGCTTTTACAGAGCATGGCAGCAGCCAGAAACAGCTGCAAGAGGATATCATTCTGTAAAGATCCAAAATAAACACATCACACAGGAAATATCTGAGAAGTTGTATTGCCTCTGGTGAATCCAGCCACCTCACTTTGCTGGCTGATACTCGCCTTTAAAGAAGCTGCAAGGAAACGGATGTTTTGGAAGAAGTATTTGGCAGAAATTGGTTAGATAGAAGCCCCCATGTAAAGGAAGAAAGAAGAATTAAGTTCACATTACAAGTCTGGTATTGAAACTGATGTGGGCTGAAACAGAAATGTCCGACAAAACCGATATTGCTTGGACCGAAATAATAATGCAAGTGGTAATACTGCATGCGGTATAACTGGCAAAACAAAAAAGGGGCTTACACAGATTATAGACATGCGGATATGCTCCCGCTATTGATATCATTCAGTTCGCACTAATATATATAAATCAATTAATTAAAAAGAGAAGGTAGGGGCACATAGCTCATTATCAAGCAATGACAGTCTTTAGTATCCGTTTCCTCTGTAAAAATGCTTCTGTACTCACTTTGTTGACTTCGGATGAAGGGAAAGGCTGGAGTCCATAACAAATCAAAGCTTTTTTAACTTCAGTCAAAGTGGTAGTGGGCTGCTCTGGGGGCCAAGAGGATATGGGTTTGTAGTTTTTCCATTATCCACAGGTGATTATTTCTATTTTTGAAGAGTTGAGATTGAGACCATATTCTAGTATCCATTGTTTCACACTGTTGGAAATGTGCCCATTCTTAGGGCCACCACAGATTTTTGCCTTCTGTTGCTGAACCAGTTTTCTGTTTGTCCTAGGGCTCTGTGCACTTTACCCCTGCTAACGATTGGTAGAGTGCTTGTGCTCTCCTCTCTAAACATGTTAAAATTGGTATACACCAGATTGGGTTAAATAATTTACTGATAAGTCCCCAATATGTCGTACTACATGTACCAAGGACCTGTAAATTAAATGCTACTAGGGGGCTGTATCACCCATTGTGCCACCCACTAAAGTAACACTAATAAGCATGCCTCCTGGCCTGTCCCTGCAGTCTGAGTATCCAGTTTTTGACTGCAATTTCGACCTGGTAAAATAAACTTTTCCTTTATAATGCATAAACCTTCCTTTACAGTGCTTATAAGTCACCCCCTAAGGAAGGCCCCAAGTACCCATATGGCAGGGTGCATGGTATTTAAAAATAATTACATATATAAATAAAGGTTACATGTCATGGCAGTGAAAAACCTCCAAAGTCGTTTTTTACTGTGACAAGGCTGGCTCTCCCATAGAAAATCAGTGGGTTACATTAGAACATTTTATAATGCCCAGGGCCACTGGAATGATATGATTCTACTGCCGTAGCTATTTTCACATGGTTGTTTGACAGAAGCACGCATGAATAAACCATGCGTGCTTCAACAATGCTGTCGCAACTACAAAAGCGTCTTAACCACGCATTCCTTTACCATGCATGCCGTTACCACACATGCCTTTACAACGCATTTCCTTGTAAAGGCATGCTTGGTAAAGTTATATGTGTAGTAAACTTCACACCTCAGTTACCTTGTCTGTGCCCTAAAAACTGGCCCCCAGCACTGCAATCCCCCCGCCCCAGCCCTAAACACTACCCCAACCCCTTTCACTGAGGCCTAAAAACAACCCCAGCCCTGCAATGCACCCCACCCCAGCCCTAAAAACTACCCTGACTGCCCGCCCCAAAACCCAGTCCAAAAAACTACCCTGACCCTAGCCCCCCGCCCTAAGCCCTAAAACGGCCCCAGCCCAAAAAACTACCCCAGCCCTCTGCCCTGAGCTCTAAAACAGCCCCCAGCGCCAAAAACTACCACGACCTCTGGCCCTGCCTCGAGCCCTAAAATGGCTCCGAGCCCAAAAAAAGTCCCGACCTAAGCCCCCAGCCCTGATCCTTAAAATGGCCCCTAGCCCTGAAAACTGCCCTTTCCTCCTTGGCCTGAGCTCTAAAACTACCCATGCTGAAAACTACCCCTCCCCTCTGAAAACTACCCCCTCCCCTCCAGCCCTACTTACCAAGCCGCAATCTCCTCCCAGGTCCAATCCTTCCTGTTCCTCTCCCCACCCATCCGGTCTCTGCAACTAGACCCCTGACTGCCTTAACAACGCATATGCGTGGTTAAGGCGAGCTGTGTTCCGCTTACCTGGAAAAGGGCACATATGGCTTAGCCCACATGGTTAATGCCATTTCCCTTTCCACATAATTACAGATTTTCCGCATTTGCCACATAATCCATCATCTACTGCACAATCTGCTGTTTTTAACAAAAAAATAGTTGTTTCTAGGTCAAACAGATCAAAAGTTACAAAAAATATGGCGACTCAGGTTCTTGTCCCCCCTGGAAGGCTTTTTGCAAAAGCTGACTAGTCATTTTACAGTTGCTTATTGCTGTATTTGGGTGGTAAATTAGTACTACTTAAGGTGAACCCTTTCGTCAGATACCATAACCAGGTGTAACAATGTCAAAATAATGAAGAAAAACTAACAGAAAATGTGCCGCATATTTTGGCCAACCCTGCCACATAATTTGGTTCTCCTCTGATGCATAATTCCAGTGGCCCTGATAATGCCTAATTTCAGTTTGGTAGCTGCTATAAATATGATTCAAGGACTCATTTGAAGAGTAATTCAAAATCTCACTTAATGATAAAGTCTGATTTTATATTACTATTCAGTAAATGACACTTTTAGAAATGTGTCATTTTCTTGCCTATGCTGTGCTAAATGTGAGGAACAGACAAGCACATTAGAAGAGGAGTTGTTCATAAGCATGTGCTGTTGGGGTTGATTCCTACAAACTAGCATGTTTTAATGACAGATGTAAGTGTCTTGTGTGCATTCTCTGTCTTCTTGTGTTTTTAGACTGTTGATCTATGGGTTATTTGTTTAGGTTTGTACCTTTTTACAAACAGCTTCTTATGACCCTCTCTATGTGATGCATTTTTAGTTTGAAAAATCTCCTTTTTAAAAAAAAAAGAACTTTGTAATGATATAGGGATTGATTTTTGATTAAAGTCTTGAGATAAAATTGTTTGGAATATTTTATAGCATTTGATTCATTCAGGATTGGGGACTACAAGTGTTTGATGCCTGATTATTGGATTTGGATTTTAGTTGCATGAATGTGTAACTGGTGAGGTATATTGTGATTTCAAAGGAAAAAACTTATGACTTGACAATTTTCTTGCTTAAAACAAAGGTGCCTTTCTACTAGTCACTGTCCAGCGTCCCCTGAACCCTGACGGCTCCCCTGGACTGGTATATGTATTGCTTTTAGACAGTGGGCAAATGGCCTTGGATGTGGGGAGGGGTGTTCCTCTCCTAAGAAGGATGGTCGGGATGCAGCCCCTTCATGTTTTCAAAAGGTGGCCTACCCTGTAAGTGGCAGATGCAGCTCACACCTAGGTCTGCCTGTCCTTGTCTCTTTAGTCAGGCTGGCACCAAACCCAGTGGGGGTGGATGAACTAACCAGAACTGGTTTAGGGGGTGGACAAAGGCTTGCCCTTCACCCACAGACTGACACTGGACATGAAAGTGGACCCCACAGACCTCCTCTGAGAGCACTCTTGGGCCTGTGAAGATCAGAAGAAGGGCTGTCCTGCTTCCTGAATGCTGTAGGGAGACTGGACCTGTCCATCCTGAACCCATAACCCCAGAAGTGACTCCGTTGGTCAGTTGGCTGACCTCCTGCTTGAGCTACAGAGACACAGCAAGCTTGCAGAGGCCTTTCCCTGCAGCTACTCAGTTGAGTAGTTGCAACTGGACGTGAACTTGTCCTGCAGCTGGCCTTTGTTGGAGTGAATACTAACCCCTAAGTGATGCCTCCCAGGTCCTGGACCATTGGCTAATGCAAGGGTGTACTCCTCCTCTTTAAACTGCAAAAGCTGAGCCTTGGAAACTTTTTATGAACTATTCCTCTAAGGAACCTGCGGCAGACCTGAACCACCATAGAGCCGAAGTTGTTGACATTGAACTACCTGTCAGACTCAACTTGCTGGTTTGCCCTGCTGAAAGAGCTCTGACTACTAGAAAAGTTTCTAAGTCCGATGATAGAGGGCTCCATCGAGGCCAATGCCGAGCAGTAACCCGTCAATGTTGAGGTCTTCTTAGGCACAGACTTTGCCTGCTTGGTGCTTTTCGTGACTTTGTTGACGACAGCGCCCGGACACCAATCTTCAGCAACCCATCATCGTCTAGCCCTGTATTGGATCCATCTTGTAGCTTGCCCCGCTGATAGTTTGTCGATGAACACTTTTTCTCCAGATAAATTTGTAGGTCAGAAGGTACACTCTCCACTGGGATGAACCTGGTCCCTGTATCCAATCCATGCTCCATCACGGTCAGTCTTAACTACTGACTTTGACCCAGTCTAGTGGGATCAGATAACCACAGTTGGCACTTTGTGCCTTTTGGCACTATTTTTAATTCAACCCGTAAAAAACCATATATCTGGTGCTACTTATTGGATGTTTGTTCTTTTGATGTTATTCCATTTATTAAATTATTCTCTATTTCCTAAATTGGTTTGGGATTTTTCTTGTGTTGTATTTTTATTTTATCACTGTTTAAGTGCTGCATCAATACTTTAAACATTGCCTGGAAGTTAAAGCTGACTCCTTTTGTGCCAAGCTACCAGACGGTTAAGCCCACATGTATTTAGGGATTTTTGCGGTTCACCCTGACAAGGATTATGATTATTCTTTGAAGTGGGTTCGTAGCCCCTTCAACAAATAATCCAATTTCTTACACACATGTACTCCACATTCTGTGAGACTTGAAGATTTTACCATGAGGTTAGTTAAATTGTTAAAATGATCTGAGGGTCATCCACGTACTTGTATCAGGTGAAGTTGAAAGCTTTCAGCAGTTCAGAAGAGAGGCTAGGCAAACTTTATAGAGTAATGGTCTGATAGTTGAGCACGGTGGGGCACCTATTGCACTGTAGTAGGATAAAATATTTAATGATGGTAGGAAGACAATGCGGTGATTGTCCTTAAGAAAAGATTACAGCCTTTGATCTAGTTGTTGGAGTTGAAGCTGATGAAAGGTCCAGTAATAGTAGTACAGCAGTAACCCATTTTTATTAACAGTAATCTTAAAATCATTCTAAAATAGAGATTAGAGCTGATTCTGTGTTTCATCTTGGTATAAATTCATTTTATCTGTCTGAAGGTAGATTGTTTTGTTGGATGAAAGCTGATATCTGGGTAGAGGATGTCTTTTCAATAGGTTTTCCCTCAGGAAGGTTTGTTCCCTACTCGTAGTTAGATGGCCAGCTTGATGAAGTCCCATTTTCTTTCAGTTAGTTTTAATATGTGATGTCTTCAAATTGCTTATGAATTTCCAACTTGATGGTGAAGAGTTGATGATCTCTCTAGCGGTAATAGTAGCAGAAGACTTGGGAGGTAATGAGGTAAAGATTTTTGATAGGCAAGAGTCCACTGGGAAACCAGCCATGTTGGTTGCTTTGACAGTTTTGTTTTGTGTCAATAGACTGAATTAGCACAGTGTGGATACATAGTAGTCTGATTTGATGGGGGGGGGCTTTGTAGAGATGTTACTTGGTTTTGAAAGGGAGAAAGCTTTAAGTTTAGTGGCTTTCTTGATGAAGAGGAGTGCAAGGTATCACAGACTTTATGAGAGTGCTTTACGTTTAGTAAGTGCTGGCAGGGTTACAGATATCATTGATGAGTTTGGTTGGGCATGTGATCTCCAGCTGCTTGCTCCGAGTGGAACCTCTTGGCCTTTTTGACTGAGGTTTAATGCATTCTCTGTTGCCCTGGAAGAATCATTGAGATTGAATAGTTTCCAGCAAAGGCTTAGAGGGACCTGTTTTATGTGTTCTCATTGTTTTGCACCTAAGTTGAACTAGCTGGCTCTCCTTGTATTAGATCACAAGTGTTTAAGGTTCAGAGGGACTACCAAGTCAAAAGCCCCTGTCAACCATTGGTGGAAATGTTCTACAGACATTTCCAAGCCCATGTGTGGAAAAGTAGAAAGAAATCCTTGAAATGAATTTACATCAAATTTCGTACACTGTCTGATAGGTATAGCTCTCTTAAAGCTTGTAAAATGCTTGCTTGCTGTGGATATGTTCAGTGAGAAATGGACAATGTGATGATGTTGCTATTTCCAGTGATCAAGATTAAACTTAGTTGTGCAACTACAGTGTCAAGGGTGTAACCGTCAAATGAGTGGGTCTCAAGACCAGTTGCCTGGTCTTGAAGCCAAGTGCCTCAAAGTAATGGAGAGAGGAGAAGAGCAGGTGTCGTACTGTTTCCTGGCCCAGATGTTCAGGCCCCTTAGTATACAAAGGTGCTTGTGACCTAAAGAGAGCACATTAGTGAAAGACAGGGCCATGGTTTGAACCCACAGCTCCATCTTTCACCAGAGTCAGTGTGGCCAATGTTTAAAGAGTATGTATGTTACAGCATCTGCCTGCGAGAGCATGACGGGTGGGACACTTTTCTACAGTGCAAAGGGGAATCCTTGGGAAGCACACTGACAGTGAGCCACCTCTAAGTGGTACACAATCAGTGTACCACCTGACAACCTCTTTGCCATTGTGCATATATCTGTAAGAAGTTGCAGACAAATTAGCAAAAGTTACATCACTTGCATGAGCCCATGCCCCCCTACAAAGGAGGGTAAGCCCCACATGATCATACCACAGCAAAATGTCCGCTGGAGCAATCCATATTTTTGAAGGGGCCACACAAGCATCTGTGACCTGGGGGTGCAAGAAGTGGGTGAAAACTCTCCTGGGGTACTAGCTGCAATAGAGCCCCAGGAAGCTGCTCTGCATGGAGAAGTCATGTGAGTAAGGAAGGTGCTGCTAGCATGTAGTACCTTTACTGTGAACTGGTAGTGGTGGAACCCTCAGTGTTCTTCAACTAGCTCTGTGGGGGAGAACTGTGGACTGTCAGGTCCTGCTCCATAACCTGTCGTCCTCAGGCTAGATGCAAGATGTCTGAGACAACTCTGAAATACTAGAAGACTGCAGCAGCTACCAATGTTTCCCAATTAACTGGTGTGCTGGAAGGTTTTTAGCTGACTTGGTTTCAGTGAATGAACCTCAAGTGGAAAATATAGAAAGCCCAACACAATTGCTTTTAGGATCATTTTGAGGAGCCGGGTAAGGTATTTGCCTAATTGATCATTGCACTGAGGTATATACATTGCCAAGACCACTGAGAGTGCTCTTGAAAGCAACTTTCCCAGTCGGGGAGTGCCTGTGCATCACCTGCCTGTTTGTCCTTCTTCAGGCAGGTGGGCACCACACACAGACTGCCTTGCTGGGAAACCTGTTTTGATGCACTGTCAGGGTGGGATTGTGTAGTTGAGTTAATGCAATTATCATTAAGGTAATGGCATTGCCTATCCTCCCACAAGAGAGTGCTGGGCTGCACAAGAGGTTCATTACTCACTGCCAGCAAGAGAGCTCTTCAGAGGGCAAGAAAACATAACAAACCAATCAACAGCGCATGGACGCACTCCAACGGAGGAACTAAGATATTCTTTGTCCACCTAGTCAACCCTGTTGTGGTTTTAAAAGGTAACTCACCCGCTGTTGTTCAATTAGTGGCATGCTTCATCATTGAGTCCTTGCCCAGATATTGATGATGTCTGGGCAGGCTCAACCTTGAAAATCAAGGGAGCTCTTAGTTATTATTAAAGAGATTTATATATTAAAATGGCCTTGGGTATCCTTAAATCTACTTCCTTCATTCTCGGGGCCCCTGGCAAGGTTAAAACAAGATTTTATGCTACTGGAGTACTTTATTTACTCCTGCATCTCTGGTCTACATATTTCAGCCAAAATATTGCCACGACTGGTCTGTTAACTTTCATCAAGGACAAGATCCCTCGCTGAAAATCCTATCGGGAATTATGGTATTGGTTCATCCTACACAGTGTCATATTACTGCTGCGAGTCCTATCCCGAATTGTGTTTTTGGTGCCCTCTTCTCAGTGCCCAATTGCTTTCATTCCATGCACTCACTCTTTCATGCCACACACTGCAAACCTTCCTGAGGAACTTCCTAGGCCTAGAACCTCTGGGTAAGAAGAGAACATTATTATTATAATCCATCACAGTTACAAGTTGTGGTTCGCATGGGTACCATATGTATAAGAAAGTGATGAAATTTTAGAACTCTGTTCATCACTTGCTCATCACTTGGATGGCTTGGGTTTGCAGGTATCTGAGTCATCAGATATAAACTGTGTTTTGTGGAGTCGAAGTTGTGAATGTGCACTGCCAAGCGGAGCATCTTTTGTAAAAGAATAAGTGCCGGGCCCAAGGTTTGGCTCTGAAGCCCACAGCCATTTCCCCAGACGATCAAGGTGCCAAATACAAACATTGCATAGACCTGATTCCAACTCATGCTTCTTTCATCCAGCACCAGAACCGCCCAGGAGCATTATCTCACTCTGGCAGGTTCTTTTTCATCCCTGAGTTCTCATTTTGTCTCTGTTTTCTGTCTTTCTCTTCCTCCTCCTTTCCTACTTTTGTGGTTTTCTGTCTTGCTTTCGATCATAATCTATTGAAGAAAAATAATTGCTGGTCCAGAAAAATGAGTGCCGGTGGCTCTGACTGCACCCGCATCAGCGCATATTAGGAACTGTTGTCACAAATTACACAACAGAACAAAAAAGCAGTTCACAATAGAAGTTGAAAATCTGATTAGGATGTTTTTACAATTCTTGAAGGTAATTTCTACTCCTGTTTCCAATTTCCTTTACATCTAACTACCATCCATCACACACTGTTATGAATCCTGTCCCTACGATTTTCTCCCACTTTTTTGACATTCCCTACCTCCTGCCATGTTAAGATTACTACTGTGTTTAAATAACAGAAATCACTAGAGAAGGGGACGGGGGATTGCAGAGCCGACCCCACGAGGAGCAAAACACCCAATGATGAAGCATGACACCTTCGCAGGTGTGTGAGGGCATCACTTCCTAATAATGAAGCCTCCTTTCTCCCCCCCTAGTATATTTTTGTATTTCCCTACCTGTATTTCGTTACCTCTTTAGGGACAACTACCCTCTTGTGTACTCTGCAACTGTATTTAACCGTCCTGTTTCTCTAACCACATCACTGTTTGGTGTATAAGCTTAATATACAAATAAATCCCTGGAATCTGGTTGCCTTTAGGGCTCGATGCCAAAGACACCACTGATTGAAAGATAGGTTGACCGGTAAACCGAGACATTTGAGAAGGTACACCTACCTCAAAATAAGATTTGATTCTTAAAGAGACTATGCACTGTGATTTATTACAAGTCAGAAATAAAGTAAAAACTTTTAAAAAGAATACATTAATAGGCAAGATAACATGTTTTTACACACCTTCATGTGTAGATTCCCTGTTTAACAATTTGCTCTAGAGAAAGAGCTATTTTTTGGCTTCACAGCCAGACTCAAGAAAGTCCACTGACTGTGACATAATAATGGCGATGTGAGGGTTAAAAAAACACATATATTTATCTTCAGGTTTTTAGGCGCAAGGTTTAACCGCTTCGCTGCTAGATCTCCCCCCAGTGCTAAGCCTTTTTGAGCTATTTGGGGTAGTTCGCGCTTAGGCCCCTGTAACATTTTGTCCACATAAGGTATCCACTCCAAATTTGCGCGCTTTTTTTCCAACACCCATAGGATTCTAAAGGTACCCAGGGTTTGTGGTTTCCTAGTGGGCTCTCTGCCCCCCCTGGGGGGCAGATCAGGGGCTACTGCCCCATATGCCTCCTGGGGGGCAGAAAGACTGTGGCATTTTTGGAGGGGGGGTGGGGGCATTGGCATGCCCATTCTGGGCAGCCCCCACACCTGAACTTTGAAAAAAATATTGGCTGGTGCCTAGTGTGCTTTCTGCCCCCCCCGGGGTGGGCAGATAGGGGGTTATTGTACCCATCTGCCTCCAGGGGGGGCAGAAAGACTGGCAATTTTTTGGGGGGCTGGGGCATTGGAATGCCTGTTCTGGGCAGCCCCCACCCCTACATACAAAAAAAAATCCCTGATGCCTTATGGGCTTTTGCCCCCATCTGCTTCCTGGGGTGGTAGAAAGACTTTTGCCTTTTTTGGGAGGAAAGGGTCGGGGCACTGGCATGCCCATTCTGGGCAGCCTCCACCCCTGGCCTATAAAAATATAATCCTTGGTGTCAAGGGTGCTTTCTGCCCCACAGGGGGGGGGCAGATAAGGAGCTATTACCACCATCTGCCTCCCAGGGGAGGCAGAATGGCTGTTGCATTTTGTTTTGGGGTGGAGGCATTGGCATGCCTGTTCTGAGCAGCCCCCACTGACTTAGGGATCGATTTATATTGAGGCTGGTGTTCCATTTCCTTGCCAGGGCGATGGAGTAATCTACTCCGCTGCCCTGACAGAGGTGCGGCCCAGACAGAGGATACTGAGGGTGCCACTTTTAAGCACTATGCCAGGTGTGGGTGAGGGAAACTGATGGCCACTCCCTAACCAATGGGGTAAAAGTTCCCAGGGGTGCCCCTACCCACTTTTGCAGCACTTCTTGTGTGTTTTACTGTAAACTTTTGCACAGTGTTCCTCTTTACCTAAAATCAATTGTCAGAATCTTTCTTCCCCTCTGCAGAGCACTGGGTGCAACCATGAGATGTGTCTAAAAAAATGAGAGAACTCACCCTGCAAAGCAGTTCTGTAGCACTTGGATTTGTGCTACTCTGGCCACTAGGAAAATGGCAGAGGTAGGCCTAGGTGTGAGTAACATCTGCCTGTCTCAGCGGATACCCCATTGAGCTTGTGCAGTTGGTAGGCACCCCCTCCTAGGTCCTCCTGCCAGGAGGAGCTCACACCTCCTTTCAGCCAAGGCTCTTTTGCTCCCTTTGCTGGGAGCCATTCTCACCTCCTTGCAGGGGGCCATCAGACTGACTGGTAACTTTTGATGATTAACTCTGAAAAGGCTACTAGAGGCTTTAGCAGGAAAATAACAAGTTTCTACAAGTGGCATTTTCAAAATAGTAATTTAAAATCTGGCTTGGCCATTAGATTGTATTTTAAATTAGTATGAATTTGAGTCCGTGAACTACAATTTTACTATTACTCTTGGCGTAAGCCGCAATTCCCATGGTCGCCACATTCTACAATGACAAATGGGGTGAGGGGGGAGGGAGGGGAAGGTCAAGCGGGTCTCTTTTTGGTTATTTGTATTTTTGGTCTATAGTTCTTAGTCAGCAGTGGGTCTTTCCATTCTTTTGGTAAGACCACGATCATGGCCTCAGCAGACGTGCCTGAAACCGTACTTGATTCAGCAAAATGCGTGTACACTTTGAGAAGGGGATCATATAGTAGGTCGCCAAGTGTCTTGTGAAAAAGGGCTGAGAAGCCGTCCAGGCCTGGAGCTTTACCAGTTTTGTGCTTGTTGACTACTTTTTAATTTCATGCTTAGAAATGGGAATTCAGTACCTTCATCTCTTCTTCATTGAGTCAGGGAAAATGTAAGCTTTTTAAGTATTGTTCACATTTGTGTTCTGTGATTTCTGCGTTATGGAAGTATAGGGTTTCATAGTATTCTTTGAAGGTGTCTAATATTATTTCTGGGTTTATTAGAACCTTGTCAGATTTGTCTTTAATGGCTGTGATACTGTTTTTCTGCTGTTTGTTATTAAGGTAGGCTGCCAGCATCTTCCCTGCCTTGTTGACTTCTCAAAGTCTTATACTCTTCTATTTGTTTATCCAAATTCCTGCTCATTTACTTAAGATCTGGTTATATTCATATTTTGTTGTTGTTAAGGATTCGAGACAGGATTTGTCTATGGAGTGTATGTGGCAGTGTTCTAAGCTTTTTATCTCTCCAAGGGCTAGTAGTTTTGCATTAGCTTTTTAGTAAATTTTTGATCTTATGCATATCAGAGAGCCTCATATTGTTGCTTTTAGGACCTCCCATCTAGTTAGAGGTGAGCAGTCATATTCGGGATTGTCGTTAAGGAAGTTTCTTATAGCACAGTTTGTGTGCTCGACGTGTTTGAGGGACTATAGGATTTCATCGTTCACCCTCCAGAGGGTATTTTTATTCCTAGTTTCAAAGCCGGATAGTGCTAGAGTTACACAGGAGTGGTCTGAAACCAGTCTTGGCTCTATAATTGTTTGTTTGATATTATACAAATAATATCCTGAAATCATCATGTAGTCGATACATGAATACGTTGAATCAAGGGGTGAGAACAATGTGTGATCCCTTTCTGAAGGGTGTTGCAGCCTCCACCAATCTTTTAGGTTAAAAATGTCATGAAGTTGTTTTAGGAATTGATGCGATTTCGGAGATCAGTATTTGCACACTCATGGGCTTATTTACAAGCCCATTGCGCCACCGGTGAGTCACTTTTAAAATGGGGAAAAGTGATGTACCGGTGGCGCAAAGGGCTTGTAAATAAGCCCCTGAATCCCTATCAATGATGGGGTCTAAAGGTAGGTTTAGATCTCCAAGTATGAGCAAGAGTCCTAGGGGATAGGTGCAGGGGCTTGTGTGAGTTTGGTCCAGAACTCTTGATCATCTACATTCGGAGCATATACAATAGCAACATAGAAGTGAGCCCCGTTTTAGGAGATTTTATATATTATCCATCTCTCTTCTGTATCTACATTGGATGATAGCATATTGATCTTGGAAGTATGAGAGATCAAGGTTATCACCCTGTTCTTTTTTCCTACCGTGGGAGAGCAAGCCACTTCTGCGTATCCATTGTGTCTAAGAGAAAGAGCTCATTCATGATCAAGTGTGCACTCTTGTAAGAGAATTATGTCTCCTTTTAAATTGTGGGTATAGTCTAGTATTTTCTTTCTCTTGATCTGGTGGTTCAAGCCTTTGGTATTTAGTGATATGACCTTTTGCGATGGTGGTGGTGGTCTTACTAATGTCATTGTGTAATGTCCTAATATCTTGATGTCTTGAAGAAAGTGCCTTATGGGTACATATGACCAAGGCAGCAGGGGTGTTCCTGTTATGCAGTACTGAGTTGTGGATTTTTTTATCCTTCCTATCACAGAGTGTTTGTGTGTTATACTGAGTTTTGAAGCAAGATCCATGCTGTTATTATAAGATCGGTCACGGCAATGTTACTCAGTTGAGCTTTACAAATAAGAAACAAAAACATATCATTGATTAATATCGACTATAAAATCTATGCTAAGATAATGGCTAACAGAATCCAACAATTCATGCCTAAACTTATTCACTCCTCACAAGTGGGCTTTCTAAAATAATCGCCTTTCCAGTGACAACACTTGGTTACTCTGTCATGTGATAGATAAAGCCCAAACAATATCACACCAACAGTCGCTATCACAGTAGATGCTTAAAAGGCATTCGACAAAGTGAACTGGAATTACCTTGCTGCAGTATTACCAAAATGTAATCTTGGCATCTGCTTTATCCAAATGGTCATGGCCCTATATACTATCTCCACCGCCAGAGTCCGTGCCAGTGGTTTCCTCTCGCAAACCTTTTCACTGAGCCAAGGCACACAGCAAGGATGCCCACTATCTCCCTCTCTAGCCCTCCTGCCGCTTGAACCACTCTTAACAACTATTAGGCACAACAATGGTATCACAGGAGATAGATTCGGTAATACAATTGCTAAAGTAGCTGCTTATGTGGATGAAATGTTGATGGTAACGGGAGAAGCTGACCATTCTATCCCCCAAATAATGAACTTCATATCAGAATTCGCCAAAGCCTCAGGCTATACCCTCAATAAAGATAAATTGGAAGCGATATTATTAAACTGCATTGGCTCCAGTGACCTACTGGGAGACTCTAGTCTGGCTTGGCAACTGCACCATATTAAATACCTTGGTCTCAAATTCTCAAAAAACATAGTCAACTCGCTCAAGCACAACTAATCCCCTACCCTTAAGAAAGTATCTGATCTGTTAGAGGGTTGGTCCCCAAAGTTCTTAACATGGTGGGGATGGATAGAAACAGTGAACATGATGATCACACCAATCATAAATGATCTAATTAGCATATTACTACTGTGCCTCTCTGATGAATATTTGAACTAATAGACAACCTCATTACCAAGTTCCTATGGCAAGGGAAATCCCTAAAATATCAATGAATATGCTGAGACTTCCCAAAGATATGGGGGAAGTTAATCTTCCCAACTTCAACATATATCAAACTGCTTTCCTATTCAAACATGGTACACATTGGTTATCCAGGAAGGAGGACTGCACACCAGAATGGCTAGATCTTGAAACATCCATTATACCAAGTGGGAGCCTTACATAATTCATCTCGATGGGAAAAGTAACCCTTCCGCGCTCAAAACATAAACTAGATAACACAAAATAAGCCATTCTAAAAATTGACTCTCTTCTAGAAAATAACTTACCCACATCCAATCTAGCCTCCATATAGAACAATCCCAGGATCAAACTAGAAGGTTCTCCGATTCATTGGGAGTATTGGGCCTCGCAAGGCATTTTAACCATCAACCAATTAGATCAATTAGACCACCAACACTATAAGTCACATAGGTACCAAGCAATAGCCGAATATCTCTCATATAATGCCGGGACAGTGGAGTTGGTAGAGACACTGTGGGAAGCCATGAAGTCAACCCTAAGAGGCGTAGATCTGTTCAGCTCAACGGAAGAAACGTGGTGAAACGTTAATTCGGACTGAGGCTCATCTTATAGATCTTGAGTGGCACAACAAATATATGCTGGAGCACTGCTGGATGAGGCCAAACAGGCCTGGGGGGACTCCCACAGCAGGATATACCAATGGGGTGACAGATTGATCACAGTATTGCATCAAATGTGCCAACAGGCGCTTCGCCCGCCTAATGTACCTGGTATCCGTGATTCGGACGGTAAGGTGCTTACCGACCATCTCAAATTGCATCCAGTTTTGCAGGATATTTTGCAGAATTATACGCCCCTAGAGAGACTTTGCCTGATTCCACTGTACAAAGCTTCATAGATGACTTGCCTCCGAGAACACTGTCCGACTTGGCGCGCACAGAATTAAATGCTCCTCTTACAATCGAAGACCTGGGTGCTGCCCTGGTGGACTTACGCTCAGGCAAAGCGCCAGGCCCTAACGTTTCCCTGTGCAAATTTTTTAAATTATTCCAACCCCAGCTTGGCACCCACTACCTTGCGGTGGTAAATGCTGCCTTGGAGGTGGGACATCTCCCACCCGATTGGAGACACGCCGAAATGGCAGTGTTTCTTAAGCCAGGCCAACCCCCGATCAACACACATCTTACCGTCCCATTTCTTTGCTGAACGTTGAAGCCAAGATGCTGACTAAGGCTTTTGCAAACCGCATCTTACCATATATGGCAGATCTGGTACATCCAGATCGGGCAGGCTTCATGCCTCATCGTACCACACGCCATAACATCCGTCGCGTCCACAATGCCATTGCAGCGACAGACCTCTGGATGGCCTGGAGGCATTAGTATTAGCTGATATCGATAAAGCTTTCAATTAGCTGAGCTGAACATATCTCTTTGCACTTCTCCAACGTTTAAATATGGGCCCCCGATTTATTTCATATATACAACTGCTATACACAGACCTCACGGCCTCGGTTCGGGTGGCTGGCTCAGTCTCCCAAGCCTTTCCCATTGGATGTGGCACCCGTCAAAGATGCCCCCAACCCCGTTTCTTTTTGTGATGGTTATGGAACAGCTGGCGTCACAGGTTAGAATTGACGCACAGGTCCGAGGCTTCGAGTGGTCTAGAGAGATTTCAGATCGTATAGCATTATACGCCGATGATGTCCTCTACTTCCTCACCAACCCTAATAGGACAGGACCGAGACTGCTCTGAACAATGCAGATATTCGGCAAGACCTCGGGGCTATACATGAACACCCGCAAATCAGTCCTATGGCCACTGCGAGGAGCAAGTGAACTGGGTACATGGTCAAAAGATGTGACGGTAGCCATGGATGGTTTTAAATACTTGGGAGTGTTTCTGTCAGCCTCCCAGTCTGTATTATGGGAGTAAAATCTTACCCCTATATGGTCGCAAATACAGGCTGAGATGAGGCCCTGGTCGCGTCTGCCACTCTCCATTCTGGGGAGATCGGCCATCTTCAAGATTGTTTACCTCCCCGTCTCTTATATCACATGCAGAATCACCCCTTCCCGATATCGCCTACAAGGTTCTGACAGATAAATGCGATGCTAGGTCGATCGCTCTGGGCTGACGGCGCCACCAGGGTCGCTTTAAGAACATGCTTTCAGTCCACTTATTGTGGAGGGATAGCAACCCCAGACATCCAATCATATTATGCAGCCTCCCATCTCCTAGTACTAAATGAGTGGTGGTATGGAAACAGACAGGACCTGGCGTATATATTGGAGCACTGGATGATGGGTGACATGACTCCCCACTCCTACCTTTATAAGACGCTGGAGCTTCGATTACTGCAGCCGGCTACAAGGGTGGTGTTAGGGTTGCGAAACAGTCACTGCGCTGAATGGGATGGTGGGGCCGACTGACAGGAGAGACACCCTTGGGGCAAAATGGCCCTTTGCCCCAACTGTCCACACTGGCCAGCTTTAGGGGCTGGAATGACATTGGAATTTCCACACTGGGATTCGTTATGCATGGCCAAACACTGAAATCCTTCCAAGACCTCCAGAGAGAATTCGACATGCCTCACTCGCAATTTTATAAATATCTACAATTTCGTCAAGCGCTGACTCCATATATTGCGCATCTAGAGACCTTGCTGGAACTTAACTCGATAGAGGCTAAAGTGTTCATGGGAGACCTGAGGGTTCATAAAATTACTAAGATATACCAGTCTTTAGTGCCAAATATCCCTACCACACTAGATATGCTTTGTGAGACCTGGCAGACAGACCTGGGTCTCCTTGATAACAACAACTGGACTGAGGCGCTGGAATCTCCGAGTGGAGCAGCTATAGCTTCACGTTTAAGACTAATGCAATTCAAATACTTCCATCAGGCATATTTCACCTGTGGAGGGCAGGACTGGTGACCTCCCCTATCTGCCTGTGCTGTGATAGTGCTGATAGCACATATAGCACATTAATACATACAACCTGGCAATGTACTGCACTTAATTGGTTCTGGAGAGGGGTCAGACATGTCTCTCCTAGGTATTGGGATTGGCTATACCTATGTCACCGAAACTAGCTTTACTACATATCACAGAAGGGATCTGAGGCAATCGCTACAAATGCCATCTACTATTTCTGGGCCTCACTCAGGGAAAAACAGGATATAGCCAGAGTATGGAAGGCCCCGTTTCCACCTTCTGTAGGAGCTTGGAATACGGGGTTAGACTTTTGTATAGGCCTGGAGCTTCCCATATTCAAAGCCAGAAGATGCCCACAGAAGCACCCCAAAATCTGGAAAAGGTGGGCGGAGTACAGAGGCCTATATAGGTAGCCCCTCACTCCAATGACAACAGATATAGGACTATTGGAATTACAAGATGATGGCTGATGACATTATTATGCAGATCAACAATGAATAGGACATGGTGGCAAATGGGGCTTCGTGTATGGAACTGCAAAATTGACATGCCACAAGAAGTTGTATTGTTGAGGGCTAACGTTTTAAGCTCACTATGTTTTTCTTTCATGC
>CAWUFW010004729.1:1100000-1477780 GCA_963921515.1 Calotriton arnoldi | reverse complement strand
CAGATATATATGTGACTTTACTTTTGATTTTCTCAGGAACTACTGAACGGATTTACACCATTTAAGCAAAAGGCACGACACTGAACCAAGGGCTACCTCTTTGCCAAATTTGGTGTAATTCCGTTCAGCAGTTCGGGCTGTAGCTGCGACTAAAGGTTCCTATGGAAAAATGAATGGGGAAAACGTGTTTTGGGACCCCCTTTTTCTCGGCCCCCGCTTGACGTATCACCCCGAGACTTTCAGGATAGGAGCGGACCGGAGCGCCCCAACAAGTTGGAAACTTTCACGAAGATTCGTCAACCGGCGCCAACGTTATTTCAAATAGAATGTCGCGGATTTCCTATGGATAATAGGTTTTAACTATAACTATCTACTGGCGACCGCCAGTAGATTATATATATATATATATATATATATATATATATATTTTCACAAAAAGATGCCACTGCACTCCAGAAGTCATGAAAAATCCAAGCATTTAATAAAGCATAATAGCCACCACCAATACCACCTGTGAGAAGTTGGCCTGGCATATACTGTCCACTAATTATAGTGGGCACCTTGCACCAGTCCAAACAACCCCTTATTGGAGATAGGTTAAAGACAACCTTATTGAAAGCTATCCTAGTGGTAGCTATGGAGAGCAGCCTTCAGGCTAAATCTTGAAGGAATGTAAAGCAGCTTGTTTTACCAGTCTATAATCTCTTGAGTGAACAAATGAAAGAGCACCACACCAGGTATATATTCAAAATATATGTATTTATTGCTAAACACACCCCTCTAGTCTCTTTATGAGGCTAGAGTTCGAAGTACATAAGTTAAAAGTTATTTAAACACAGTAATAGCACAAATACACGTTTGGGCCCTAGGGGCGTACCAAACCATATACCAATAAAGTGGTATAAGAACCACGACTGAGCTAGACACTAGGCCTAGAGCCTCTAGAAGTGCTTGGACCACAAGGAACCACCCAAGGTAGTGACACAGGGGACCCACGGGGGACGCGTGCAGTGTAAATACACAACCGCGAGACGCCGTTAACTTCTATGGAGAAAGTCACGATCAGGAAATTAAAGAAAAGGGACACTTAAAGGAGGACTTGGAGCAAACCCTTTGAGAAGTAGGTCGTTCTAGAGTCTCTACCCACGGGAGCACCGGAGTACTCTTGTTACTTCACCCAGGGAAGCCGGGTGCATAGGTGCCTTTCGGGGTCGGGTTTCGTCGTCGATTTGAATGGCGATCTGCTGCAAAGTGCTGCTGGCGACCAAGTGGAAAGTGTCCGGGTGGATCCAAAGGTGGATCGGAGATCTGAAGAACCTGAAAGCAGAGGGGACAGAGTCTGGGTCACTAGCCAGTGACCAGGAAGGCGATGAGCAGATGCCCACCGATGTCGAGTGCTTCAGGTAGGTTGACGGTCATCTTGACTCTTCAGCCACGAGGTCCAGGAGGTGTTGTCGGCGACCAGGAGCAGGATTCAGGCTGGTACATGATGTCTGTCGAGTGCTGAGGTGTCGGCGACCGGATTGAACCCAACAAGCCTTGGCAACGGCAAGTCTCGATGTAGATGAAGAATGACGATGATGCAGACCAGCAAGGTCTGAGGAACTCACCCAGCAAGGGTAAGTGAGGGCAAGCCTGGAGCAACCAGGAGCCCAAGAAGAAAAGGATTGGCCTTCGTGAAGGGCTACTAGCCAACGGGCTAGCGACCGCGAAGGAGCCTCGAGACGTTGCACGTGGAGCTGGCTCACAGGACACTCGTGGAGTGGAGGCCAGTGATCTTCGGTGCAGTTGGTGCTGGAGGCTATGGCTACTCGGAGCCCAAAGCACGACTTCGTTTGAGACCCAGAAGAGGATGCACTAGCAAATACGTGCGGTGTCCAGGGGTCACGGTTCCACGTTACCCACGACAGCTACGGGCCTCAGCTTTGCTGGGGACTCAGGGCAGCCTCGGGGAAGTCTGGAAATCCACCTCTGGTGATGCAAAGACTTCGGCGTCCGACGGGAGCTTAGGCGATGCAGACCAGACAATTGCTTCTTTGGTGCCTGCCAAGCAGGGGAGTCACTCCTTGACCCCAAGGGAGATTCTTCTGTCCTCTAGTCTTGAGTAGAGCGTCGAAGGTCCAGGATTCTGTGTCAGAGTTTCGTCCAGGGATAATCTAAAGTCCTAAGGACTGGGTTCCTATACTTATACCAAGTTTAGGGGTTGGACTACTCTGTGGCCCCACCTATGGGTGGGTCAGGGCAGAGGGGTGGCTACACCCCTTTCCCTTTGTCCAGTTCGCGCCAAAGCAGGAGCTGCAAGCCCCTGATCCGGTTTGAACTGGGGTATGCACAGGGACACCAAGTGTGCCCCCAGTGCAGGACTTCAAAGCACCCGAAAGTGCTCCCGCCCAGCCCCAATACACATTATCCTGTCTGGGGAGGTGGTCACACCTCCCTGGGACAGGAAACCTATTGTCCAGGCCTCCCCTGCCGGAGTTTCGTCCAGCAGCAGGAGGCCAGACTTGTGTCTGTGGCAGCAGCATCCATTTTGTGATGCCAGGGCTTTAGAAAGAAGTTACCGGCCAGGGCAGGGTTAACATGTCTCTCCCTCTAGAAGGGTGGAATGCTACCCCCGCCGCCAGAATTGGCAGGGGGGTAGTATTCCAAGATGTTTGACACCAAACACGACATGTTTCGGTGCAGCCATTCCAAAGTTAGCATTTAACGCGAGGTTATAATGCGCTTAAGAGTATATGGTCAGGCTGCACTACAAACAGCATCAGAGAAGGGTCTCCGAATGCTGCAGAGGGGCCCTGCTCATGCAGGGGCACCCTCTCACATAGGAACCACGCACTCTGCCTTCAGGATTGATAAGGCCTGCCATAGGAGTGACTTATAGGTTTATATGTGTGTATGTATTTAGTGATATAGGTAACCTATATCACAGTAAGGGGTGCATGCACCACCTTACCCAGGCTGCAGTAGCAGACCTGTGGTGTCAGTTTGGATGGCCTTCCAGGGGTGGCATAATACATGCTGCAGCCCCTGGTAGGCCTTTGAGGTACCTATGCCCTGGGTACATAGTATACCATATACTAGGGACTTATAAGGGCACTCCAGATTCCAATCAGAGTTGCGCCTAAGGCACATGGAAACCATTTTAGAGAGGAAGCAGCTAGGCTGGGGTTCTGATTAGCAGGGCCCCAGCCAGACTAAGGTCGAAAAACAGTGAAGCATCAGCAAAAAGTGGGGGTACCCATGTGAAGCAGATCCTACTCTCCTACACAACCCCCCCCCCAAACGTAGGGACATTAAACTAACCTTGCCCAGTTAAGTCTTCATGTGCTAAGTGGAAGTACCTAGAGAGTCCATCTGCATTGGCATGGTTACTCCCAGGTCTATGTTCCACTGTGAAGTCCATCCCCTGTAGGGAAATGGACCACCTAAGCAGTTTGGGGTTTTCACCCTTCATTTGTTTTAGCCATAAGAGGGGCTTATGGTCTGTTTGAACAAGGAAGTGAGTACCAAACAAGTATGGCCTCAACTTCTTCAGAGCCCAGACCACAGCAAAGGCCTCCCTCTCAATGGCTGACCAACGTTTCTCTCTAGGGGTCAGCCTTCTGCTAATGAAAGCTACTGGCTGATCCTGACCTTCTTCATTCAATTGTGACAGTACAGCCCCTACCCCCAATTCAGATGCATCAGTTTGAACAATGAACTTCTTGGAGTAATCAGGACTCTGTAGAATGGGAGCAGTGCACATGGCCTGCTTCAGGTCATCAAATGCCTTTTGACAGCTAACTGTCCACTGAACCTTTTTGGGCATTTTCTTAGAAGTTAAGTCATTCAGGGGTGTCACTATTGATCCATACCCCTTGACAAATCTCCTATAGTACCCAGTCAGGCCTAAGAAGGCTCTCACCTGAGTCTGGGTAGTTGGAGCAGTCCAGTCCATGATAGTCTGGATCTTGCTCTGCAAAGGTTGAACCTGGCCTCCACCACAAGGTGGCCCAGGTACACAACCTGACTCTGCCCTATCTGGCACTTGGTGGCCTTGATAGTCAGGCCTGCCTTTTGCAGGGCCTGTAAAACATTCCTGAGGTGGACCAGGTGATCCTCCCAGGTGGAGCTAAAGACAGCAATATCATCTAGATATGCTGCACTATAGGCTTCCAGACCTGTGAGAACTGTATTCACCAACCTCTGGAAAGTGGCAGGTGCATTCTTCAGACCAAAGGGCATCACCACAAATTGATAATGCCCACTAGGGGTTGAGAATGCTGTTTTGGGCTTTGCAGTATCAGCTAGTCTGATCTGCCAGTAGCCAGCTGTCAAGTCAAATGTGCTGAGATATTTGGCTGAGGCCAAAGTATCTATTAGCTCATCTGCCCTTGGTATTGGATGGGCATCAGTCCTAGTGACTGCATTGAGACCCCTGTAGTCCACACAAAACCTCATCTCTCTTTTTCCACCACTGGTGTGAGGTTTTGGCACAAGTACCACTGGACTAGCCCAAGGGCTATCTGAGGGTTCAATAACTCCCAACTCCAACATTTTCTGGACTTCAGTCCTGATACAGTCCCTGACATGGTCAGGTTGCCTATAAATCTTATTTTTAATAGGCAGACTGACCCCAGTGTCCACTTCATGAGTGCACCAGGTGGTCTGACTGGGTGTCAGTGAAAACATGTGTCTAAACTGATTGAGCACCTGTCTACAATCAGTTTGCTGCTGGGTAGTGAGGCTGCCTGCCAAGGCTACACCATCTACTGACCCATCGTCAGGGTTCTGTGAGAGCAGGTCAGGGAGTGGGTCACTCTCTTCCTCCTGCCCTTCATCAGTAGCCATGAGCAAGCCCATGTCTGCCCTGTCCACATATGGTTTTAACCTGTTGACATGGAGAACCCTGTGGGGACTCCTGGGTGTTCCTAGGTCTACTAAGTAGGTAACCTCACCCTTCTGCTCAACAATAGTGTGGGGTCCACTCCATTTGTCTTGGAGAGCTGCTGGGGCCACTGGCTCCAACACCCATACCTTCTGTCCTGGCTGGTAAACAGTCAGCACAGCCTTTGGTCATGCCAGGCCTTTTGAAGTTCCTGGCTAGCCTCAAGGTTTTTAGTTGCCTTTTTCATATACTCAGCCATCCGGGAGCGGAGACCAAGTACATAGTCCACTATGTCTTGCTTTGGGAGCTTGAGAGGTAACTCCCATCCTTCCTTCACCAAGCACAGTGGACCCCTGACAGGGTGGCCAAACAAAAGTTCAAAAGGGCTGTAACCAACCCCCTTCTGAGGCACCTCCCTATATGCAAATAAAAGGCAGGGCAAGAGTATGTCCCATCTTCGCCTAAGCTTTTCTGGGAGCTCTTTAATCATGCCCTTCAAGGTTTTGTTGAATCTCTCAACTAAACCATTGCATTGTGGGTGATAGGGTGTGGTGAACTTGTAAGTCACTCCACACTCCTTCCACATTGCTTTTAAGTATCCAGACATAAAGTTTGCACCCCTGTCTGATACTACCTCCTTAGGAAAGCCCACTCTTGAGAAAATTCCCAGGAGGGCCCTTGCCACCACAGGTGCTGTAGTGGTCCTAAGGGGAATAGCCTCTGGGTACCTGGTGGCATGATCCACTACCACCAGGATAAACCTGTGCCCAGATGCTGTTTGGGGATCCATGGGACCAACAATGTCAATCCCCACCCTTTCAAAGGGCACCCCCACCACAGGTAGTGGTATCAGGGGGGCCTTTGTAGTGCCACCTGCCTTGCCACTGGCCTGGCAGGTTACACAGGAGCGACAAAACTCCTTGGTGTCTTCAGACATGTGGGGCCAGTGAAAGTGAGGGACAATTCTGTCCCAAGTCTTGTTCTGGCCCAGGTGACCTGCCAAGGTAATATCATAGCGATACCAAAGGGGATGATGGACGGAGCGCCTGAGCTAATCAAACACTCACCCCCAGTCAACTGATCTGGGTTTAATCCATCATCATTCTTTAGCTCACTCCACCACCCCAGTTCAGACATGGCCATATGCAAATCAGTCTGACCCTGTGCCTCATGGGAACAGTCCAGCCCAAACTGCCAAGCCATGTCTTCCCTGGACCGGAAACAAGCATCCTGGGACCGGTTTCTGGCTATTCAGCCGTCATCAGCCAGGCTAGATTGAATCCAGTGGCAAAGTGAGCAAGGGACCCACGTCTGGGCATACCCTGCCAACTTAGGGCGAACAAAGCGATACCAAAGGGGATGATGGACGGAGCGCCTGAGCTAATCAAACACTCACCCCCAGTCAACTGATCTGGGTTTAATCCATCATCATTCTTTAGCTCACTCCACCACCCCAGTTCAGACATGGCCATATGCAAATCAGTCTGACCCTGTGCCTCATGGGAACAGTCCAGCCCGAACTGCCAAGCCATGTCTTCCCTGGACCGGAAACAAGCATCCTGGGACCGGTTTCTGGCTATTCAGCCGTCATCAGCCAGGCTAGATTGAATCCAGTGGCAAAGTGAGCAAGGGACCCACGTCTGGGCATACCCTGCCAACTTAGGGCGAACAAAGCGATACCAAAGGGGATGACGGACGGAGCGCCTGAGCTAATCAAACACTCCCCCCCAGTCAACTGATCTGGGTTTAATCCATCATCATTCTTTAGCTCACTCCACCACCCCAGTTCAGACATGGCCATATGCAAATCAGTCTGACCCTGTGCCTCATGGGAACAGTCCAGCCCGAACTGCCAAGCCATGTCTTCCCTGGACCGGAAACAAGCATCCTGGGACCGGTTTCTGGCTATTCAGGTAATATCATGGGCTAGGGTCAATAGGAAGCCCCTGAACTTTAGAGGTATAACCAACCTCCTGGTAGCACCAGGCTTGGGGTCTCTACACTCTGAGTACAGGAGTCCATCATCCCAATACACCGTATGGGGACCACTAGCTTTCCCAGCAGCCTCAGCAGCAGCTTGCTGTCTGAGGGGTTCAAGAGAGGGGCAGCTCTGCTGCTCCTGGCTCAGATCTGCCCTGGAAGGTCCCCCTGTCCCCAAGAACTCAACCTGGTCAGGTTCAAGCTCCTCTGGGACAGTTCCTTCCTCAGGACTGAGATCATCCCCCTCAAGGGACTGATCTTCCTTCTGAGCCAAGGGGAAGGCACTGCCTTTACCCTACTACTCCTCCTCTTGGAAGGCACTTGGTCCATTATTCCAGAATCCAAGGCCTGTTCAGTGCTAGACATTTTGGCTTGTGACCTGGTCACAGCAAACACATCTGCAGGGATCCCCAGCATTTCTGCATGGGTCCTGAGCTCCACTTCTGCCCAAGCTGAAGTTTCTAAGTCATTGCCAAGCAAGCATTCGACTGGTAGGTTTGCACTCACCACAACCTTCTTAAGGCCAGTTACCCCTCCCCAGGAGAAGTTAACAACTGCCAGAGTATGGTCTGTTCTGACGTTGCTAGCATTGGTCACTTGGTACATCTCACCAAGTATAACTTGCCCAGGATTCACAAGGTCTTGTGTCACCATGGTGACACTTGCCCCTGTGTCCCTAAATGCCAAAGCCTCTCGTCCATTGATTAAAGGCTGTTGTCTGTACTTGCCCAGATTACTGGGACTCACAGAGGAGGTCACATCCATGCCTCCATCACAGACTAACACAGCCTGAGTGAGTTCTCTGACTAGGTCAGAGCCCAACTCAGTACCCAGGGTGAACCCTACTAAACCCTTGGCTGGAGCACTCCCACCAACTGTAACTGTACTAGGGGGAACAGGTGCCTTAGGGGCATTGGTGGGGGCTGGACTTGAGTCTTTGGACTTGGTGCAATCACTGGTCCAGTGGGTCTTTTGCTTACAGACCTTGCACCATGGTTTTCTTTGGCCTTTCCCTTTTGTAGACTGTGAATCCCCACCTGAAGAAGATTTTTGGGGGCCTTGTGAAGACTTTTGATCTTTACCCTTCTCCCCACCCTTTTCAGAGTTCTTAGAATCTTGCTTCTTAGGGTCACCACCTTGGTTCTGTACCTTCTGCCTCACTCTGGTTCTGACCCATTTGTCTGCCTTCTTTCCCAATTCTTGGGGAGAGGTCAGATCAGAGTCCACCAGGTACTGATGCAACAGCTGATTTTGACAGTTATTAAGAATCTGCTCCCTCATTATCAGATTGTACAATCCTGTGAAGTCACACACCTTACTGCCCATCAACCAGCCTTCCAGAGCCTTAGCAGAACAATCCACATAGTCTACCCAGTCTTGAGTCTGTGCTTTTTGGATATCTCTGAACTTCAACCTGTATTGCTCAGTTGTTAGGCCAAACCCATCAATAAGAGCACTCTTCAAGACCTTGTAATTATCAGCATCCTCCTCTCTTACAGTGAGGAGCTTGTCTCTACCTTTGTCTGCAAAGGAGAGCCACAAGATTGCTGCCCACTGCTCCTGAGGGACCTTCTGTACTTTACAGGCCCTCTCTAGAGCAGTTATCCATTTGTGGATGTCATCCCCACTCTGGTAGGGAGGGACAATCTTGCTCAGGTTTCTATGGTCATATGACCGTTCCCTATCTCTAGGGACATGGCTGCCACCATGGGACTCTAGTCCCAACTTTCTTCTCTCTTTGTAGAGATCTAGGGACTCCCTGTCTATAGCCAGTTGCTGTTTTCTGAGTTCAAGCTGAGCTTCCTCATATTGAACCAGCCTTTTTCTTCTCTCATGAGAGGATTCCCTCCTATGAGAGGAGACAGAGGTCCCTATTGAGGTGCCAGAGTGGTTAGACTCCTGAGAAGGAGACCTAGACCTTCTGGGCACACTCATAATCCTTCCTGGGGGGACAAAGTGGGGATCGTTCTGATCTTCCTCTTCATCTTCCACAGGAGGAATTGGGTTATCCAGGTCAGGGTCATTGTCACCCCCCTGGTCAGTTCCAGAGGGGGGGCTGGGGGTATTGCTACCCCAGGCCCCATCCTCATCTTCTGCCCCACCCTCTGCTCCTACCCCTTTAGTCCCTAAGGGCCTGCTGAGATCATAAGCCTCCAACATCTCTCTAAGATGTTGGGTGGTGGGACTTTGTCCTGTCTTCAGTTTCCTCAAGTTACATAATGCTCTCAATTCCAAGAATGGGAGGGTATCATACTTGGAGGGAAGAAGCCCAGGGGCTTCTGGCAAGGACTCACTGGGTCCTGGCTTTGAATACATCACTAGTGAGGTGTGGTGTATGCACTACCTACTCTAGTGTGGCCTACTAAACTCTCTTGAGTTGTAGAAAGGGTGTGCTATCCCTTAACACACAACTCTAAGTTCAGTAGAACTTACTGTATTCTAAGCTTAATTTATATGTACCTTAGGTACCTTTAGTGGTTTCCAGTTGATCAATTCAATTGAGATTATCTGGTAAAACAATAGCAAGCTGGAATCCCACACGCTGCACACCAATGTGAGAAGTTGGCCTGGCATATACTGTCCACTAATTATAGTGGGCACCTTGCACCAGTCCAAACAACCCCTTATTGGAGATAGGTTAAAGACAACCTTATTGAAAGCTATCCTAGTGGTAGCTATGGAGAGCAGCCTTCAGGCTAAATCTTGAAAGAATGTAAAGCAGCTTGTTTTACCAGTCTATAATCTCTTGAGTGATCAAATGAAAGAGCACCACACCAGGTATATATTCAAAATATATGTATTTATTGCTAAACACACCCCTCTAGTCTCTTTATGAGGCTAGAGTTCGAAATACATAAGTTATAAGTTATTTAAACACAGTAATAGCACAAATACACGTTTGGGCCCTAGGGGCGTACCAAACCATATACCAATAAAGTGGTATAAGAACCACGACTGAGCTAGACACTAGGCCTAGAGCCTCTAGAAGTGCTTGGACCACAAGGAACCACCCAAGGTAGTGACACAGGGGACCCACGGGGGCGCGTGCAGTGTAAATACACAACCGCGAGACGCCGTTAACTTCTATGGAGAAAGTCGCGATCAGGAAATTAAAGAAAAGGGACACTTAAAGGAGGACTTGGAGCAAACCCTTTGAGAACTAGGTCGTTCTAGAGTCTCTACCCACGGGAGCACCGGAGTACTCTTGTTACCTCACCCAGGGAAGCCGGGTGCATAGGTGCCTTTCGGGGTCGGGTTTCGTCGTCGATTTGAATGGCGATCTGCTGCAAAGTGCTGCTGGCGACCAAGTGGAAAGTGTCCGGGTGGATCCAAAGGTGGATCGGAGATCTGAAGAACCTGAAAGCAGAGGGGACAGAGTCTGGGTCACTAGCCAGTGACCAGGAAGGCGATGAGCAGATGCCCACCGATGTCGAGAGCTTCAGGTAGGTTGACGGTCGTCTTGACTCTTCAGCCACGAGGTCCAGGAGGCGTTGTCGGCGACCAGGAGCAGGATTTGGGCTGGTACACGATGTCTGTCGAGTGCTGAGGTGTCGGCGACCGGATTGAACCCAACAAGCCTCATGTAGATGAAGAATGACGATGATGCAGACCAGCAAGGTCTGAGGAACTCACCCAGCAAGGGTAAGTGAGGGCACGCCTGGAGCAACCAGGGAGCCCAAGAAGAAAAGGATTGGCCTTCGTGAAGGGCTACTAGCCAACGGGCTAGCGACCGCGAAGGAGCCTCGAGACGTTGCACGTGGAGCTGGCTCACAGGACACTCGTGGAGTGGAGGCCAGTGATCTTCGGTGCAGTTGGTGCTGGAGGCTAGGGCTACTCGGAGCCCAAAGCACGACTTCGTTTGAGACCCAGAAGAGGATGCACTAGCAAATACGTGCGGTGTCCAGGGGTAATGGTTCCACGTTACCCACGACAGCTACGGGCCTCAGCTTTGCTGGGGACTCAGGGCAGCCTCGGGGAAGTCTGGAAATCCACCTCTGGTGATGCAAAGACTTTGGCGTCCGACGGGAGCTTAGGCGATGCAGACCGGACAATTGCTTCTTTGGTGCCTGCCAAGCAGGGGAGTCACTCCTTGACCCCAAGGGAGATTCTTCTGTCCTCTAGTCTTGAGTAGAGCGTCGAAGGTCCAGGATTCTGTGTCAGAGTTTCGTCCAGGGATAATCTAAAGTCCTAAGGACTGGGTTCCTATACTTATACCAAGTTTAGGGGTTGGACTACTCTGTGGCCCCACCTATGGGTGGGTCAGGGCAGAGGGTGGCTACACCCTTTCCCTTTGTCCAGTTCGCGCCAAAGCAGGGGCTGCAAGCCCCTAATCCGGTTTGAACTGGGGTATGCACAGGGACACCAAGTGTGCCCCCAGTGCAGGACTTCAAAGCACCCGAAAGTGCTCCCGCCCAGCCCCAATACAAATTATCCTGTCTGGGGAGGTGGTCACACCTCCCTGGGACAGGAAACCTATTGTCCAGGCCTCCCCTGCCGGAGTTTCGTCCAGCAGCAGGAGGCCAGACTTGTGTCTGTGGCAGCAGCATCCATTTTGTGATGCCAGGGCTTTAGAAAGAAGTTACCGGCCAGGGCAGGGTTAACATGTCTCTCCCTCTAGAAGGGTGGAATGCTACCCCCGCCGCCAGAATTGGTGGGGGGGTAGTATTCCAAGATGTTTGACACCAAACACGACATGTTTCGGTGCAGCCATTCCAAAGTTAGCATTTAACGCGAGGTTATAATGCGCTTAAGAGTATATGGTCAGGCTGCACTACAAACAGCATCAGAGAAGGGTCTCCGAATGCTGCAGAGGGGCCCTGCTCATGCAGGGGCACCCTCTCACATAGGAACCACGCACTCTGCCTTCAGGATTGATAAGGCCTGCCATAGGAGTGACTTATAGGTTTATATGTGTGTATGTATTTAGTGATATAGGTAACCTATATCACAGTAAAGAGTGCATGCACCACCTTACCCAGGCTGCAGTAGCAGACCTGTGGTGTCAGTTTGGATGGCCTTCCAGGGGTGGCATAATACATGCTGCAGCCCCTGGTAGGCCTTTGAGGTACCTATGCCCTGGGTACATAGTATACCATATACTAGGGACTTATAAGGGCACTCCAGATTCCAATCAGAGTTGCGCCTAAGGCACATGGAAACCATTTTAGAGAGGAAGCAGCTAGGCTGGGGTTCTGATTAGCAGGGCCCCAGCCAGACTAAGTCGAAAAACAGTGAAGCATCAGCAAAAAGTGGGGGTACCCATGTGAAGCAGATCCTACTCTCCTACACAACCCCCCAAACGTAGGGACATTAAACTAACCTTGCCCAGTTAAGTCTTCATGTGCTAAGTGGAAGTACCTAGAGAGTCCATCTGCATTGGCATGGTTACTCCCAGGTCTATGTTCCACTGTGAAGTCCATCCCCTGTAGGGAAATGGACCACCTAAGCAGTTTGGGGTTTTCACCCTTCATTTGTTTTAGCCATAAGAGGGGCTTATGGTCTGTTTGAACAAGGAAGTGAGTACCAAACAAGTATGGCCTCAACTTCTTCAGAGCCCAGACCACAGCAAAGGCCTCCCTCTCAATGGCTGACCAACGTTTCTCTCTAGGGGTCAGCCTTCTGCTAATGAAAGCTACTGGCTGATCCTGACCTTCTTCATTCAATTGTGACAGTACAGCCCCTACCCCCAATTCAGATGCATCAGTTTGAACAATGAACTTCTTGGAGTAATCAGGACTCTGTAGAATGGGAGCAGTGCACATGGCCTGCTTCAGGTCATCAAATGCCTTTTGACAGCTAACTGTCCACTGAACCTTTTTGGGCATTTTCTTAGAAGTTAAGTCATTCAGGGGTGTCACTATTGATCCATACCCCTTGACAAATCTCCTATAGTACCCAGTCAGGCCTAAGAAGGCTCTCACCTGAGTCTGGGTAGTTGGAGCAGTCCAGTCCATGATAGTCTGGATCTTGCTCTGCAAAGGTTGAACCTGGCCTCCACCACAAGGTGGCCCAGGTACACAACCTGACTCTGCCCTATCTGGCACTTGGTGGCCTTGATAGTCAGGCCTGCCTTTTGCAGGGCCTGTAAAACATTCCTGAGGTGGACCAGGTGATCCTCCCAGGTGGAGCTAAAGACAGCAATATCATCTAGATATGCTGCACTATAGGCTTCAGACCTGTGAGAACTGTATTCACCAACCTCTGGAAAGTGGCAGGTGCATTCTTCAGACCAAAGGGCATCACCACAAATTGATAATGCCCACTAGGGGTTGAGAATGCTGTTTTGGGCTTTGCAGTATCAGCTAGTCTGATCTGCCAGTAGCCAACTGTCAAGTCAAATGTGCTGAGATATTTGGCTGAGGCCAAAGTATCTATTAGCTCATCTGCCCTTGGTATTGGATGGGCATCAGTCCTAGTGACTGCATTGAGACCCCTGTAGTCCACACAAAACCTCATCTCTCTTTTTCCACCACTGGTGTGAGGTTTTGGCACAAGTACCACTGGACTAGCCCAAGGGCTATCTGAGGGTTCAATAACTCCCAACTCCAACATTTTCTGGACTTCAGTCCTGATACAGTCCCTGACATGGTCAGGTTGCCTATAAATCTTATTTTTAATAGGCAGACTGACCCCAGTGTCCACTTCATGAGTGCACCAGGTGGTCTGACTGGGTGTCAGTGAAAACATGTGTCTAAACTGATTGAGCACCTGTCTACAATCAGTTTGCTGCTGGGTAGTGAGGCTGCCTGCCAAGGCTCACCATCTACTGACCCATCGTCAGGGTTCTGTGAGAGCAGGTCAGGGAGTGGGTCACTCTCTTCCTCCTGCCCTTCATCAGTAGCCATGAGCAAGCCCATGTCTGCCCTGTCCACATATGGTTTTAACCTGTTGACATGGAGAACCCTGTGGGGACTCCTGGGTGTTCCTAGGTCTACTAAGTAGGTAACCTCACCCTTCTGCTCAACAATAGTGTGGGGTCCACTCCATTTGTCTTGGAGAGCTGCTGGGGCCACTGGCTCCAACACCCACACCTTCTGTCCTGGCTGGTAAACAGTCAGCACAGCCTTTTGGTCATGCCAGGCCTTTTGAAGTTCCTGGCTAGCCTCAAGGTTTTTAGTTGCCTTTTTCATATACTCAGCCATCCGGGAGCGGAGACCAAGTACATAGTCCACTATGTCTTGCTTTGGGGGCTTGAGAGGTAACTCCCATCCTTCCTTCACCAAGCAGGGTCATTGTCACCCCCCTGGTCAGTTCCAGAGGGGGGGCTGGGGGTATTGCTACCCCAGGCCCCATCCTCATCTTCTGCCCCACCCTCTGCACCCTCTCACATAGGAACCACGCACTCTGCCTTCAGGATTGATAAGGCCTGCCATAGGAGTGACTTATAGGTTTATATGTGTGTATGTATTTAGTGATATAGGTAACCTATATCACAGTAAGGGGTGCATGCACCACCTTACCCAGGCTGCAGTAGCAGACCTGTGGTGTCAGTTTGGATGGCCTTCCAGGGGTGGCATAATACATGCTGCAGCCCCTGGTAGGCCTCTGAGGTACCTATGCCCTGGGTACATAGTATACCATATACTAGGGACTTATAAGGGCACTCCAGATTCCAATCAGAGATGCACCTAAGGCACATGGAAACCATTTTAGAGAGGAAGCAGCTAGGCTGGGGTTCTGATTAGCAGGGCCCCAGCCAGACTAAGGTCGAAAAACAGTGAAGCATCAGCAAAAAGTGGGGGTACCCATGTGAAGCAGATCCTACTCTCCTACACCACCACCAAACGTTTCGACCAAGAGATGGTCTTTGTCACGGTTATGAGAGTCCTTCTTTACTTTCACCCTTTATAGTGTTCAATCATATGTCCCTTTCTGATGCATTCTGGGACTTGTATTTCACAGAGTCACAACTTTTGGGGTGAGGAATTTTTTTCGTTTAATTGTCGGGTGTAGGCACCATGATTAAGTCGCTGCCACAAATTGCAATTTTAAAGCTTAATGGAGTAGTTCTACTTCCTTGTTTGCAATTGGTTTTGCATTTCATTATTCTATTTTATTCAATATTGCAATTTCATTCAAAGATAAAGTACCTGTTAATCACAAGTTCCCAATTATAGAATAATCATTGACAGTTCCATTCTCGGGATAAGTACCCATTTCTATCGATGCCTATCATGATTCGTGACAATTTATAAGTGTATGTGTAATTCCTCGTCCCCATTAAGCCCAAACGGAATCTTAGTTTTAAATTTTATGATTAGGCGCGATTCCAGTCTTCTTAGTTTGAGGGTGCGATTACCTCCTCTTTCGTGGATTGGAACCATTGCTATTCCAAAGTATCTGATATTTTCCCAACTTGTTTTATGTTCAGTATGGAGATGCCTTGATATCGCATAGTTCATGTCCTTGTTGTGGATTGCTCTTAGATGTTCCAAAATTCGTTTTCTTAGCGGGCAGATGATACTGCCTATGTACCGTAATCCACAAGTACATTCAATCATATATATATGACATGAGTTGTTTCACAGGTGATCCTTTCCTTTATTAAAAACTCTTTTCCTTTAGAGTCTTTAATAGTAGTCACAGATTTCCCAATCTTGCAGGCTTTGCACTTATTACAATGAACAAATCCTTTTTGTTTTTCTGTCAGCCACGTTGTTTCTTTCTTTCTTGAAAAGTGACTGTTGACAAGTTTGTCTTTCAAAGAGATTGCTTTGCGATAAGTTACATTGGGTCTAGCTCCAATTGTCTTTCCAATTTCTGGATCTTTTTCCAGAATACTCCAATATTTTTGCAAAGTTTGTCGAATTTTATAACTTTCCTTGCTATAGGTGAGAATGAGTCTTGTTGCGTCTTCTGTTTTGTTCTTTGCTTTCACAATTAGAGTTTCTGCTCTTGATACTGTTTTGGCTCGCTCTATTCCTTTCTTTACATCTCTGTACTTGTATCCTCTTTTCATGAATCGTTTTTCGGTTTCTGCAAAGCTTATTTCAACCTGTTCATCAGAAGAGCAATTTCTCCTCATTCTGATGAATTCTCCATATGGGATGCTTTTATCAGATTCGCTGGATGGAAGCTTTTCCCATGGAGAATGCTGTTTGTTGCTGTGGGTTTTCGATAGATTTTTGTATGTATCTGATTGTTCTCTATATATACTTGAACATCCAGGTATTGGATTATTTTAGAGCTGATGTATGTGAATTTAAGGCCTTCGTTGTTGTTATTCAGAATGTTAAAATATTCCTTGAATTCGCTGGGGCTACCATTCCAAATTAAAAAGAGATCATCGATGTATCTCAACCATAGTTCTATCTTGTTGGTGTATAATTCATTTTCTTCCTTCCAGGCTACAAACTTCTCCCACCACCCCATGGTGAGATTAGCGTAACTGGGTGAAAAAGATATTCCCATGGCAGTCCCACATTGTTGAGTGTATACCTTTTGATTAAAAAGAAATACATTATTAGTCAGGCATAGTTCCACCATTTCCATTAACATCTTTGTGTGCCTCAATTCTTGGATGTTCCTTTGACGTAAATAGTACCCAACTGCAGTTAATCCGATTTTATGATCTATGGAAGTATACTACATCGATGGTCACTAGATAAAATCCTTTTGCCATCCCATATTTGTTAGTGTTCTTAAAAAGTCCCCAGTGTCTTTGATGTAAGAATTTAAGTTAGTTACTATAGGGGCCAGATATCGATCTACATAGATCGAAATGTTTTCATACAATGAGTTGCAGCTTGATACAATTGGTCTTCCTGGCGGGTCGATTAGAGTCTTGTGAATTTTGGGGAGAAAGTATATGGTGGGCATTACCGGGCTGTCGTTGAAAAGGAACTGGGCTTCTTCCTCATTTAATAAACCTTCGTTTTTCCATGTTTTAATTTTCAATTCAACTTCCAACGTTAACCTATTAATTGGATTGGAGGGAAATTGGGTGTAGTTTTTCTTGTCTCCAAGCTGTCTCATAGCTTCTCTCACGTAATCACTGGTGTTCAAAATGACCACGTTCCCACCTTTGTCTGCCGGTTTAATAGTTATTTTGTCATTGCTCATGAGATTTTCTAATGCCAATCGTTCATTGGTTGTCATGTTCTCACTTTTTTTAGATGTTATATTTTCCATTTTCTCCAATTCAGTGGTCACTAGGTCATAGAATTGATCAATACGATTACCTGGACTTAAAAAAGGAACGAATTTCGATGTAGATATTAAACCAGATCCTGTGTGTCTGTTGATGTTTATTTCTAAGTCTTCCAATATCTGTGTTTCTGTCATTTCTTCGTCAGCTAAATTTAATGCTAGATCATATGCTGTTTTCACACTAGTTGCATCCTCCACAGTTAGATTATCGTTTACTTGTGGAGTTTGTGGATCTGAATTATTTATGTGTGATTGTTTATCAAAAAACTTTTTAAGCTTGAGTTTTCTGATATACTTATAAAGATCAATTTTAGTTTCCACAAGATCATGGTGTTGCTCTGGACAAAATGACAGACCTTTATTGAGAACGTTTGTTTCATCTTTTGTGAGTATATGTTCTGAGAGATTAATGATTAAATTCTCTTTTTTTGCGTTCTGCTTTCCCTTACTTCCGACAGTCTGTTCCGTAGGGGGTACCCTCTTGTGGTTTATTTTCCCTCTTCGTGTTTGTCTCCTTCGTTTTGGGAGACTGTTTGATTCTGCCCTCTTCCTCTTCCACGGCCCCGTCCTCTTTCTCTCGGGGTCTTCTGATCTATATAGATTAGCTTCATCTCTTCTAAAAAAGTTGTTCGACCACCGATCCTCTTGGTCTGTTCCTCTTCACTTAGATCCGATTCACTATTCAATGTATTCTTTGATTCTGTTAGAGTCAGTTTGCCCGCTTGTAATTGTTTTTTTAAACCCTCAAAGCGCTTGGCAAATGTTAGAATCGATCCTGACTCGTAATCGTATTCATCCCGTTTAAATTTTCTTTGTTTACGCTGTTCCACCTCCTCTTCATATTTGTCTAGATTTTTCTCCATCTCTTTACGTATGATATTGCTTTCTTCATCTTTTTTAAGGGCTAAAATCTGTTCTTCCAATGTTTTTATTTCTTTGTGCAGTTCCTCTATGTCTAATTTGGCGTATTTAATGACCATTAGCACCATATTCCTAGAGCATTGCATGCTATTTTGCGCCCACTCTTCAAGCATCTCAGGTCTTGTATCTGGATGGTTCGGCAATGTGAAGATCCGAAGGCCTCTGGGAATGCGTTCACATTCAATGTATTTGTCTAAAGTTATTATTTCCCAACTCTTTGATATTTCTTTCTTGAGCAGTTTCTCTAGTTGGAAAAACATTTGTTTTATACTTTTTGAAGACGTGTCTTTTTCCCTAGTCTCATTATCACGAATGTATTCCCCCGTTCCACTTTTGAATAAAGTTTCTGCTATCAAAGTTCTTTTAGCAGCTCGCGCTTCCATTTCGACTAATAGTGACTTTTTGCTTTTTTGATATATATATATATATATATATATACACAGGGATTTTAACTCGAAGTGCTGTACAGTAATAGAGCAAGGGGGCAGTATTATCATCATCAAAATTGCCACCCTCCCGATGTAATTTTGCAGTGGTATGATGATACGAAATCGTTACTACCATGCATGTAAGGAGAACTTATGGCAAGGAAAGTAGTCAGGGTACCGGAAAGGGAGGAGTCAGATAGACAGGGCTAGGTGATGATTAGGGAAGGTTGGAGCAAGCTGAGCTCCCGTTACTACTCGACAATAAAGCAAATTATATTTATATATAAATTGCTTTGCTGTCGAGTAGTATCTAATTGCTTATATTGGGCTTCATGCCACACTTCAGTATTTTGGAAGTGCTGTAAATAACTGATGGTACTAGTACCCGATTTACCGACCTTCAGAAAGATGGAAGCCTGAGTCAGCCTTGCGGGGAGTCGAACTCTTGATATGCCATCACCCTTTTGTTCGAGAGGCAAACGTTAAACTCATTGGCTTATTCGTCTGGCAACTTGGCGTTTCCTTCCGGTATTTCCTGATTTCTAGTATGGCAGTGCTGCTGCTACGTGTCATCTCTGGTTTTCCTTTGCAGTATGTTTTCCTAGTTGTGCACTACATATGCGTTTATGATTTATTTTCTCTTTTATTAAACAATGATTTGTGTGTAGTCTTATAAACCACATTAAATTGCAGTTTACCTCTCCACTCACAGTTGTGGCTGGATCTTCACTACTAGAATTATCTCCACTCATCCAGCACAGACCATGAACGGAATGACTTAAAAGTTCAGATAATAATGTAACGAATGTATTTATGTCCTAACTCAACGGTACTCATTTCATCACCTCATGCAGATGAAAGAGGGAGCAGTCCGATTTGGGAATGAAGCCTTTGGACCACAGGTATGTCACACATCACTGCAAAATGTATATAGGCCATTGGTAAAATACTAGGTTAACTCTGTAAATGTTAATTTGTTTGTACGATTCAAGTTTATTTAGTGTAAGTAGTTAGTGTCCACTCTTGGCGGACTCTGTAGCAAATTTAAAGGGACCCTTTATTCTTACCATTTTTGTTGTTCAAGTTCCAGTACACTCTTTCAGTACTGGGTGCAGAGCTTGTCTACTAGCAGGCATTATCTTGCATGATCTGCACTGGATTTCCACCAGTTGAGCACCTCATGTCCATCTTCTCTGCAAACTCCTGGGTGGGATAAAATCACCACAGAGACAGAATGTGCTATTATTTTAATATACTACTTTCATTTTCCACAGAACCCTATTCAGGTACTGCTGCACACTACGTCATGTACAGTGATCCCAACAGTATCCAATGTAGTCTCTTTAGTGGTTCAGAGATCGCCTTTTAAATTCCCCTGAGGTGTTTCATGACATTTCTCTTTCAAGACTCTCTGGGGAACCTTTCTCTTTTATTCTTTCTTCCTGGTTAGGTCCTATCAGAGGATTCCTGTGGGTCACCAGCGCTCCGAAAAAGAGATGGGGAAGTATTCAGAACTCATCTTGCAAGTTTTTCTGCATCTCCCCTTACCTCAACACTGCCAAGACCCACACCAGTGTGCCTGGTGGCCACTTTCCTGGAGAAGCGATGAAGAAGTAGTCAGCTCATCTCGTGGGATTCTTTCTGCCTCTCCACTTTCCTCTACCCTGCCAAGACCCACCATTTGCCACTTTCCTGAAGAAGATAAGGGGCAGTACTCAGCACACCTCCTGGGAGTCTTCCTGGATCTGGCAGGCTGACAGGAGGTGGCTGTTGATATAGGAGAGGTGTTGGTCTGATTCGTCCTCTTTATCTCTGCCCCATCTTCCTATTGGCTATAATGGAGAATGGTCCGCCCTTTCTTCAATTTCCCGCTCCATGTTGGAGGATATGGAAAAATAGGAGGAGCGAATATATGGGTGAGACATCTCCCCTTTAAAGGAAGGCGCTGCCTTTCCCAACTTGGCATTCTTCCTAGATTCTTTTGCCAGAAGGATGGCTAAAGTGACAAGGTCTGACCGGTCCTTGGGATCTTTCACCCGCCTAAGGGTTCCTGTTAGAGCGAGTAAGTGGAACACTGCCAAGGAGCAATGTGCCAGTCCCCCTGTTCTCACAGACTCACCACCATTCCTGTAGTGGGAGTCACGTGAAAGGGTGAGTGGCCACAACCTAGCCGCCCTAACAGTAACGGTTTCCTTGCTGCAGTGAGGGTTGAGGCCTATCCCCCACAGGTACGGCCTAGCAGCGCAAATAATGCTCCTCAGACTCAGGGTCCCTATGTACGTCTGAGGTTGCCTCCTGACACTCTCCTTTTAGGAAGTGGTCACTCAGGTGTCACATATCCCCTTGACTCTCAGGCTCCAAGTGTCCTCTTTCCATTTCACACCTCCCTGTTTCTTGAATAATAAGGTTCCTCCCAAAGCCCCAGTTTCCAACCATCCTTTATGCCAGAGCAGGTGTTTCACGCTTCTTTACTTAAGTCTTTGGGGATTCTTAAGGCATCATCATGACTTTAGAGTTTGTGTGGGGTTGCTCTGCACATCAGGTGGGAACTCTGGATTATCATCATCAGAATGATTTTTTGTTTCCCTAATTTATTTTTCTAAATGACACAACTTTGTCATAATGTGCACTTCCACCCACCGAGGATGTTGCTATCATACACCCTTTCTTAGCAACAACTTGAACTGCCACCCCTTTGAAATTATATTTTCATCTTTTTGTTCATGTACTTGAACCCAGTTTTTTATCCTTGTTGGCTTTGCTTCTGATGTTTTCATCATCTGTGCATGCCAGCCCTTGAAGAAGATTCAGCTCAGATGTACACTTCATAGGGATGCTGCGTTGTGTGTCGCAGTACGTCCCCTGGTCCTGATAAAGTGCTTTCTCTAGTGAAAAAGATCATGCTTCAACAGGGTGTACCATCTTGTTTAGCTTTGCAATGAACCTCCCAACCATGCTACGGTTCGAGTCCACAAAGGAGTGAGTAGTCTATGTTTGTAGTTTCTGTATTACTCCAATTATTCAAACTTGTGTCTGGTGAATGGTGAATATTTGTTCATCTCGACAGTGACAGTCAGAAAATGTCATCTAAAGTGGGGGTGACGTTCTCTGTGCTTGTGGATGAGATTATCTAGACTAAGAGGAATTGCTAATGTCCATCCATTGCAAGCAAAAGGCAAATACATGTTGGCAAGAGACTAAAATGCAACAAGTTTCCATGCAAACCTTGGTAGTTCAGGCATTTGCAGAATTAGCAGGTGACGCCCTTCCCTGTGCATTTACGTAGGTGACATTCTTGGAGTATCTCCTTTACCACACTCTGCTTTTGTGGGACCAATACTGTGCACTTATGTTATGTTATGTTAAATTATTTTTGTAAGGCGCACAGCTACCCAAAAAGGGTTTCCCAGTGCCAGCCTGAAGAGTGAAAAGGATAGTGATGGTATTATTGGTTGAACAGCCATGTCTTTAAACCTTTGCGAAAGTTTGCAAACCTTGTTTCGTGACGAAGGGATGCAGGGAGAGTGTTCCATAGAGTAGGGCCAAGAAAGGCGAACGAGCGGCCGCCCATCCGTGAAAGTCTAACCCTGGGAATCAAAAATGTTTCCTGGGTTGTGGAGCGTAGCAGGCGTGAAGGTTGGTAGGGCTGGGCTAAGGCTTGCAGGTATTAGCGAGCAGTGCCGAACTTGATCTTAAATAAGAAGCTCAAGGCTTTGAACTTAACTCGGCTTTCCACTTTTAGCCAGTGAAGATCACGTAGATAGCTAGAGATGGAAGTAGCTTTGGGAATTCGACAAAGTACTCTGGCCGCAGCGTTCTGTACCATCTGCAGCCTACGTAATACATCCTTGTTGGCCCCTAGATAAAGGATGTTGCCATAGTCTATTCTTGAGGTCACGAGCGCCTGGACCACGGTTCTTTGTGTGGAGTAAGGAAGCATCCAGATAATTTTTTTCAGCCATTTTAATACAGTAAAGCAGGTAGCCGCAACCTTTACTGATTGCTGTCTCATAGACAGCTGATCGTCAATAATGAAGCCTAGATTGCGGACTTGTTGGGTGGGTAGAGGTGGGGCTCCCATTTCGGTGGGCCAATGCTGGGGACCCGATAGATCTTTATTTTTCCCCAGAATGAGGACCTCAGTCTTATCGCCATTAAGTTTGAGCATGTTAATCTGCATCCATGCTGCAGTTTGTTTTAGGCCATTCTGAAGAACTGATGGACCAGACGCCTTCTCAGCAGAAAGCTAGAATATAATCTGGGTGTCGTCCGCGTAAGAAAAAAGGGACAACCCAGCCTCCTCTGCAATGGTTGCAAGTGGTTTGACGTAGATCTTAAAAAGCAGCGGGCTAAGAATAGAGCCCTGGGGGACCCCATAGGGAGAAGGATGAGGTTTGGAGTTAGCAGCAGAAGAAAAAATTTGAAATGTACGATCGGTAAGAAAGGATGTCAGCCAGTCCAATGCTGAGCCAGAAATACCGAGGGATTGGAGGGATTTTATTAACACGGTGTGGGACACCGTGTCAAAAGCAGCGCTTAAATCGAGTAATATGATGGCTGCTGTATCCCCCATATCCAAGTGATGTCTCAGCATTTCCGTGACACCCAGTAGAGTTGTCTCTCTTGAGAAGCCAGTTCTAAATCCGGACTGGGATCCATGTAGGAAATTGGAGGATTCAACGAACTGTGTAAGTTGAAAGTTGATATGCTTTTCCAAAATTTTGGAGTATATCGGAAGTAGGGAGATGGGCCTAAAGTTGGAAGGTTGGGCAGGGTCAGCGTTGGCCTTCTTCAGCAGCGGGAGGATCAAGGCGTGCTTCCATTCAGGTAGAACAATTGCTTCCTGTATGGAGGTGTTAAGAAGGTCCATGATTAATTTAAGAGAAGACGTGTCAAGTTGTTGCAATACCGTGGAAGGTAGAGTGTCCCGAGGGGAACCTGAATTAATACTACCTAGAATTTTCTTGAATGAATTAATATCTAATAGTGACCAAGATTGTAGTTTGTTGGTGGGTTCTATCATATCAATGGACTCAGGATTGAATTTTTGCTGCGTAGACATGACTGTCTGAGAGCTACTAAGCATAGAGTGAATATGCTTTACCTTGTTCACAAAGAAATTAGCGAGGTCATCGCACTGAGATCTATCTAACGCTGGAGGCGTGGGTTGAGTGTCTGAACCTGATAGTTTTTTAACCATTGTGAACAAGGTTCGCGAACAATTCTGTGCCTTGGAAATGGTGGAGGCAACATAGCTTGCGCGAGCAGATTTGCAAAGGGCTTGATATTCTTTTAAGGCCTTTTTATATTTTAATTTGGAGTCAGTTGCATAATTTCTCCTCCAATGCCTTTCTAGGGTTTTACATTTAGTTTTTTCTACTTTTAATTGTTCCGTAAACCAAGGGGCAGGAGAGCGATGATTGTATGTCTTTTTGGTTGAGATAGGAGACAATTGTCAATTGCTTTGGAAATCCAATTATGGATTGTGTCTGAGGAGGAGGTTGAAACTTGAGGAATAAACGGGGCACTATCGGAAAGGAGCTTATTGAAAGATGTCATATCCAATTTGCTCCAATTCCTAGAGTTCTGCTGTGCACCAAAAGTGGCTGAGGTCAGATAGGCTGGGACAGTGCAGTAACATTTGACTGCAAAGTGATCTGACCAGCATAAAGGGAGAGATGGTAGACATTGGATATCAGACAGGTTGGAAAATATGGGATCCAGTAGATGGCCTGCCATATGAGTAGGACACGTATTACAAAGCGGCAGATTCATTGCTGCAAGGTCGGCAATCAGTATGCTACTGATGGAACAGGTAGGGTTGTCCAAGTGAATGTTAAGGTCACCCAGGATAATAAAGTTAGCCGCCTTAAGGAGGTGAGGGGAGATTAACTCTGGAAATGAGCCAGCCCAGGGGGCCGACGGGCCAGGGGGGCGATAGACAAGAATACCAGATAGGGTAAAGTGAGGGGTCAGCACAAGTTTAAAAGGCCTGCCTCGCATCCCTTAAAGGGAGTGCTTCTAATTTACATGAGTGCGATTTTTAAAAAATTATGGCAATACCACCCCTATCTTGAGTTCTCTATCTATCCTAACTATAGCGTAGTTAGCGGGTAAAGCAAAAGCCACATCCGGGCCCGAGCCTCGTATTCAGCCATGTTTCAGTTAGGAAGATGGCATCAGGCTGTTCACTACTTAATAGGTCAAAGACGTCTATTTTATGTTTGGGGAGGGAGCGACAATTAATATTCCAGAAGGTGAAGGCCGTACTAGTGGGCTTGCAGCGTAGTGAGGGACAATTGTCCTGTGGGGGAGAAATATTTGCATTAAGTGAGCTACTCAGCTCTCTTGGAGGTGATTTGTCAAATTTAAAGCTACAGCAAGGGCATTTAGTAGCTTCATCCAGTGGGTTGAGACACTTACACTCAGACTGGAGCATACTGCAATAGTTCAGCAGCTGTGCGGAGGTATATCTTATTTGGAAAAGGTGTTTTAATGATTTTTGGCCAGGGGTAGTGGCCCCTGGTCCCGTCTGGGCACGGACGGGCGCAGACGGGCTTGCCTTTGGCGCGCCCGCTGCACACGTCCGCTGCGCGTTTTGCAAGGCATCCGGTTTTTATCGCGGGAGGTAGGGGCCGCTAGAACGCCAACCTCCTCGCGACCGCAAGTAGCCTAATCCCTCCACATCAATTGGGATGAACCCGCGGTGGACCGGGGACCGGCTGTATGTAAGGTAAGTGCGATTAAAAAAGAATTAAAAAGAGATATTCGGCGAGCACACAGTAAGAGCACACAGTAAAAAGCCAAGTTTAGGCAAGTTTAGTGAAACAGTAAATAGGCAATTTTCTACCCAAATTCAGGCTATCAGGAGCAGCAAGTGTTCAGCTTCCTCGCGCGCGTCCGCTGCGTGTTGTGCAAGGCATCCGGTTTTTATCGCGGGAGGTAGGGGCCGCTAGAACGCCAACCTCCTCGCGACCGGAAGTAGCCTAATCCCTCCACATCAATCGGGATGAACCAGCGGTGGACCGGGGACCGGCTGTATGTAAGGTAAGTGCGATTAAAAAAGAATTAAAAAGAGCTATTCGGCGAGCACACAGTAAAAGCACACAGTAAAAAGCCAAGTTTAGGCAAGTTTAGCGAAACAGTAAATAGGCAATTTTCTACCCAAATTCAGGCTATCAGGAGCAGCGAGTGTTCAGCTTCCTCGTGCGCGTCCGCTGCGCGTTGTGCAAGGCATCCGGTTTTAATCGCGGGAGGTAGGGGCAGCTAGAACGCCAACCTCCTCGCGTCCGGAAGTAGCCTAATCCCTCCACATCAATCGGGATAAACCCGCGGTGGACCGGGGACCGGCTGTATGTAAGGTAAGTGCGATTAAAAAAGAATTAAAAAGAGCTATTCGGCGAGCACACAGTAAAAGCACACAGTAAAAAGCCAAGTTTAGCGAAACAGTAAATAGGCAATTTTCTACCCAAATTCAGGCTATCAGGAGCAGCGAGTGTTCAGCTTCCTCGTGCGCGTCCGCTGCGCATTGTGCAAGGCATCCGGTTTTAATCGCGGGAGGTAGGGGCCGCCAGAACGCCAACCTCCTCGCGTCCGGAAGTAGCCTAATCCCTCCACATCAATCGGGATGAACCAGCGGTGGACCGGGGACCGGCTGTATGTAAGGTAAGTGCGATTAAAAAAGAATTAAAAAGAGCTATTCGGCGAGCACACAGTAAAAGCACACAGTAAAAAGCCAAGTTTAGGCAAGTTTAGCGAAACAGTAAATAGGCAATTTTCTACCCAAATTCAGGCTATCAGGAGCAGCGAGTGTTCAGCTTCCTCGTGCGCGTCCGCTGCGCGTTGTGCAAGGCATCCGGTTTTAATCGCGGGAGGTAGGGGCAGCTAGAACGCCAACCTCCTCGCGTCCGGAAGTAGCCTAATCCTCCACATCAATCGGGATAAACCCGCGGTGGACCGGGGACCGGCTGTATGTAAGGTAAGTGCGATTAAAAGAATTAAAAGAGCTATTCGGCGAGCACACAGTAAAAGCACACAGTAAAAAGCCAAGTTTAGCGAAACAGTAAATAGGCAATTTTCTACCCAAATTCAGGCTATCAGGAGCAGCGAGTGTTCAGCTTCCTCGTGCGCGTCCGCTGCGCATTGTGCAAGGCATCCGGTTTTAATCGCGGGAGGTAGGGGCCGCCAGAACGCCAACCTCCTCGCGTCCGGAAGTAGCCTAATCCCTCCACATCAATCGGGATAAACCCGCGGTGGACCGGGGACCGGCTGTATGTAAGGTAAGTGCGATTAAAAATGAATTAAAAAGAGCTATTCGGCGAGCACACAGTAAAAGCACACAGTAAAAAGCCAAGTTTAGGCAAGTTTAGCGAAACAGTAAATAGGCAATTTTCTACCCAAATTCAGGCTATCAGGAGCAGCGAGTGTTCAGCTTCCTCGCGCGCGTCCGCTCACTTACTTTGAAGCAACTATGATCCAGTGTGTCCAGATACCAGATCTATGATACGTCTCTGTAATCTTCTTTGGATTGTGCTCCAGGTACCTCTCTGCATTGTGCTCAAAGTTGTGACTTCATCTTTTAGATAGCTGCACCATGTCTTACATACCTTCTGGTATCTCTTACCTGCTTCCATCTTTATGTGCGAATCAGTTGTCTGATCAGTTATAACTTTTCATCTTGGATTTCTAGTAATGGTACCATTGGAGATGGAGCTTCTTGTACAATGAATATCAGGTACTTTTCTTCTGCTGAAAGAAGTGATTCATCTTTCCTAAGTGGGCGACATGATATGTAGTTCTATAGGTTCAACTGTTTCTAGGGTTTGTGAATGATCCTATAGTTGTATTTTTGCAGCTGGATGCCCAATCTCTCAATTTGGGGAGGGGTAAATGATTTGGATTGCTGAAGATCACAAGCAGTGCCTGATTCGCTGTGACAGTGATGACTAGTTTGCTGTATGTAAAGAAATAGGAGCACACACATTGACACAAACTCGTTTTTCTGTGCTTGGAAATAGACTTGTCCAATATCAGACATGGTGCTGCTGGCATTCAACAAAACCTGACATTTATTACCTCCACCCAAATGAGAGGAGAGGGCCATCTTGCATTGGGCAACAACATAATCATGCAACAGTTGACTGTGAAATATCGTGAATAACCACTTTGTAATCAGGCTATGCGCAATCTTCAGATATTAGCAGACATCTTGAAGTCCGGTTGCAAGAATAGACTGTGTTTAGGGTCTTCATCAGCAGCCTAAAAACTAGTCGTTTTAGGGAAAAAGTAGGTGTCCTGTAGTTAATTGGTCACCATCTTCTAAAATCACCTTTTAGAACCACATGAAATCCATTGTATCTAGGAACATCTTGATAGTAGGGTGAAAAGTTGGAGAAAAAGGCCCCAGTTGAAGGGGTTTCTTATTGCTATCTAATCTTTAAAAAAAACACTGACTGGATACTCATTCCACAAGTGGTAGAAGGACTTATCCACTGGTTGTACTGGTTTTCGAAAGATAAATCCAATGGCTCACCCACTTTAGTCATGTACATCGGCATTGTCACTTCTCAATTGAGACAGACAGGACAAGACAGATTCAATATCTGGAGGTTGTCCAGGAGACTTTGCAGACCTCCCGCTGCAGCAAGCTAAACCAGCAGGTAGAAGTTGCAGGTAGATATCTTCCAGCGTGCCAGAGGTGGAGGTTGGGATGCAGACACAGGACACCCAGAGTAGGAAAGACTCTTTACTTTCTCAGAGAAAGATCGGACAACAAGAGGTGAAATGTAATGTAATGTAATGTAAATGCAAACTTGTAAAGCGCTACTATCACTCCAAGGAGCATCTTGGCGCTGATACGGAAAACCAAAGAAGGAGAAAAAAAAAAAAACTGGTTTACTACTCATGCCAGAGGGGAGATAGGTGTTTAGATCAGAGTTTTGCATAGTGTATCTGGTGCACTGTAGATCCAAGTTTTAAGTGCCTTCCTAAAGACAGACTCGGAAACAATCTGACGGAGCTGAGATGGGAGTTGATTTCAAGCCTTTGAGCCTATGACTACAAGTGATTTTCCTCCCTTAGACACCAATCTAAAAGTTGGAATGGTCAGTAGATTTGCATTGGATGATCTTAGGCTACGGGAGGGAACGTAGCGTTTAAAACTAGTTTGAAGATACTGAATCCAGATTCCAAGCTTAGGAGCATGCTTTATGTGGGAGAAGGAGGCAGCGACACATATTGCTCTGAACCAATCCTAATGCTTGCATTAGGCTTGTTTTGTACTAAAAACACCTTAAATGCACCTGATTTCTTGATTGCAGGAAGAATGTGTTGCTAATCATTGCCCCGAATATGGCATTTGGGCCCCAACTACAGGTGAGATCTCCTAAGAAGAGTAAGATCCAATAACCAAAGCATGCGTTTTTGTTTAAAAAATAGCTCTTTATTTTTTCAGCTTTTAAAATTAGCACGAATCACGGTGTTTAGTACTTCATATGTGATGAGACATATATATATATATATATATATATATATATATATATATATATATATATAAATATTTATATATGTATATAAATATATATATGTGTGTGTCATAAATTCAGGGTTCAGTGTACAGCACTATAAAGAATTACACATCTGTGCTGGATATACTCAACCTGTCACATATAGATCAAGCATTGAAAAAAGAAATAACAAATCTTAAACTTATGGGACAATACAATTTAAAATTCAAAGCCACGCGGCTTTGCGTGTATCTGTCCAGGGGTGCAAGCACCACATGTCTGTTGTGTTGGTGATTAGGAGCGAGGATGTTCTCAGCGTTAGAGATAGCGCGTGTCTGTGAGTGTCATCAGGCTCAACGGAATCTGACTATCACATACGTAATTTCAATGCCTGCATGTTTAACGTTGTAGGTGTTTTATCGTCTGTTTCGAAGTTGCAGCCTTTATCAGGGAGGTCTCAGTATAACACTGCCGTTTGTCTACCAAAGTGGCTACTGACTCAACAAAATGGTATCCATTTCAGCCTGTGCAGATTTAGGTAGGTTACTTTTCTGTCCAGTGCGATCTGGGGGAGTGGGGATCTCTAGTTCATGACCGCTGCTCTTTTGACAGGATTAAGGCTAGGTCAATGAATTTTCTAGTGGATTTGTCTGCTTTTGGGTTGATCATAGTGGTTAATTTGTAAAAAACAAATAAGTGCCGGGGCTCTAATCAGGAGGCAGCTTGCACCAGTCCATTTCTCCTGTCAGCACTGCCTAAAACAGAACCAACTACTGATTGTTTATGTGCAGGAAGGTGTGACTTCCTGCACATAAACAATCAATAAGGGCGATTTGCTACTTCTATGTGTGCTGCATTGAGTAGCAAATTGCCATTATTTAATGATTGTTTATGTGCACAAAGAGATACCGTCATGCACAAAACAATACTTAATGATGTTTTGCTCTTTCTATGTGTGCTGCAGAATGCAGCACACATAGAAAAAGCAAAAACAAGGAGAAATAAAAGTATTTGTTCTCGCTGCGCCAATCTAACGCCTGCTTTTGCATGGCGTTAGTTTTTGGCGCTGCCTCAAATTTAAAGATCTTTGTAAATGTGAGGCAGTGTCAAAAAGCAATGGGTGTTGCGATGGAACGCCTATAGCAACACCCATTGTATGCCCCTTTTTGTGCAGATACCTACGTGAAAGGGTACCATAGTTACAAAGCGTTGTTAAGCCACAAAAAGTGGCTTGATGCCACTTTGTAAATATGGAGTAGGGCACTGTGCCACCAGAACATCGGAAAAAGTGACTTTCTGGTGGCACAATCCCCTTGATCGAAGGGCTGCTTTGATGGCAGGTTGAGTCGAAAACCTCTAAACACCCGTCTACTGTAAGGAGGGGTATAAGACAAGTGTCTCTTCTGCTATATATGACTGGTCCAGACCTAACGATGGTAAGCATCCCTAAGGTTACGTAATTCCCATAGACTACAATGAGAAAGTTGGCTGCCTGAAGTCCACTGCAATACAAAATGTCAAAAGAGCACACAGAGCTAAACATAAAAATGTAGGATCGTAGCAAGAGGCTCTGTCTGTATTTACTCCATGTCGAATCAGGGGCATAAGAAAGAGGCATTTTCACCTTTTCCTCCTACGGGATTAAATAATATTTGCTACTTCAACCCACCATAGTTGTACTAAGTATACCAACACAGGGAAGATGACCTACTGAGTTACCCCCCCCCAAAACTGAAACCTTGGTGGTGACACACAGATCTTTGCTGCGGATGCATTAACCTATTGGGCCACCTCAGCAGATCACCATTGCATCTCTCCTCTTGATTTGGGTGATGCTGATGGTCCATGATTAGTTGAACTTCATGCCGCCGATCACAAGTGGATTATCTTAACATGAGCACAACTAACCAGAAGCTCTGGCTTGCATTTTCAGTTATGATCCAGATCAATAGACGTTTCCATTGTTAACGGATGCCAGAAGCAGGGCTGTTGCTAACTACTCAGTAGAATCTTATCAGGAGCCCACAGCTGAATGTTCCATTAGAGAAAGGCCCATTGGTGCCCCTATAAATGTATTTGTTCTGCGATAAATAAACGAATGTGTCTAGGTGTGAAAAAATAAAAAAATAAATGATTGGGTGTTGTACACAACGCTTCTATGAGATAAAAAAAAATTTAGCTGACAAGAAGTTTGATGATCGAGCGTACGTTTCTGATGTAAAATAGCCCCTTATGCACTCCAGTGTATGTACTTCCTAAGAGGCTGAAGGATACCCACAAACACTCAACATACTTGACAGCATTCTGTGACTAAACAGTAGTAATATTTTTCAAGTTTAAAGTTTACTAACTTGCATAATGAAGATGTCAACAGAATTGACGCAACATCAGCTTTCCACAGTGCACGTCCATTGACCTAGAAAAAAAGTATGAACAACAATATTCTCTGTAGCTGAATAAATGCTCAGCTCTGCCAGGGTGAGACTTTCCTGTAGAACCGCTTCTAGTGCAGGAACCTCCTTAGCATTTCACAATCTCTCTTCGCAGCCAGAACACAGTCTTCCAGGAAACATATGCATTCCCCTCGCGATCCAAGACGACAGCGAAAGAAAACAAGCATTAAAAATGGAATAGGTCTCGCATTATTTTGAGTTAGAGCTATTGGCGTTGTAAATGACAATGTCTTTGACCCATGTAGGATGTATGTGGTTTGAGTGGAATTATGTGGGTTGGATTGAATTTGTTAGATGTGTAATTGTGTGGCGTGGAATTGCGTGGTGTTGAGTGAATTTGTGTAGTGTAAATATGTGGTATGGTGAGCAATGGAATTATGTATTTAGTAAAATTATGTGATGTAGAGCGCAGTGGTGTAGAGTAAAGCTATGTAGAGTATAGTGACATGGAGTGGCGCTGTATATATTGCAATGGAATATAGTGCAGTGGAGTGGACACAGGCTGAGGGCAAGTGGAACATTCCTACTACTACCGGCAGTAATGGAAGTCAGCTGGTAGGTGTTAGAGCTGCATTGCATGAAGCACTTCACAGTGAAAGCAGGGGTCTTTAGGCACACCCGCGTGTGTTTGTTCCAGCAATGTGCACACTTCTTGTGCTGAGGATTGCGGCAGTCATGATGCAGAAGTTTTTTGTCAGCAGATGGGGGTAAACAAAGACTTAAAACACCTTATGGCGATGTTAAAAATTTGAGAATGATATTGAACCAGTCTCCCATCACAGCCTCCCATATCATCAGTGTGCCCACCCGCCGGCTCAGGTGGAACCAGACAGGGAACTAGAGCAGAAAAGTGTTGCGGGGGTCACCGACAGCCAACATCCATCTGAAGAAGCCCAAGGCTCCCTGGTAGTTCTCCTGACACAATGGCTGTGCACCAGGTCCACAAGTGGTGCCCCTTCCTGGTTGGTACAATAAGGCAGGATGAGGTGAGAAAGGGGCAGTCCCCAGCCTCGAGACAGATTCCAGTGCTGCGCACTAGCAGAACCAGCCAGAAATAGTGAGAATTCTCCTGTGCAATAGCTTTAGTGATCTTTGGAGAGTAAGTGTATCCGAGAAAGGATGGGACGGCCTGGAATTTCAACCCTCAGCCGGTTTTATTGGGAGGCAGGAAAAGCGGCCTGCAAGTGGGCCCCGGAGACGCAGGTGAATCTGTCCCCGCAACCCTGACTCTTAACAGCAAGGACATATTTACATAGGGCTTATAGCCACCTGTTCACAGTTCCAGTGCGCTATGGAGAGCTGGTCATGTTCAAATCGATAGTGCAAACCCTACTGGTCTCCTTAGGATAATGAATAGCCGAGCGCACACAAACCCATGCAGCTATCACACCATCATTTTACGTGAGTTATCAGACGGGCGTTCCTTGCAATAAGCAACCGATACACGAGCCTTCCAGCGAGTGGCTGTTCCCCAGCCCTCCTGGCTGCTCAGAGCCCCTCCCAGTCTGCACAGAAGCCTTGCTGTAAGAGTCTGCATTGGCACCGTTCAGGTCCCAGGAGTACCTCAGGAAGGGTGAAAGCTGCCTGAGAGCTTTGGGTCAAGCCACACACTGTGCGTAGACTAAACATACAACACAAACTGTGCTCCGCCAACCGAAGCCGAGAGTGAGTAGCTACACTAAGCACCTTATATAAGCCATAACGTGTTGCACAAAGTACATGAAACAAAGGCACTTTTAAAACTGATTGGCAGCCCAAACTAAGCCTACAATACAAATGTCATATGTCAAAATAATGTAGTACATATTGGCTTTGTTCAAGTTCTAGGATGTGGGACCTTATTTCTGCGTCCTTGGCAGAGCGAGTTTCATTTACTATCCAGTGCTTCAAACGGGCATGTACTCTCGCTTTTGTAACTTGAAGGGGACAAAGAGTACCTGCACTTCTCAGCAGTACTGCAATATTTATAATGCTAGAGTACTGGCACTTCTCTGCAGCAAACAGCCGTTCTGTAGGTTTGTAAGTACCTGAACTTTTCTATTTCCATGAAAGCAAATGGAGTCCCCTAGCACAACAAAACTCCTGTCACAGCTCGACTCCTGTCCCGATGGGAAGTTGCTCGTCTTTGCTCTTCCTCATTCGCTGTTAATCCTTTTCAGAATGGGGGTGAGGCTGTTCAGCATTGGCTTACCCCATATCTGCATGCGCTGTTAACGACAGGTACAGGTGGAAGGGTGCTAAGTGACTAGATCAGAAATAATTGTGAAAGTGTCCATAGCTGCCAAGGTTTCGGATTGCTTATGTGTGACATTTTCATAACTTCAGTGTAATTATGAGTGACATTCAGCGACTATGAGTGACACTTTGTCGCGAGCAAAATCCAACAAGGAAGACGAGGGAAACATATAAATGTCAGACATTACACCCATTGAAGCAATGAGAAACTCTAAGAAGAGCTTAAAACTGCTACATAGCACCAGAAATAGAAGGGCACTAACCTAGTGCCCTTACATAGGGGTGCTGCACGGAGGGTGCTCATCGCTGCAGCCAGGCTCCAGATTCAGGGGTTTTGAGGGAAGGAAGATGTGTGAGAAGGCTACATACATGGGTTTGCTGCCTGGAGATTGTGTGTCGCTACAGTCAGTCCCCAGGTTCAGGGGTCTGAGGAAAGGAGGAGGTGGGAGAAGGCTCCATACATGGGGGTGCTGCCTGGAGACTGTGTTTTTGCTGCAGCAAGGCCCCAGTTTCAGGGGTTTTGAGGGAAGCAGAGGGGTCTGCCAAGTTTTCAGACTGTGTAACATTTCCATGGTTTCAGTGCATGAGTGACACTCAACTGACAAATGTGTGTCACTTAGTGTAACATTTTCCTGCGAGCAAAACCAAGCAATAAAGTGGTTGGTAAGAGATAAATATTAGAAATTACACTTTTTTGATCAATGAGAAGCCCTAAAATATCTTTCAACTGCAGCAAAACCCCTGAAATGGAAGGTTAAAATACTGATACAAAGCTTTGTATACTAAGAAAATATAAAAGTAAAGGAATCATCCTAAAACATCTCAGATAGCCGCCGCCCCCACCTCCCCCCCAATGGTATTGCACTTCATTGCGTCCTAATAATACAGTTAAATCACAGCTGGTACATATTTTTACCGTTTATCTGTATACTTCACGGAAAAAATATAAATAGAAAGCACGTTTAAATGTGTTATAGGGACTAATACTTAAAGTAAACGAACACAGAAATTGCAGTTACAAATGAATAAATACGATTTTGTTTCCAGTTAGTATAAGTCATGTCCAGGATCCAGGCCTTTGCAGACTCTTGAAAATACAACGAATGGCCGGTAATTTTCTCTCGGAAAGATGTCAACACTAAACAGAAATGCATGACTCACCCGAGTGCTGCCATTCCACAGTCGGGTGCAGTTTAAAGCTGTCTCAGAGCACACGGCGAGTCACACAGAGGCAGCTCTCAACAGTATCTCGCTCTGGCAGGCGGTAGTTTTCAGTGATTAGGGGACCACTCGAATGTTATTTTCCGGCGGGCCAGCCTTAAGCAGCATTGAAGAAGGGTGGATAGCAAATCAGGGGGCGCCAGTCACATACGCCAACGACCCTCTAAAGGCTCAAGTGCACACAGAGTGCATTGACAATTACCTGTCACGTGTACCTGAGCCTCGCGCGCGCTCTCAATCTGCGGCGGAATAAGAAAGTGAAAGTTGAATTTGCCTCCACTCATTTATTGGCTATAAGCAGGGCTTTAAGTGGGGAAAAAAAACTGGGGGTGCTCTAAAAGGGGCGTGGCAAATCTCTTCAAGGGGTGTGCCTATCCGAGTAGGGGCGTGGTCTAAATCAAGATAACTAGCATTGTGAGGACTTCAGAATAAATTGTGGCGGACAGGCCTTCAAGGTTAACCCACACATGCCACTGCTAGGGTCCACCTGCTGGTGCTAAGACACCAGGGCTTTTAAGATCTTGCGGGGCCTTCTAAGGTCTAGCATGGGAATGTGCTCCCTCAGCGGGAGTGGTCTGGTGGACTGGTCATGAAGGCTGAATCTGGTTCCCCAGTTCCGAATTCAGCAGCTCTGACCATAGTGCCACATCCTCTCCCCACTGAACACCATACTGCCCCACTGAGAGAAACTTGCACTGCACTGACCCGCTATAAACACCTGGATGTGACTCAATTCAAATTACGCACTAGACAAGAGCAATATGCTGCCTAAAAAAAAATTAACAACGTCCTAGAAAAAGCAAACACTCATAGAGAATGCAAGATTAAGTAAAGCACATGAAATGTAAGCAGGAACAACATGGTTACCTTTTTCTTTTTACACTCATTATTCAGAAATTAGTGAGTGCTTTTGCCTGAAAAGTTAAGGCCATGACTACAGGGCCCAGAAGGGACCCGTTTCAATGCCCATTGCTTATATCCTTACAAAACGTAAGCAGTATGGTTTAAAAAGACCACATTCGTGAACACACAGCCGCTGTACACATTTTGTTTTCCAATTCACCCATCAAGTAGGTATTTCAGTACCTCCAGGAATAGTGCACTTTCCCACCAAGGGAAAACAATGTTGTTCAAAGAGAGACGAAAAACAAAAGTAGCGCTTCACTGGCAAACACTGTAAAGTGGCGCTAATGTGTTTAGGTGTGAATAAATCAATCTGGCCACCTTGCAACCACTCTGTCTTGCTTTAGCTAGTTACTTTTCATATTTTGAATGTTTTAGTTCTCTCCACCCCGAGGCTGCACTTAGAAATTGAAAAAAGTCAGAAAAAGAGGACGTTTCCAGAAAAAGTGTTTTTCTTTTTGGATCCATTTCACAGGGGAGCAAATAAACGAAAGCAGGAAAGAGAAGGTAATACCTGTTTCTAAAAGTCTCGGTTTTCATCATCCCACGCTGCCACCACGACGACGTTGCTCCTGCGCTGGAAAAAGAGAAGGTCCCACGCTGGCACCACCACAACGTTGCTCCTGCGCTGGAAAAAGAGAAGGTGACGAAGGTCCCACGCTGGCACCACCACGACGTTGCTCCTACGCTGAAAAAAGAGAAGGGAAATCCTGAGAGAAAATGGCTCTCTTAAAGGGTTTCCCTTCCTCCAACAACGCTCACCTGGCATGACGTCATGCCGTCGTGCCCTGGACGTCATGCCGTGACCTCCACTACTCAGTGAGGAAACTGAGCTCTCACTGCAGTCCAGAAAAAAAAAAAAAAGAGAAAGGACTACCTTTGCCAGCCGCGAAAATAGAGCCCGATAGAGACCCGTTTCGAGGGCCCCAAAAAAAAACTGCCGGTGCTCAGACCCGGACAGACCCGGCCCACTTAAAGCCCTGGCTATAAGGATACCAGCAAAACTGATGATAGTGCCGGGTGGCGCCAGTGGCGGAGTTTATAACCAACACAAGGCACAGCCCCGCCTCCCGATTCATTCAGTGCAGGTCTACTGCGGGATGATTTTCTCACTTAATAGGAACTGTTGTTGTAGGTTGTCCTCTGTGCAGCCCGGCCAACTGTGACAGCCAGGTCACGTGAGTCTGCGTCGCGACGGGGCTGAGACTGAAGATAAACCCACCCTCTCGGTTAGTACTGCCTGGTGCCCAAGGATGCAAAGGGGATGATGGACGGAGCGTTTGAGCCAATCAAACACTCACCCCCAGTCAACTGATCTGGGTTTAATCCATCATCATTCTTTAGCTCACTCCACCACCCCAGTTCAGACATGGCCATATGCAAATCAGTCTGATCCTGTGCCTCATGGGAACAGTCCAGCCCGAACTGCCAAGCCATGTCTTCCCTGGACCGGAAACAAGCATCCTGGGACCGGTTTCTGGCATTTCAGCCATCATCAGCCAGGCTATCTTGAATCCAGTGGCAAAGTGAGCAAGGGACCCACGTCTGGGCATAACCCTGCCAACTTAGGGCGAACAAAGCGATACCAAAGGGGATGATGGACGGAGCGTTTGAGCCAATCAAACACTCACCCCCAGTCAACTGATCTGGGTTTAATCCATCATCATTCTTTAGCTCACTCCACCACCCCAGTTCAGACATGGCCATATGCAAATCAGTCTGATCCTGTGCCTCATGGGAACAGTCCAGCCCGAACTGCCAAGCCATGTCTTCCCTGGACCGGAAACAAGCATCCTAGGACCGGTTTCTGGCATTTCAGCCGTCATCAGCCAGGCTATGCTTGAATCCAGTGGCAAAGTGAGCAAGGGACCCACGTCTGGGCATACCCTGCCAACTTAGGGCGAACAAAGCGATACCAAAGGGGATGATGGACGGAGCGTTTGAGCCAATCAAACACTCACCCCCAGTCAACTGATCTGGGTTTAATCCATCATCATTCTTTAGCTCACTCCACCACCCCAGTTCAGACATGGCCATATGCAAATCAGTCTGATCCTGTGCCTCATGGGAACAGTCCAGCCCGAACTGCCAAGCCATGTCTTCCCTGGACCGGAAACAAGCATCCTGGGACCGGTTTCTGGCATTTCAGCCGTCATCAGCCAGGCTATGCTTGAATCCAGTGGCAAAGTGAGCAAGGGACCCACGTCTGGGCATACCCCTGCCAACTTAGGGCGAACAAAGCGATACCAAAGGGGATGATGGACGGAGCGTTTGAGCCAATCAAACACTCACCCCCAGTCAACTGATCTGGGTTTAATCCATCATCATTCTTTAGCTCACTCCACCACCCCAGTTCAGACATGGCCATATGCAAATCAGTCTGATCCTGTGCCTCATGGGAACAGTCCAGCCCGAACTGCCAAGCCATGTCTTCCCTGGACCGGAAACAAGCATCCTAGGACCGGTTTCTGGCATTTCAGCCGTCATCAGCCAGGCTATGCTTGAATCCAGTGGCAAAGTGAGCAAGGGACCCACGTCTGGGCATACCCTGCCAACTTAGGGCGAACAAAGCGATACCAAAGGGGATGATGGACGGAGCGTTTGAGCCAATCAAACACTCACCCCCAGTCAACTGATCTGGGTTTAATCCATCATCATTCTTTAGCTCACTCCACCACCCCAGTTCAGACATGGCCATATGCAAATCAGTCTGATCCTGTGCCTCATGGGAACAGTCCAGCCCGAACTGCCAAGCCATGTCTTCCCTGGACCGGAAACAAGCATCCTAGGACCGGTTTCTGGCATTTCAGCCGTCATCAGCCAGGCTATGCTTGAATCCAGTGGCAAAGTGAGCAAGGGACCCACGTCTGGGCATACCCCTGCCAACTTAGGGCGAACAAAGCGATACCAAAGGGGATGATGGACGGAGCGTTTGAGCCAATCAAACACTCACCCCCAGTCAACTGATCTGGGTTTAATCCATCATCATTCTTTAGCTCACTCCACCACCCCAGTTCAGACATGGCCATATGCAAATCAGTCTGACCCTGTGCCTCATGGGAACAGTCCAGCCCGAACTGCCAAGCCATGTCTTCCCTGGACCGGAAACAAGCATCCTGGGACCGGTTTCTGGCATTCCAGCCGTCATCAGCCAGGCTATGCTTGAATCCAGTGGCAAAGTGAGCAAGGGACCCACGTCTGGGCATACCCTGCCAACTTAGGGCGAACAAAGCGATACCAAAGGGGATGATGGACGGAGCGTTTGAGCCAATCAAACACTCACCCCCAGTCAACTGATCTGGGTTTAATCCATCATCATTCTTTAGCTCACTCCACCACCCCAGTTCAGACATGGCCATATGCAAATCAGTCTGACCCTGTGCCTCATGGGAACAGTCCAGCCCGAACTGCCAAGCCATGTCTTCCCTGGACCGGAAACAAGCATCCTGGGACCGGTTTCTGGCATTTCAGCCGTCATCAGCCAGGCTATGCTTGAATCCAGTGGCAAAGTGAGCAAGGGACCCACGTCTGGGCATACCCTCGCCAACTTAGGGCGAACAAAGCGATACCAAAGGGGATGATGGACGGAGCGTTTGAGCCAATCAAACACTCACCCCCAGTCAACTGATCTGGGTTTAATCCATCATCATTCTTTAGCTCACTCCACCACCCCAGTTCAGACATGGCCATATGCAAATCAGTCTGACCCTGTGCCTCATGGGAACAGTCCAGCCCGAACTGCCAAGCCATGTCTTCCCTGGACCGGAAACAAGCATCCTGGGACCGGTTTCTGGCATTTCAGCCGTCATCAGCCAGGCTATGCTTGAATCCAGTGGCAAAGTGAGCAAGGGACCCACGTCTGGGCATACCCTGCCAACTTAGGGCGAACAAAGCGATACCAAAGGGGATGATGGACGGAGCGTTTGAGCCAATCAAACACTCACCCCCAGTCAACTGATCTGGGTTTAATCCATCATCATTCTTTAGCTCACTCCACCACCCCAGTTCAGACATGGCCATATGCAAATCAGTCTGATCCTGTGCCTCATGGGAACAGTCCAGCCCGAACTGCCAAGCCATGTCTTCCCTGGACCGGAAACAAGCATCCTGGGACCGGTTTCTGGCATTTCAGCCGTCATCAGCCAGGCTATGCTTGAATCCAGTGGCAAAGTGAGCAAGGGACCCACGTCTGGGCATACCCCTGCCAACTTAGGGCGAACAAAGCGATACCAAAGGGGATGATGGACGGAGCGTTTGAGCCAATCAAACACTCACCCCCAGTCAACTGATCTGGGTTTAATCCATCATCATTCTTTAGCTCACTCCACCACCCCAGTTCAGACATGGCCATATGCAAATCAGTCTGATCCTGTGCCTCATGGGAACAGTCCAGCCCGAACTGCCAAGCCATGTCTTCCCTGGACCGGAAACAAGCATCCTAGGACCGGTTTCTGGCATTCCAGCCGTCATCAGCCAGGCTATGCTTGAATCCAGTGGCAAAGTGAGCAAGGGACCCACGTCTGGGCATACCCTGCCAACTTAGGGCGAACAAAGCGATACCAAAGGGGATGATGGACGGAGCGTTTGAGCCAATCAAACACTCACCCCCAGTCAACTGATCTGGGTTTAATCCATCATCATTCTTTAGCTCACTCCACCACCCCAGTTCAGACATGGCCATATGCAAATCAGTCTGATCCTGTGCCTCATGGGAACAGTCCAGCCCGAACTGCCAAGCCATGTCTTCCCTGGACCGGAAACAAGCATCCTGGGACCGGTTTCTGGCATTCCAGCCGTCATCAGCCAGGCTATGCTTGAATCCAGTGGCAAAGTGAGCAAGGGACCCACGTCTGGGCATACCCCTGCCAACTTAGGGCGAACAAAGCGATACCAAAGGGGATGATGGACGGAGCGTTTGAGCCAATCAAACACTCACCCCCAGTCAACTGATCTGGGTTTAATCCATCATCATTCTTTAGCTCACTCCACCACCCCAGTTCAGACATGGCCATATGCAAATCAGTCTGATCCTGTGCCTCATGGGAACAGTCCAGCCCGAACTGCCAAGCCATGTCTTCCCTGGACCGGAAACAAGCATCCTGGGACCGGTTTCTGGCATTTCAGCCGTCATCAGCCAGGCTATGCTTGAATCCAGTGGCAAAGTGAGCAAGGGACCCACGTCTGGGCATACCCCGCCAACTTAGGGCGAACAAAGCGATACCAAAGGGGATGATGGACGGAGCGTTTGAGCCAATCAAACACTCACCCCCAGTCAACTGATCTGGGTTTAATCCATCATCATTCTTTAGCTCACTCCACCACCCCAGTTCAGACATGGCCATATGCAAATCAGTCTGATCCTGTGCCTCATGGGAACAGTCCAGCCCGAACTGCCAAGCCATGTCTTCCCTGGACCGGAAACAAGCATCCTGGGACCGGTTTCTGGCATTCAGCCGTCATCAGCCAGGCTATGCTTGAATCCAGTGGCAAAGTGAGCAAGGGACCCACGTCTGGGCATACCCCTGCCAACTTAGGGCGAACAAAGCGATACCAAAGGGGATGATGGACGGAGCGTTTGAGCCAATCAAACACTCACCCCGAGTCAACTGATCTGGGTTTAATCCATCATCATTCTTTAGCTCACTCCACCACCCCAGTTCAGACATGGCCATATGCAAATCAGTCTGACCCTGTGCCTCATGGGAACAGTCCAGCCCGAACTGCCAAGCCATGTCTTCCCTGGACCGGAAACAAGCATCCTGGGACCGGTTTCTGGCATTTCAGCCGTCATCAGCCAGGCTATGCTTGAATCCAGTGGCAAAGTGAGCAAGGGACCCACGTCTGGGCATACCCCGCCAACTTAGGGCGAACAAAGCGATACCAAAGGGGATGATGGACGGAGCGTTTGAGCCAATCAAACACTCACCCCCAGTCAACTGATCTGGGTTTAATCCATCATCATTCTTTAGCTCACTCCACCACCCCAGTTCAGACATGGCCATATGCAAATCAGTCTGATCCTGTGCCTCATGGGAACAGTCCAGCCCGAACTGCCAAGCCATGTCTTCCCTGGACCGGAAACAAGCATCCTGGGACCGGTTTCTGGCATTTCAGCCGTCATCAGCCAGGCTATGCTTGAATCCAGTGGCAAAGTGAGCAAGGGACCCACGTCTGGGCATACCCTGCCAACTTAGGGCGAACAAAGCGATACCAAAGGGGATGATGGACGGAGCGTTTGAGCCAATCAAACACTCACCCCCAGTCAACTGATCTGGGTTTAATCCATCATCATTCTTTAGCTCACTCCACCACCCCAGTTCAGACATGGCCATATGCAAATCAGTCTGACCCTGTGCCTCATGGGAACAGTCCAGCCCGAACTGCCAAGCCATGTCTTCCCTGGACCGGAAACAAGCATCCTGGGACCGGTTTCTGGCATTCCAGCCGTCATCAGCCAGGCTATGCTTGAATCCAGTGGCAAAGTGAGCAAGGGACCCACGTCTGGGCATACCCTCGCCAACTTAGGGCGAACAAAGCGATACCAAAGGGGATGATGGACGGAGCGTTTGAGCCAATCAAACACTCACCCCCAGTCAACTGATCTGGGTTTAATCCATCATCATTCTTTAGCTCACTCCACCACCCCAGTTCAGACATGGCCATATGCAAATCAGTCTGATCCTGTGCCTCATGGGAACAGTCCAGCCCGAACTGCCAAGCCATGTCTTCCCTGGACCGGAAACAAGCATCCTGGGACCGGTTTCTGGCATTCCAGCCGTCATCAGCCAGGCTATGCTTGAATCCAGTGGCAAAGTGAGCAAGGGACCCACGTCTGGGCATACCCTGCCAACTTAGGGCGAACAAAGCGATACCAAAGGGGATGATGGACGGAGCGTTTGAGCCAATCAAACACTCACCCCCAGTCAACTGATCTGGGTTTAATCCATCATCATTCTTTAGCTCACTCCACCACCCCAGTTCAGACATGGCCATATGCAAATCAGTCTGACCCTGTGCCTCATGGGAACAGTCCAGCCCGAACTGCCAAGCCATGTCTTCCCTGGACCGGAAACAAGCATCCTGGGACCGGTTTCTGGCATTTCAGCCGTCATCAGCCAGGCTATGCTTGAATCCAGTGGCAAAGTGAGCAAGGGACCCACGTCTGGGCATACCCCTGCCAACTTAGGGCGAACAAAGCGATACCAAAGGGGATGATGGACGGAGCGCTTGAGCCAATCAAACACTCACCCCGAGTCAACTGATCTGGGTTTAATCCATCATCATTCTTTAGCTCACTCCACCACCCCAGTTCAGACATGGCCATATGCAAATCAGTCTGATCCTGTGCCTCATGGGAACAGTCCAGCCCGAACTGCCAAGCCATGTCTTCCCTGGACCGGAAACAAGCATCCTGGGACCGGTTTCTGGCATTTCAGCCGTCATCAGCCAGGCTATGCTTGAATCCAGTGGCAAAGTGAGCAAGGGACCCACGTCTGGGCATACCCCTGCCAACTTAGGGCGAACAAAGCGATACCAAAGGGGATGATGGACGGAGCGTTTGAGCCAATCAAACACTCACCCCGAGTCAACTGATCTGGGTTTAATCCATCATCATTCTTTAGCTCACTCCACCACCCCAGTTCAGACATGGCCATATGCAAATCAGTCTGATCCTGTGCCTCATGGGAACAGTCCAGCCCGAACTGCCAAGCCATGTCTTCCCTGGACCGGAAACAAGCATCCTAGGACCGGTTTCTGGCATTTCAGCCGTCATCAGCCAGGCTTGCTTGAATCCAGTGGCAAAGTGAGCAAGGGACCCACGTCTGGGCATACCCCGCCAACTTAGGGCGAACAAAGCGATACCAAAGGGGATGATGGACGGAGCGTTTGAGCCAATCAAACACTCACCCCCAGTCAACTGATCTGGGTTTAATCCATCATCATTCTTTAGCTCACTCCACCACCCCAGTTCAGACATGGCCATATGCAAATCAGTCTGATCCTGTGCCTCATGGGAACAGTCCAGCCCGAACTGCCAAGCCATGTCTTCCCTGGACCGGAAACAAGCATCCTAGGACCGGTTTCTGGCATTCCAGCCGTCATCAGCCAGGCTATGCTTGAATCCAGTGGCAAAGTGAGCAAGGGACCCACGTCTGGGCATACCCTCGCCAACTTAGGGCGAACAAAGCGATACCAAAGGGGATGATGGACGGAGCGTTTGAGCCAATCAAACACTCACCCCCAGTCAACTGATCTGGGTTTAATCCATCATCATTCTTTAGCTCACTCCACCACCCCAGTTCAGACATGGCCATATGCAAATCAGTCTGATCCTGTGCCTCATGGGAACAGTCCAGCCCGAACTGCCAAGCCATGTCTTCCCTGGACCGGAAACAAGCATCCTAGGACCGGTTTCTGGCATTTCAGCCGTCATCAGCCAGGCTTGCTTGAATCCAGTGGCAAAGTGAGCAAGGGACCCACGTCTGGGCATACCCCTGCCAACTTAGGGCGAACAAAGCGATACCAAAGGGGATGATGGACGGAGCGTTTGAGCCAATCAAACACTCACCCCCAGTCAACTGATCTGGGTTTAATCCATCATCATTCTTTAGCTCACTCCACCACCCCAGTTCAGACATGGCCATATGCAAATCAGTCTGATCCTGTGCCTCATGGGAACAGTCCAGCCCGAACTGCCAAGCCATGTCTTCCCTGGACCGGAAACAAGCATCCTAGGACCGGTTTCTGGCATTTCAGCCGTCATCAGCCAGGCTATGCTTGAATCCAGTGGCAAAGTGAGCAAGGGACCCACGTCTGGGCATACCCTCGCCAACTTAGGGCGAACAAAGCGATACCAAAGGGGATGATGGACGGAGCGTTTGAGCCAATCAAACACTCACCCCCAGTCAACTGATCTGGGTTTAATCCATCATCATTCTTTAGCTCACTCCACCACCCCAGTTCAGACATGGCCATATGCAAATCAGTCTGATCCTGTGCCTCATGGGAACAGTCCAGCCCGAACTGCCAAGCCATGTCTTCCCTGGACCGGAAACAAGCATCCTAGGACCGGTTTCTGGCATTTCAGCCGTCATCAGCCAGGCTATGCTTGAATCCAGTGGCAAAGTGAGCAAGGGACCCACGTCTGGGCATACCCTGCCAACTTAGGGCGAACAAAGCGATACCAAAGGGGATGATGGACGGAGCGTTTGAGCCAATCAAACACTCACCCCCAGTCAACTGATCTGGGTTTAATCCATCATCATTCTTTAGCTCACTCCACCACCCCAGTTCAGACATGGCCATATGCAAATCAGTCTGATCCTGTGCCTCATGGGAACAGTCCAGCCCGAACTGCCAAGCCATGTCTTCCCTGGACCGGAAACAAGCATCCTAGGACCGGTTTCTGGCATTTCAGCCGTCATCAGCCAGGCTATGCTTGAATCCAGTGGCAAAGTGAGCAAGGGACCCACGTCTGGGCATACCCTCGCCAACTTAGGGCGAACAAAGCGATACCAAAGGGGATGATGGACGGAGCGTTTGAGCCAATCAAACACTCACCCCCAGTCAACTGATCTGGGTTTAATCCATCATCATTCTTTAGCTCACTCCACCACCCCAGTTCAGACATGGCCATATGCAAATCAGTCTGATCCTGTGCCTCATGGGAACAGTCCAGCCCGAACTGCCAAGCCATGTCTTCCCTGGACCGGAAACAAGCATCCTAGGACCGGTTTCTGGCATTTCAGCCGTCATCAGCCAGGCTATGCTTGAATCCAGTGGCAAAGTGAGCAAGGGACCCACGTCTGGGCATACCCTCGCCAACTTAGGGCGAACAAAGCGATACCAAAGGGGATGATGGACGGAGCGTTTGAGCCAATCAAACACTCACCCCCAGTCAACTGATCTGGGTTTAATCCATCATCATTCTTTAGCTCACTCCACCACCCCAGTTCAGACATGGCCATATGCAAATCAGTCTGATCCTGTGCCTCATGGGAACAGTCCAGCCCGAACTGCCAAGCCATGTCTTCCCTGGACCGGAAACAAGCATCCTGGGACCGGTTTCTGGCATTTCAGCCGTCATCAGCCAGGCTATGCTTGAATCCAGTGGCAAAGTGAGCAAGGGACCCACGTCTGGGCATACCCTGCCAACTTAGGGCGAACAAAGCGATACCAAAGGGGATGATGGACGGAGCGTTTGAGCCAATCAAACACTCACCCCCAGTCAACTGATCTGGGTTTAATCCATCATCATTCTTTAGCTCACTCCACCACCCCAGTTCAGACATGGCCATATGCAAATCAGTCTGATCCTGTGCCTCATGGGAACAGTCCAGCCCGAACTGCCAAGCCATGTCTTCCCTGGACCGGAAACAAGCATCCTGGGACCGGTTTCTGGCATTTCAGCCGTCATCAGCCAGGCTATGCTTGAATCCAGTGGCAAAGTGAGCAAGGGACCCACGTCTGGGCATACCCTGCCAACTTAGGGCGAACAAAGCGATACCAAAGGGGATGATGGACGGAGCGTTTGAGCCAATCAAACACTCACCCCCAGTCAACTGATCTGGGTTTAATCCATCATCATTCTTTAGCTCACTCCACCACCCCAGTTCAGACATGGCCATATGCAAATCAGTCTGATCCTGTGCCTCATGGGAACAGTCCAGCCCGAACTGCCAAGCCATGTCTTCCCTGGACCGGAAACAAGCATCCTGGGACCGGTTTCTGGCATTTCAGCCGTCATCAGCCAGGCTATGCTTGAATCCAGTGGCAAAGTGAGCAAGGGACCCACGTCTGGGCATACCCTGCCAACTTAGGGCGAACAAAGCGATACCAAAGGGGATGATGGACGGAGCGTTTGAGCCAATCAAACACTCACCCCCAGTCAACTGATCTGGGTTTAATCCATCATCATTCTTTAGCTCACTCCACCACCCCAGTTCAGACATGGCCATATGCAAATCAGTCTGATCCTGTGCCTCATGGGAACAGTCCAGCCCGAACTGCCAAGCCATGTCTTCCCTGGACCGGAAACAAGCATCCTGGGACCGGTTTCTGGCATTTCAGCCGTCATCAGCCAGGCTATGCTTGAATCCAGTGGCAAAGTGAGCAAGGGACCCACGTCTGGGCATACCCTGCCAACTTAGGGCGAACAAAGCGATACCAAAGGGGATGATGGACGGAGCGTTTGAGCCAATCAAACACTCACCCCCAGTCAACTGATCTGGGTTTAATCCATCATCATTCTTTAGCTCACTCCACCACCCCAGTTCAGACATGGCCATATGCAAATCAGTCTGATCCTGTGCCTCATGGGAACAGTCCAGCCCGAACTGCCAAGCCATGTCTTCCCTGGACCGGAAACAAGCATCCTGGGACCGGTTTCTGGCATTTCAGCCGTCATCAGCCAGGCTATGCTTGAATCCAGTGGCAAAGTGAGCAAGGGACCCACGTCTGGGCATACCCTGCCAACTTAGGGCGAACAAAGCGATACCAAAGGGGATGATGGACGGAGCGTTTGAGCTAATCAAACACTCACCCCCAGTCAACTGATCTGGGTTTAATCCATCATCATTCTTTAGCTCACTCCACCACCCCAGTTCAGACATGGCCATATGCAAATCAGTCTGATCCTGTGCCTCATGGGAACAGTCCAGCCCGAACTGCCAAGCCATGTCTTCCCTGGACCGGAAACAAGCATCCTGGGACCGGTTTCTGGCATTTCAGCCGTCATCAGCCAGGCTATGCTTGAATCCAGTGGCAAAGTGAGCAAGGGACCCACGTCTGGGCATACCCTCGCCAACTTAGGGCGAACAAAGCGATACCAAAGGGGATGATGGACGGAGCGTTTGAGCCAATCAAACACTCACCCCGAGTCAACTGATCTGGGTTTAATCCATCATCATTCTTTAGCTCACTCCACCACCCCAGTTCAGACATGGCCATATGCAAATCAGTCTGATCCTGTGCCTCATGGGAACAGTCCAGCCCGAACTGCCAAGCCATGTCTTCCCTGGACCGGAAACAAGCATCCTGGGACCGGTTTCTGGCATTTCAGCCGTCATCAGCCAGGCTATGCTTGAATCCAGTGGCAAAGTGAGCAAGGGACCCACGTCTGGGCATACCCCGCCAACTTAGGGCGAACAAAGCGATACCAAAGGGGATGATGGACGGAGCGTTTGAGCCAATCAAACACTCACCCCGAGTCAACTGATCTGGGTTTAATCCATCATCATTCTTTAGCTCACTCCACCACCCCAGTTCAGACATGGCCATATGCAAATCAGTCTGATCCTGTGCCTCATGGGAACAGTCCAGCCCGAACTGCCAAGCCATGTCTTCCCTGGACCGGAAACAAGCATCCTGGGACCGGTTTCTGGCATTTCAGCCGTCATCAGCCAGGCTATGCTTGAATCCAGTGGCAAAGTGAGCAAGGGACCCACGTCTGGGCATACCCTGCCAACTTAGGGCGAACAAAGCGATACCAAAGGGGATGATGGACGGAGCGTTTGAGCCAATCAAACACTCACCCCCAGTCAACTGATCTGGGTTTAATCCATCATCATTCTTTAGCTCACTCCACCACCCCAGTTCAGACATGGCCATATGCAAATCAGTCTGATCCTGTGCCTCATGGGAACAGTCCAGCCCGAACTGCCAAGCCATGTCTTCCCTGGACCGGAAACAAGCATCCTGGGACCGGTTTCTGGCATTTCAGCCGTCATCAGCCAGGCTATGCTTGAATCCAGTGGCAAAGTGAGCAAGGGACCCACGTCTGGGCATACCCTGCCAACTTAGGGCGAACAAAGCGATACCAAAGGGGATGATGGACGGAGCGTTTGAGCCAATCAAACACTCACCCCCAGTCAACTGATCTGGGTTTAATCCATCATCATTCTTTAGCTCACTCCACCACCCCAGTTCAGACATGGCCATATGCAAATCAGTCTGATCCTGTGCCTCATGGGAACAGTCCAGCCCGAACTGCCAAGCCATGTCTTCCCTGGACCGGAAACAAGCATCCTGGGACCGGTTTCTGGCATTTCAGCCGTCATCAGCCAGGCTATGCTTGAATCCAGTGGCAAAGTGAGCAAGGGACCCACGTCTGGGCATACCCTGCCAACTTAGGGCGAACAAAGCGATACCAAAGGGGATGATGGACGGAGCGTTTGAGCCAATCAAACACTCACCCCCAGTCAACTGATCTGGGTTTAATCCATCATCATTCTTTAGCTCACTCCACCACCCCAGTTCAGACATGGCCATATGCAAATCAGTCTGATCCTGTGCCTCATGGGAACAGTCCAGCCCGAACTGCCAAGCCATGTCTTCCCTGGACCGGAAACAAGCATCCTGGGACCGGTTTCTGGCATTTCAGCCGTCATCAGCCAGGCTATGCTTGAATCCAGTGGCAAAGTGAGCAAGGGACCCACGTCTGGGCATACCCTGCCAACTTAGGGCGAACAAAGCGATACCAAAGGGGATGATGGACGGAGCGTTTGAGCTAATCAAACACTCACCCCCAGTCAACTGATCTGGGTTTAATCCATCATCATTCTTTAGCTCACTCCACCACCCCAGTTCAGACATGGCCATATGCAAATCAGTCTGATCCTGTGCCTCATGGGAACAGTCCAGCCCGAACTGCCAAGCCATGTCTTCCCTGGACCGGAAACAAGCATCCTGGGACCGGTTTCTGGCATTTCAGCCGTCATCAGCCAGGCTATGCTTGAATCCAGTGGCAAAGTGAGCAAGGGACCCACGTCTGGGCATACCCTGCCAACTTAGGGCGAACAAAGCGATACCAAAGGGGATGATGGACGGAGCGCTTGAGCCAATCAAACACTCACCCCCAGTCAACTGATCTGGGTTTAATCCATCATCATTCTTTAGCTCACTCCACCACCCCAGTTCAGACATGGCCATATGCAAATCAGTCTGATCCTGTGCCTCATGGGAACAGTCCAGCCCGAACTGCCAAGCCATGTCTTCCCTGGACCGGAAACAAGCATCCTGGGACCGGTTTCTGGCATTTCAGCCGTCATCAGCCAGGCTATGCTTGAATCCAGTGGCAAAGTGAGCAAGGGACCCACGTCTGGGCATACCCCGCCAACTTAGGGCGAACAAAGCGATACCAAAGGGGATGATGGACGGAGCGTTTGAGCCAATCAAACACTCACCCCCAGTCAACTGATCTGGGTTTAATCCATCATCATTCTTTAGCTCACTCCACCACCCCAGTTCAGACATGGCCATATGCAAATCAGTCTGATCCTGTGCCTCATGGGAACAGTCCAGCCCGAACTGCCAAGCCATGTCTTCCCTGGACCGGAAACAAGCATCCTGGGACCGGTTTCTGGCATTTCAGCCGTCATCAGCCAGGCTATGCTTGAATCCAGTGGCAAAGTGAGCAAGGGACCCACGTCTGGGCATACCCTGCCAACTTAGGGCGAACAAAGCGATACCAAAGGGGATGATGGACGGAGCGTTTGAGCCAATCAAACACTCACCCCCAGTCAACTGATCTGGGTTTAATCCATCATCATTCTTTAGCTCACTCCACCACCCCAGTTCAGACATGGCCATATGCAAATCAGTCTGATCCTGTGCCTCATGGGAACAGTCCAGCCCGAACTGCCAAGCCATGTCTTCCCTGGACCGGAAACAAGCATCCTGGGACCGGTTTCTGGCATTTCAGCCGTCATCAGCCAGGCTATGCTTGAATCCAGTGGCAAAGTGAGCAAGGGACCCACGTCTGGGCATACCCTGCCAACTTAGGGCGAACAAAGCGATACCAAAGGGGATGATGGACGGAGCGTTTGAGCCAATCAAACACTCACCCCCAGTCAACTGATCTGGGTTTAATCCATCATCATTCTTTAGCTCACTCCACCACCCCAGTTCAGACATGGCCATATGCAAATCAGTCTGATCCTGTGCCTCATGGGAACAGTCCAGCCCGAACTGCCAAGCCATGTCTTCCCTGGACCGGAAACAAGCATCCTGGGACCGGTTTCTGGCATTTCAGCCGTCATCAGCCAGGCTATGCTTGAATCCAGTGGCAAAGTGAGCAAGGGACCCACGTCTGGGCATACCCTGCCAACTTAGGGCGAACAAAGCGATACCAAAGGGGATGATGGACGGAGCGTTTGAGCTAATCAAACACTCACCCCCAGTCAACTGATCTGGGTTTAATCCATCATCATTCTTTAGCTCACTCCACCACCCCAGTTCAGACATGGCCATATGCAAATCAGTCTGATCCTGTGCCTCATGGGAACAGTCCAGCCCGAACTGCCAAGCCATGTCTTCCCTGGACCGGAAACAAGCATCCTGGGACCGGTTTCTGGCATTTCAGCCGTCATCAGCCAGGCTATGCTTGAATCCAGTGGCAAAGTGAGCAAGGGACCCACGTCTGGGCATTACCCTGCCAACTTAGGGCGAACAAAGCGATACCAAAGGGGATGATGGACGGAGCGCTTGAGCCAATCAAACACTCACCCCCAGTCAACTGATCTGGGTTTAATCCATCATCATTCTTTAGCTCACTCCACCACCCCAGTTCAGACATGGCCATATGCAAATCAGTCTGATCCTGTGCCTCATGGGAACAGTCCAGCCCGAACTGCCAAGCCATGTCTTCCCTGGACCGGAAACAAGCATCCTGGGACCGGTTTCTGGCATTTCAGCCGTCATCAGCCAGGCTATGCTTGAATCCAGTGGCAAAGTGAGCAAGGGACCCACGTCTGGGCATACCCTGCCAACTTAGGGCGAACAAAGCGATACCAAAGGGGATGATGGACGGAGCGCTTGAGCCAATCAAACACTCACCCCCAGTCAACTGATCTGGGTTTAATCCATCATCATTCTTTAGCTCACTCCACCACCCCAGTTCAGACATGGCCATATGCAAATCAGTCTGATCCTGTGCCTCATGGGAACAGTCCAGCCCGAACTGCCAAGCCATGTCTTCCCTGGACCGGAAACAAGCATCCTGGGACCGGTTTCTGGCATTTCAGCCGTCATCAGCCAGGCTATGCTTGAATCCAGTGGCAAAGTGAGCAAGGGACCCACGTCTGGGCATACCCCTGCCAACTTAGGGCGACCAAAGCGATACCAAAGGGGATGATGGACGGAGCGTTTGAGCCAATCAAACACTCACCCCCAGTCAACTGATCTGGGTTTAATCCATCATCATTCTTTAGCTCACTCCACCACCCCAGTTCAGACATGGCCATATGCAAATCAGTCTGATCCTGTGCCTCATGGGAACAGTCCAGCCCGAACTGCCAAGCCATGTCTTCCCTGGACCGGAAACAAGCATCCTGGGACCGGTTTCTGGCATTTCAGCCGTCATCAGCCAGGCTATGCTTGAATCCAGTGGCAAAGTGAGCAAGGGACCCACGTCTGGGCATACCCCTGCCAACTTAGGGTGACCAAAGCGATACCAAAGGGGATGATGGACGGAGCGCTTGAGCCAATCAAACACTCACCCCCAGTCAACTGATCTGGGTTTAATCCATCATCATTCTTTAGCTCACTCCACCACCCCAGTTCAGACATGGCCATATGCAAATCAGTCTGATCCTGTGCCTCATGGGAACAGTCCAGCCCGAACTGCCAAGCCATGTCTTTCCTGGACCGGAAACAAGCATCCTAGGACCGGTTTCTGGCAAGACAGAGCAGCACTGCGGCCTGCAGATTTACTGTCTGAAATGAAATCAGAACTTGCATGCAGAAAAACCTCACTCAGAAGGATGACGAGACAGAGCAGCCCTGCCTGCAGATACTGTGTCTAAGTTTGAAATTAAATGAGATCTTGCAGCGTGCGCTTGTGCTGTGTGACAAGTTACTTACACAGACTACCACTTACTAAAGTCAGTAGCAGCAGGCTGCCTGGCCAAAGAAGTACTTACTTGAACTTCTAGACTGTCTCTGTCTCACACGGTCCGTCCAGCGGCCGCGGCGGTGAGCCGCACGGGGTCGCGGCCGCACAGCACCCCAGTCTTCCAGACTCCCCGCAGGGCCCGCAATCGTGACGACGATGCCTCTCATGATGCGCGGCCCGGGCCATACTGAGAGAGTGTGAGTCATCGGTCGATGCTGCCGTCCCAACCGCACCGGGTATATTATGCGCAGCAGCAAGGCAGCACCAGCGCACTTGACTCTCTCACTCGACGAGTCCCCCGCCGCTTCTGGCGACCTCACTTCCTTCCTGCAGGACGAGACTGAGGTCACATCCAGATAATCCCCCCCCACGGCGCCACAGCCAGTAGCAACTCCTCGGCTGAGGGCAGGCCCCGCCCCGGGTTTCAAATCGCAGTGTCAGTCAGTGACTACCAGCCGCGCCGCGGGCGGGAATTTTGCAGCCAAGCAGCAGGCCGCAGATTGTAACATTGTAGCACTCTCAGCCACTCCAGAGCTGAGGAGCAGACAAGATCTTTAAACTGAGCCAGCTGCTGGCAAGTCTGTGGGTAGCAGGCAGCAGAGCCGGCGCACAGTCACAGGCGCTGGCATGCGTGCTAGCATCGCCTAGCCAGTTTCTTCAGTGGCATTAAAAATGCGTGACAATGCATTTCAGTGCAGTGATGCGGAACACCACACTGAAATGCGTTAGAGTCACACGTGATGCGTGATACTTGGCAGGCCTGATGTGTTCAAATCTAGGTAGAAATACACTGTTGGTGAAAGGAACCACCCCAATTTACTTTTCATTTTCGTTGCAGTCTGTACCTAATTGCAAAGCAGTTTCAGCTGTTGGGGGCAGGGGGAGGGGTGACTTTGGCTTTCGGCTTACGTTATGAACGTTTATTTACTGCCTGCGCGTGGTTTTTCCAGTGCCTGCCCATATTATGCTCATCACTTTATATCAAAATGATACGGCGAGGGAAGCACACTCGTATGTATGAATGATATCTGAGGGTATGTTGTTGTGCCTTTCTGTCCGAGACAAAAAACTCAGTCCTTAAATGAAAACGCTGTTCTGTTTGGAAACACTGCCTTTGGGGTAGTTTTGTGATTAATTATGGAGGTTGAAATGCAAGCTGAAGAAACGCTTCTTCACGTGCACAAAATGCATTTAAAGGGTATTTAGATGATCCCGTGCCAGTTACCACGCAGTTGCCGACTGCTCGTCTTCCTGCAAGATGGCATGTATGACCGGGTGGCACTGCTGCTCCTGGCTTCTGCTGCTGAGTAGAGGAGTGGGGAGAGGGGGTGTCGTGAGTCCAGGGACATCGTGACCGCTACTGTAAAAGTGAAAGCGCGGTAAGGGGCGCCGTTAAAAAGTAAGAAGTCAGTGCTTCTAAAGTTGTTTGTGGCGAGTCGTGCATAAGAAAATAAAAGTGGACGCCATTTTACATATTAAGCACGGTGTGCACGTTACTATTAAAGTGAAAAGCATGGCATGGTGTGCTGTCGAAAATTAAAATGAAAACAAGGAACAAAAGAACCCGTGGCAGCCATTATTCCAACTGAGGCTTGCAGCACTAGTTAAATAATAATAAGCCAACGCATGCTCCTACAAAGGAAATACCATGTGTGGAAAGCAAAACAGTTCCAGCCAAAGTCGTGGCACACTTGGACCAGCTCGGTGAAATAGAGGGATCCCGCAGCGTCACATAAAGCATCATAATTAGCCGTGCAGAACATAAAACATGTGCGACCACCATATTACAAGCTACAGCTCATCATCCGTGGCTGCAACAATTGTAAAAGGAGTTCTCCTCAACAACCCACGAACCATGGAAGCCGTAGGAAAACTGTAGTTAGGCGATGCTGCTTCTGGAAAAAACGGAAGTGACATATGGCTGCATCAACCATTTAGAAAGCAGCAACGTAGAGTGACACTGCACCAAACCAATGGTGAGGCAGCAGGCGGGAGCAAATAGGCAGCAGGCGGGAGCAAAGTCCTTTATGGAATACTTAAGGTCTTGCGGACAGCGCATGCGCGCTGCCTAGGCTCGACCTAACAAGGCAAAAAGCACAAACCGGTGAAGGAGAAATATGAGCAAAAAGTTCAGTGAGACAACTTGCTCAGCGCACAAGATGTCACAATACAGGATGACCAAGTACTACGTTGTGGCCTGCTTGAAACCCCCACCACCATTTCACACCACAAAGAAGTGTTGGGCCTCATAAGTTATTCTATCTATCTGATCCACTTAACCCAGGTTAACCTCAGCTACCCTATCAAATTCTCCTAGGCCCTCCGATGGATCTTGTTTTGTGCTGAAAGGGACTGGAATACTTAGAGGATGAACAATTATCATATGAGGACCTGGAATAGGATAATTGCCAACATTCAATATCGGGGGAAATCTCCCAAGTAAACCCAATCACTAGTTAATGACCAAATCAATTTGAACTTAGCCACAAACAAATAAATGAAGCAGAATCATCAGAGTATTTTATCATTATATGTATATATATGTTTACGTTTCAAGGGATTAGCATACAGTTTTAATTTCAAATTAGATCAGGTTTAAAAAGCATTTGCAAATCTTGCGAGATTTAAATATGAAGGAGCTATGTTCCTCAGCCGAGGGAGATTTTAACCTAAAGGAAATGAATCAGTAGGGAAATCAGTTGCGTCTCATACCAACCCTATTAGGAAAGTTCCAAATGACCAGTTCCAGTTCATGGACAGAATCGTCTGCCCCTGTCCGCACTGCAGCATCAATGCCACAGTTGCTCTAACGCAAACCCTTTCAGCCGAAAAGGTTCCACTACCAAAGCATAACAGCTGTCAGCAAATGCAGTATTTCGTCACAGTTCACGTTGTTTCTGGAAGTCCCAATCGCCAGCCTCTGTACCGTAAGATGGGTAAAAGGAGTGACGCCCCTTTATTAGAAATTTAGGCAATTATACTCCATTGATTCCAGGTTTACACCCCTTGACATCACCAAATTTGTCGGACCATTCTGTCCCATTGGTCACTCTCGATAGGATGAGATGATGTAGTAAGTAAGAAATATACAAATCTGGAAGAATTAAGTAATCCATTACTCGCAATTTCCTTAGAGCCATTGTAATTTAGTCGTATGATTGTTTGTAGCATTTAGATAGTAGGCAATTTCATGCTCTCATCCCTTGTCTGTCCATTCTCAAACGTTTGCTCTAAGAAGTAACAATTTTGTTGCAAGTCTAGTCAAGTAGCTACACCCATGAAAGAAGGCGATTGACCATTAGAACACAAGTGGAAACTTTACGAAGGGTTTCCATAGGCTTCAGACTATTCAGTTTATAAGTTCATACTTGGAAAGGAAGCAAAGTTTAAGGCCTTCATGAAATACAGCTTAAACACAATGAATTTGGGCTAAAATATGAATCTCACGTCACCTAGAAATGGTGCATTAATTCTTCAATGAAACGTATTAATATCATTTCAATATGAATTGCAATTAATTCATGTAAGTATAGGGTACTCATAACATTTTTTAACATTCGCTATTACTTCACATATAATTTGTAGTTCTCTTTTGCACTTTATATGTTATTACAGCATACAGAATTTTAAAAGCACATCAGGAATTAACTTTATGAAGTGCAATTCATGACATAAGCTCGTGTAACACCTACTTTTCTTGTCAATATCAGTGCTCATGTGACACAATCTAATATTATTATTTAATTTTCTAACACATGAAACAACTTTATTCGTACTTAGAAATTTTCTGTTAGCATTTATCTGTCATGTTTAGCTAAGCATAAAACACATGTTACTAAAAATGTCAAATTTCACATCAACTTATTGATTGTTATGTGTTATCAGCTAACATTCTGAATGCTTTTACGATGCAGTATCTAAAACAAACTTCATTGGTGTGTTTCCTGTAATGTAGATCCTAACACACATTTTGTCATTATCATGTAAAGGTGTCACAAGCCATTTTTGTGTAAAATTGTCGTAAATAGATAAAAGATAACATCTCTGCTCTATCAACTTCATTGCAGCACTGGAAGAGATGAAAGACACAAAGAGAATCAAATATCTGAAGAATCTGGCAGCTGATGTGGTCAAGGAGGTCTTCAAGAAACTCCCAAAGAAAGAGGTAGTCACGTACCAGGAACTGAAGGATGCCTTTGCCAAGAATTTTAACCCGACAACCAACGTGGACTACAACAGATACACGTTCCACATGCCATGACAACAGCCGGGAGAAACAATGGATACATTTGCAGAATGACTAGTAAAGCTCTGCAAACACTGCAAATTCAATGGGTTCAGCCATGAGGAGGTGATGAGATTGAGGATAATAGACAGATACCAGTCTGAATCATTCCGAAGGCGAATTCTAAAGGAAGCACACACTCTGAGAAAGATGCTGGCCACCCATGGCAAAAGCAGAACAGTCTGAAAAACAAACTGCTGCCATGGAGTCAGGGATGAACCCCAAGGAAAGCATACTAGCTATAAGAAGCAAAACCCATACAAGCAAAGACAAACAAAGTTTGGCGTCCGGCTGGCCTAGCCGGACATGCTACCACTGTGGACTCTCATACATGCATGAAGGAAAGTGCTATCCCATGGGGCAAATATGAAATTGGTGTGGGAAGGAAAACCACTTCAAGTCCGTCTGATGAGCACATGACTGACAGGGGGAAATGGATGCCCAAACAACAAAAGGGAAACCAGAAGACACACACTGGCATTGCCGTAGGTTGAAAGACAAAGAGAGGCACCATGTATGAACCATCTAAACCAAGTTCATGTGATGATCCTCCTCATCATCTAGCCAATTGGCCACATCAGCGTTTAGTGAGAGTGATGATGAACGATACCGCCTGCTGAAGTCCGCAAACGGGCTGGGAAGTCCGCCCGCCACAGTCAGTCTCAGGATGGGAGACCATGAAGCGGACCAAGAGCTGTCACACCTTAAGCCTAAGCCTCAACTAATCAAGAACACCTTCCTGAATATTTTCACATGAGAGAGAGAAAGAAGCCCCTGAAAAGCACACGCAAATTCACAGTGACCTACAAGCAGCAAGGACAGGAAACTGCTGCCGACATCTATGTATTGGAGAGACAAACACTGGCACCCAGAGTCCTCTGCCTCACCACAGCAACAATCTTGGGGATAGTTGCTGTACACCAGGAGGAAATACACAAGATAAAATCGAGAGGGGCAGAAAGCAAGTACCCAGTAGTCAGCATGAAAGTAAACAATCACCCGGTAACGTTCCTACTTGACAATGGAGTATCACTCAAGGTAATGGACATAGAAACATTCAGAGAACTCAAGCCAACTCTAAGCCTGAAGCAAATAGACATTCAGGTGTACACATGGGCTGCTTCCAATCCACTGCACAGCCTGAGAACATTCAAAGTGACCGCACAACATAACACAACAACTACGGAAACAACCATCCATGCGCTACAAGGAAAAGTGTTAAGTGCCTGCCTTCTCAGTTTCACCACAACAGCAGAAATAGGACTAATATAAGTCAATTACTACCTACAGGCCAGCCTGGTGGTTAGCAAATAATTCCACCGGCAGTTCTTTGGACTAGGAAAATCAAAGACGTCCATGTCAAAATCCACATAAACGAGACAATTTGCCCAGTTGCACAAGGACAAAGGTGAGTGGCATTCCACCTGCAAGAGCTGTGGAAAAAGAAATTAAAAACCTTCTGAAACTGGACATCATCAAAACTTCCAAGGTTCCGACTCCATGGGTCTCCCTTATCATAGTAGTGCAAAAAAGGACACAAAAGGATACGCACAGATTTGTGTCAACACACATCAGCTGAATAAGTAAAAGAACTGGAACTACACCCTTGCCCTCACATCTCAGACATGATCACAAAACTAAACGAGGTGAAGCTCCTCTCCAAACTAGACCTGAACAAATGATGCCAAAGAACAAAGGGTGTTGCTACATTACAACATTTTCCAAACAACTTGGGCTCTTCTGGAACAAGTGGTTGAAATTTGGCACATCTTCAGAGCGGAGATCTTCCAAGAGGTAATTCGCCAAAGCATCCAACAAGTACTAAATGCATTTAATTACAGTGATGACATACTAGTGTTTGGGAGGCATGATGGAGACACGGTGCAGCACTACATTAAGTATGCCAACTACTTGTGGAGGCAAGCTTCACACTCAATGCCAGGCAATGACATGCCCTCATGCAAGTATTTTCTAGAACTGGGGGACAAATACTCCTGGTTTCCTTTGGTCAAGATAATCTCGTCAGTTGTAGCAGTGAAGGTAGTCCAGATGCTAGAAGACATCTTTGCAGCATGGGGGCTTCTGCTGAACCTAAAATCAGACAATGGCTCACTCTTCACTAGTGGAGAATTGAAAGACTTTATAACCCAGCTAGCAATTAGGCACTGAAGGATAACGCCACTATGGCCTCAGACCAATGGAATGACAGAAAGGTTGATGGGCACACTGAAAAGAACTGTGCAGGGAGCCATCAAAGAGGGCGTGACAGTTGAGAAAGCACTGTGTCAGGTCCTAAATGTCTATAAAACCACTCTACACTCAACACCAGGGGAGTGACCAGTCACCCTCATGTTTGGCCAGTCAATTCAAACCATACTCACCCAGGGGACAGTGCCTCACACCACAGACACTGACAAGCTTAGAACCCCAGGCAAGGATAAGAAGAAGGGGATGAAGGCCTGTCGCTGATGGCAAACTAAGGGAACAGGAGACGGCCCTCGCTAAAGGGGACTTGGTAGTGGTAAATCAGAAACAGATGAGGAAGGCAGACATCTCGTTATGTCAAAGAGCCTCTGAAAATGATGGAACAGAAAGGGAGAATGGTCATAGCAACTCGACCTGGGAAATCCATCACAAGTAATGCATCCCACTTGAAGCCTGTCAGCAGGCCAGCATTGGATGGAAGCACCATGAAAGACCAAGCAGATAAGACAGAGGAGTGACCTCCATGAACGGGAAATAACTATGTTAACCCCAATCCAAGACAACCACAATCTCAGTGTGCCCTGTAACTAAGCGTGGATGGAATTCGCAGAGTTTGATTCCATGGAATGACACAAAATCACATTACAATTCTGCCAGATTCAGCGGAATTCCACGACAGGGTGCAGAGGGCATTTGGCACTGTTTTCTTAGCTCAAAATGCAGTGGTGCATCCAAAAAATTGATGCAAAGGCACATTTTGCGCTAAGAAAATACTGAAGTCAAGTACCACTTGGTTCCCTTGCATAATCTACAGTCATTAAAACTTTCAATCACTGCAGAGTATGTAAGAGCGCCGATTGGTATGCACTGGTTTCTAAGCTTTAAAAACCATAGCATACCACTTAACACCGACCCTTACATACTCAGCAGTAGAAAAGTAACATGGAATTACCAAAATTCCTCCGGGGAAGGATAGGAAACTGACACGAGGGGACAGGGCAACACTCATCTTGAGCAAGTTCTGCATTTTTAGGCAATTTGCATGCTTAGTTTGTTGATTCCATGTTTATTGTGTAGATAGGAAACTCCAAACCTCAGAATGCAATGTACTTATATCTGAAAAACCGAGACTCACAAAATGCGTACCCTTGGTTTTGGCCACTCATTTAGAAGCTATTGGCTGCCTGCAGCTGCAGGCTTTCCCTCCCACTGCACAACGAGCTCATGATTTCCATTGCAGCAGTCTGTCCCAAGTCTGTCTCTCTTTCCTCTCGCCTGCCTCTGTCGCCTGCCTGCAGCCTTTCCCTCATCTTTGCTTTGTGTTCTCTCTCATATATCTATGTCAATCTGCTGCTCAACTCTGTCTCTGATCCATCCAGTGCTTAATTGGCAGGAGCGGCCCATGCAGGTAAGAGCAATGAGGCAGTGGGGCCGGGTTGGGGGAGATTCGACAGATGACAACAAGGGAAAATTACATAATAATTAATTTTCCCTCATCGTCATCTGTAGAAATCCCCCCCCAACCCGGCCCCACCGCTCTTACCTGCACGGACCGCTCCTGTTAATTTGAACAGTGGTTTCCGGTACTCGGCACCAGCACTTAATTGACACTTAATTGCCAATACTGGAACTTATGACAGTCTGCCACAGGGTGGCGATGTTTGACTAATTTAGAGATAAGCACAACTAGAGTTGTTTATTAATTTAATACACATCAAACATAGGGTGACCAACCGTCCGTAAATTTCACGGACCGTCGGTAATTTGAACCTCACGTCCGTTGTCCGTGAGGATCCCTTTTACGGACGCCTTTTGTCCGTAATTTTGGGCATTGCAGGGAACAGCACTGTTCCCCTGCATGAAGCCTCAACTCTCTGATGGGGCCGCCTCGCACTCCTCCTCGAAGCACAAGAGCAGCCCCACCCTGCCCTTTGTCATTCTCTATGCAGATGATTGCCACATACAGAATGACAATGGGCCAGTCTGGGCTGCAAAGCATGTGGTGGGCCTCCCCCAGCCTCTGTCTAGGGCAGGGCATTCTGTCAGACAGAAGAAATGTGCAAAAACGCCAATGCTGCTACCTGAGAATCCAGTTCAAGAAAAGAAGCTGGTGAAAGAAGTTAAAAGAAGGGACTAGAGTTCTTTCACAGTCTCGTCATTTTAGAACTGATGCATTTACAATATTATATTCAAGGAAGCCATGATTGCTGCTTTTTAATTTTATGCAACTGACAACCATTGACAAAGCCAATAGTTTTGGCTTGTTGCAGGTGTAACGTTACTTGTTGTTTTATATATCTGGATACAATGACAGAAGAGGCAAAATACCAGTCGGGCGGTACACTATACTAAGCACAGATTTTTAGCTAAGGTGTTTTAAGCCACGCCCTTAATTACATCGAACACCCCCTTTGGAGGGACCCCCCAGTTTATTCATCCCACTTAAGCCCTGGAAACAACAGCATGTCACAGTCACCTCATGGCCTGGCACTGTGCATCATGCATGACTCATGACTTCCACTTTTTCAGATTGCTTATGTGCAAGGGCATAGTGAACCCTACCCCCACCCCACCCCTTGCTTTAGGCACTACAGCAAGGGTGAAATTCTTGATGGGCCTCTTCTGTCTGCAACTCTGCAGACAAAGGCTCAGCTCATAATTAATATGAAAAGGTGGGCGAGTGAGTAAGTGAAGGGATGGGTGGATGGCTGGATAGATTAGTGAAAGGGTGAATGGATGAATGAAAGGGTGAATGGATGGATAATGAGAGAAAGGATGGAAGGATGAATGAGTGGAAGGATGGATGGGTGAGAGAAAAGGTAAATAGATGGATGTATGGATGGAAGGGTAGATGGATGGGTAAAAGGGTGGATGGATGAGTGAAAGGGTGGATGATGGCCGAGTGAATGGTGGATGGATGAGTGAAATGATGGATGGATTGATGAATTGATAAGTGAAAGGGTGAATGGACGGACGGATGAGTGTAAAGATGGATGAGTGAGTGAAAGGGAGGGTAGATGGACAAAAGGATGGATAGATGAGTGAGGGAGTGAAAGGGTGGATGGATGAGTGATAGGGTCAATGGATGGATTCATGAGTGGATGAGTAGATGGATGGGTGGAAGGAAGGATGGCTAAGTGAAAGGGTCGATGGAGAGAGAAAGGGAGGATGGATGGATGACTGAAAGGGTGAATGGGTGGAAGGATGAGTGACTGGGTGGATGGATGAGTGAGTGAAAAGATGGCTGGAAGGGTGAAAGGCTAAAAGGCTGGATGGATGAGTGGATGGATGGATGGGTGGAAGAGTGGATGGATGAGTGTACCGATGGATAGGGTGAAAGAGTGGATGGATAATGGATGGATGAGTGAAAGGGTGGATGGATGAGTGAAATGGTGGATGGAAGGATACATGATGGCTAGGTTTGCAAATGGTTGAATATGTTTGGATATGGATGGGCTTAATTATATACTATTGCGTGACCTCCTCTGATGTGTCTGTTAAACGTAACTTTTGTCCCGAAGTTTTGTCCTGAATTTTGACCTCCTGCACTGAATTTTTGTCCTGAATTTTGACCCTTTGTCCTGAATTTGCACCCATGCCAGTTGGTCACCCTAATCAAACATGACTAATACCTGTCGCAATAGCTTGGGTAGCCTGGAATAGTCTGAATTGTCACACTTGTAGGAGTGTGATGGTTATAAGATGTGTTGGTATTGTCATTGACAGGGATGGCAAGGGCAATGGGTGGTGCAAACTGCAGTGGCCTCCTGACGAGGGGCCTGGCACTTATTTTATTACAAATTAAGCACTGGATCCATCTCTTGCCTTCGCCCGTTTGTTTCTCTCTGTACACGAGGGAGATGATTACTCTGAACCACTAAAGTGGTTTCTCTGCAGTCGTTTCCAAGCTGTCTTTTGTCATCCCTGAGAATGTTTTTTTGTTTTTTTCGTTTTGTTTTTTGCTGCATGGGTTGAACTTGCTTAACAAAGACTGACTGCCTCCTTAAAAAGTGGGATACGCATTATATGCTTTGAAAAATAGCTGTCCGTGCTTTATATGAGGCTGGATTATTTTTTTCCGAAGCAGTTTACTGCACTTATAAAACATGAGAATCCCTGCAGTTTGCCAGCAGGGGGCAGCGGAGGACTGAATGACACTAGCCGGTCACGGCGCATTGCTCTCCAGCGAGGAATACAGAACTAGTTCTGTTGTGATCCCTGTGGACTCACTGCTCTCGCGGTTTTCTGGCTGTGTACAGGCGATATCTTTTACGAGGTCGGATTTCTGCGGTGCGGAATACTTTGTCATTCTGTATAACCTTAACCTACAAACCAAAAAAAAAATATCATTTGCCACTAAAAACGTATTGCTGCTGCAACATTTAATTTTAACAATACATTATTTGTGTTTCATTTTTTTGTAACATTTATCCTAATAACTTGCTTTTGGCGCAGCACTTCAGAGCACACTTAGACTATTTCCATATAATGTACATAACACCTGTTACTAATACCCAATTTAACGTCACTCCATTTGCTCTTCTCACTGGATAGAAGACCGGTTGGACAGGTCTTTTTGAAGGTGTGGCAGCTAGAACACAGTACGTCAGTGACTCTCATTTACCTCAGTGAGCTATCCTGGCGGCTCAAGTGATGTGTTTCCTTCACCCAGGGCTTTAAGTGGGATGAAAAAACTGGGGGGGGTCGTTCAAAGGGGCGTGGCCAATGTAATTAAGGGCGTGGCTTAAAAACACGTGAGTTAAAAATATGTGCTTAGCATAGTGTGCCGCCCGACTTGTATTTTGCTGTTTCTGTCATTGCATTCAGATGTATGATACAACAAGTAACATCGTACCTACAACAAATTAGGACTATTGGCTTTGTCAATGGTTGTTAGTTGCATAAGATAAATAAGCAGCAACTATGGCTTGTATATAATATTGAAAAAGCTTCCACTTAAAGCCCTGGTGACACCACAACGATGTTGCTGCTCCTGAGTTTCAAAAAGAAAAGGGAAATCCAGAGAGAAAATTACTCTCCTTAAAGGATATCCCTTCCCCTACAATGCTCACCTGGCATGACGTCATGCCGTAACTTCTCCAGAAGTGAGAAGTGAGCAGTGTGAGCATGCGCACATCGATGTGCCTCCTGTCACTGCAGTCCGGAAAAAACGGACCGCCTGTGCCAGGGCACAAAACAGAGCCCGATAGAGACCCGTTTCGAGGCCTCCTTTAAAAAACTGCCGGTGCTCAGCACCGGTGAGACCCGGCCCACTTAAAGCCCTGCCTTCACTGGCATATACTCGTAGCGCCTGCGGGACCGGTCCCTGGCCGGTCCCTTATGTAGCGCTTCCATTTTATTATCTCTGCCTATTAGTACTACACTGTAATGCACAGAAATTGTGGTCTGACCTCTGTAATGGTAGGTGGCGCATATCTATTGGTCCTCAAGAATAGAGGTTTAGATGCATAGATCATCACTGTACTTATATTTAATGTTCATCCATTACTGCTTTATGCTATTTATATGGTACATAGGCCAGAAACAGACTTTTTATGCACATAGAAATGTAGCAGAGTGAAAGAACCAGTACGCGGCAAGGTAAATGCTGGAGAGTCATGGTGAGACCACACAACACATTCTGTGGACTGTGGTGTCTGGGCTGTCTGGGGCCCAGTGCTTTCCAGGGTATACGACAGGAGGCAGCACTTTCCCACATCCTTCTGAACCAGGTAAGGAATGGTTCATATAACAGAAGCACTGAATTTACTAATGATGATTGCTGCAACATGTTTATCAACTGCCTCATTGTATATTAAATTAGCGAGTGTTTACATAACATATTTATATGTGTAGCTTGTGTAGTGTAGAATGATGTGCATGCATAAACTGTATCAATATTTCATAGTATTTAATGTATGGCTGTAGTTTGTGCACATAGGTGTCCGCTCTGAGTTGGCAAGTATTTATATCACACCTACAGTGGGATGATGTGCACAAGAGCTTTCTCAATGGTGTTGTCAAAGTCAAATGGTAATTACAGGTACTTAAGTGTCACAGCTTTGAAACCCCCAGTAAAGGGGTCTAAAAAAACAATGGATTTGCTTTAAGTGGCAAGGAATTTATCTGCCACCTCTTGAAAGTTAATGTGTCTCAAGAAAAGACTGTTAAAGGCCACATTCCAATCTACAGGGTGACATCCACAGATTGCATGTTATCTCTATATAAAAACAAAGTTTATCAATAACGGGAAGCTATTCGACACCTCCTACACCAGAAACACACAAAGCACACCTTTTGGCAAACCACCAACAAACCCAGGTCCAAGCAAACACTACAACAAACACTTTTATCAGAACAACCACTGATTAAAAATGTCTTACCCACTCCCACCATTACAGTTGCCCTAATCAACACAATCTTAATGTCTAGACATTTATTTAAACAACATCATTTAAGTACAAGGTTCCTTCTGCGTGGCCTTATATTAGTTTGTGAAAAGCGGCCTGCTGAGAACATACAGTGCAAAACACCTAATGACAGGCTTCTGAAATATCAGCTCTGACTAAACAAGAGGCTAGAAAAAGATCGACGTGTGCCTGAACCCACTTTCAGATACTTGCTGCCAAGTATGCAAGGACTTGAGTAAGACCACAAAGCAGCACAATCCTATGGCAGGTGGAAGGAGAGATTGAGTGAGATTGAGTTTCTTTCAGTTCATGTTTTCACATTGAACATGGCAGATGAAAAACTGGTGCGCAGACAACTTTGATGTCACCTTGTACAAGGCGCTACTTTTTAACTACAGAAATAATAGGATGGAAAAACGAGACTGAGTGGCCCCAGTTGTCAATACTGAGTGGATGAGCACCCACCTAGCTAAGCACCAATCATCTCCCTCGAATTGGTTACCTCAGAAAGAACTATAACCTGATATCCTTGTCCCTAGTATACCGGCTACAATACAATGGGGCATATTTACAAGGGCATTGTGTCACAGGAACATCTTTTTTAACGACATTCCTGTGACGCAATGCCCTGCTCCATGTTTACAAAGTGGCGTTAAACCAGTGGCTTAACACCACCTTGTAAATACGGCCCCTTTAGGCGCATCACTTAGCGTGCAATGGGTGTTGCTGTGGGTGTTCCACCACAACACCCATTGCTTTTTGAAGCTGCCCCAGATTTACAAGGATCTGTAAATCTGAGGCAGCGGCAAAAACTAATGCCATGCAAAAGCAGGCGTTAGAATGGCGAAGCGAGGAGGAATGCTTTTATTTCTCCTCATTTTTGCTTTTCTATGTGTGCTGCACTCTGCAGCACACATAGAAAGCGCAAAACACCATTAATGGTTGTTTATGTGCAGGAAGGTGTCCCTTCCTGCATTTAATCAATCATTAAATAATGGCGATTTGCTACTTCTATGTGTGCTGCATTCTGCAGCACACATAGAAGTAACAAATAGCCATTATGTATTGTTTAGGTGCAGGAAGGCACACCTTCCTGCACATAAACAGTAATTCCCTGCAATGCAGGCATCCTTACACTACGGTGCAAGGGTGCCTGCGTTGGCGCTAGGCAGCTAATTTTAGCGCCAGAGCCAGGGAAACCACATGTGTGTTCCGTGTTGTAGTAAATACGGCACATCCCTGCGTTTTGGAAATGAAGGAGCACAGTGCTACCAAATTTGGTGCAGCTCCGCACTCCAACATTGTGTTGTAAATATGCCCCTATATTCCTAGAAGAATTCTTCAATCTGCACATGTCACTGTCAACCAAGGTCCTCCTTTAAAGTGTGGGTTGATGACCGCAAAAAGAAGCCTTTGACCCGACAGAGAACATAATGCTTTGTGGGGTTCAGCCAATAAGCCAAAGCCCCCGTATTATACGCAGACCACATTTTAGACATATGGCCTCATTTAGCAATAAATTGGTGGTACTCCCGCCCACCAAACTTGCAGTCCGCCCACCTCATTTAAATGCAGTATTTGACCTCACTCTTCCCTATTGTCTTGATCATTGTCCAAACCTTCATTTTCTTGCTCTTGATTAATAATAATACTTCAGGGAGGGTTTTATGTTGTTTGGTCTGGACGGTGTGTTGCCACAGCAGTAATTAGTACTTAGTAACGCCTCTTAAAAGAGCACAATAGTGACAGCTCGACAACTATAGTGATGCTGGAATACCGCTGTGAAGGTTCCCTGTTACGGAGTTGGGGTGTAGAAGCGTCCCGGTCTGGTGAGGGGGAGGGCTTCCTCACTGTCTACCACCACCTAACTCCACTCAGACCAGTGATGCCACCTTTGGGTAAGTTCAACCTTGCTCCTTTTGTACCACAATGCCCACAACAGTGGTCCTGCTCCCAGGGCTCGGCTACTCTGAAGAAGAAGTGAAGTGTGCATTCTGTTGATGGCAGAACTACAGCTTCACAAGCTCGTGTAAGGAGAGTCTTGGGGCCGAAAGTGTGCCCAGCGTATTCTTTCAACTCTTCACCACAGCCTGGGTCGACCAAGTCGCCCAGGCCTTGGCCAGTCCCAAGACACACAAGAACCTGGAAATGAAAAGGACTCCTACTAACAATACCCCACATTGTTGTCAGCATTTTGTCCAAGACCACAATGTGACATGTGTTGGTTTGAATGTTTGAAGTCATGTTGATCGAATGGACTATACTATGATTTTTCCATATTTTCCTTTCTGAAGATTGTATGCATTGACTGTGTCCTTCCTTTATTTTTTCCCCTCTTCTTTACCAAGAATATATGTAGTCCGTGTCCAGTTTTCCCCTGAACAGTGGTTATTTTTGCCCTCGTCAGTTCGCCTTTCTTCATTTGCACCCTTTTCCCCTCATTTCTCACTATTTTTTTAATGTTATTTTTTCGTCGTGGTGCGAGAAAAGAAAGAAACTCAAATCCCATGGCACATTCCTGCTGTCACATCTTACATAAAGGAAATCTATTCCAACCTTGTGAATTGCTCACCACTCCCCGCCTTCAAGACGTTTGGAGAGTGCTGCATGTTACTGTGATATTTTGGCATGAGTAAGTTCTCTTTATTTCTGATGCTGTAACAGAATGCTTGTCCTATTGTTTATTGTTTTACTGCACCAGTATATGGGGAAGGCATGACACACTTAATTAAATAAGAGCCTCAACTGGAATCTGATTCCTGCCACTTGGTGTACACAGCGATACAAAAGCAAGCCTGGCTGATGACGGCTGAAATGCCAGAAACCGGTCCTAGGATGCTTGTTTCCGGTCCAGGGAAGACATGGCTTGGCAGTTCGGGCTGGACTGTTCCCATGAGGCACAGGGTCAGACTGATTTGCATATGGCCATGTCTGAACTGGGGTGGTGGAGTGAGCTAAAGAATGATGATGGATTAAACCCAGATCAGTTGACTGGGGGTGAGTGTTTGATTGGCTCAAACGTTCCGTCCATCATCCCCTTTTGTATCGACTTGGTGTACACAGGCAGCTCTAAGAAATCTCAGGTGTAAAAGTCACAGATAGTAAAAGACAAAGCAGCACGATTGCCCCAAATCTAAGATAGGGTTTAGGGCAAGCTGCTTAGCCTGTGGTGCAGCGGCCAGGGCAGCTGACTTTGGAGCACAGGGCTCACGGTTCGATCCCCGGCTCCGGCGGCAGCTCAGCTCAGCACCATGTGACTCTGGGCAATAGCTCACTTAATTTCCACAACGGCCCCCAGCGCCTTGAGACCCGTAAGGGTGAGTAGTTCGCGCTTTACAAATACGGATTTATGAGGTAATTCAGAGCTCAGCCCTATCTGACCATACCCAGTTGGGGACATGCTAATTGCCCGGATTACTTACCCATAATCTTATTTGTGCTGAGTAGACACCCTCAGCACAGTCCTTACTAATGAGGCTTCTGCCTCAGAGCATAGACCAAGTTAACTTCTTAAAAACAATGCACTGCAGGGCATCTGAATCCCCAGAACCGTGCACACAGTATATCAACATAAATAAGGGACTATCACTTTTTCGCATCCTGTAAAACAAAGGCAAAAAATAATTCGGTATTAGCTATCAGCAGTATAAAATAAAAGGGTGGAATTTGAAGGAAGGATGTGATGAAGAAGACTATAACTTGAGAAATGAAGACTAAGGGCAAGTAAACTGAGCGCTACCTCCTCATCTGTCTTCCTCGTCCAAGTCCTTACTAATGAGGATGTACCCAAACTATGACCCTGTTATATGGTTTATGACATAAATAATGACAGTGTAAATGCATATGGCTACACATCATGCTTTATTAGCAAATAAGCAAAGTTAATTGGATACCACAGAAAGAACCTTTGAGCCACATGTGGTACCCCCAAATGCAGTTTGTAAAATGGCACTTTGGAGAAGCCCAAATAGCAGCATTACAAATATCCTGTAGAGATACTCCCTTGTATACTGCCCAAGAGGTAGATATTCCTCTTGTTGATTTGCCCTGAACTGATTCTTCTGGGGCAGATCCATTCAATTGATAAGCTAAAGAAATAGTTTGTGTTATCCATCTACATTTAGTAGAAAAGGCTGGAATAAGTGTCAAAAGTGACAAACAAAAATTGCACCATTCTAAAATCTAAATAGAGCGAAACACATAGAGACAGCTCTATGGATATCTAACAAATGCAAAATCTAGAGGGCAAGGGAAAGAGGGCATTATCTTCATCTAGATGGAAAGAAGATGCAACTCTAGGTAAGGAAGCTGAATCAGTTATTGAAACAACCTAATCCGGAGCAAGACTCCAGTTTCTCCCAAACATCTGCCTGATGTAATGGCAACAAGAAAATGGATAGGAAAGTGAAAAACAAGCCTCCTGTTAAAAAACCTTTCAAAAGTGCGGAGGTAAGATTCTCAAACTCAAATACTTCATCATCGCTAAACACTTTACAAGCAGCCTACTCACTACATAGTGTGCAGAAGAAACCATCCCTAAGAAAGTCTAGGATCAATATTGAGGAGCAACATGAAGGAAGTAACCCCTTTGACTCACACCAGGGCTCAAAATGTTTCCAGGTTCTAGAATAATGTTTTGAGGTAGATGGCCCTTTAGATTCTTGTATTGAACCTCTAAACATCCTAAATCAATTAATCATCTCCTCTTATTCTCCAGACCCCCAATCTCAGCGCAGGAAGAAGAGGGACCCGAAGAGGGGAGGGGATTGATGGGAAAAAAGATGGATTGGTCACCGCTACCCTGAGAATTACAGGGTACCAGTGCCTTTGAGGCGAGCAAAGGACTGCCAAGAGGTCCTGAGCCTTCTCCTAAATGATCTCCCCCAGGACTCCAGACAGTATGGGAATCAGATGTAAGGTGCATCAATTAGGCCCTTCAGCCAGGGAATGGGTAGAGCATCCTAAACCCAAACTTTCTGGGCTAGAATGAGGGAGGAAAATATTTGAAGAAATACATTCTGCTCCACTGCAAACATATCCACACATGGCTGGCCAAACCACTGAATGATCATTTGTATAACCAGATGACTGAGACTAAGTAAAACGGTTTAAAACCCTTCTTAATTGGTCTGCAAGTCCATTCTCCTTTCCTGGAAGATGATTTGCTTCTAGAGAAAGGAGATTGACCTCCTCCCAATTCCTCATTTTCTGAGTTACGAGAACTAGAGCCCAAACCCTTGAATCACTCTGACGGTTGGCATAAGCAGAGGCTACTTGTCTCTCTTTTCTTATTCTCACAGCCTGATTCTGATTGCTTTGGAGAATAGCCTGAAGAGCATTGACGATTACTGCTAACTCTCTCCAGTTTGAGGACCTTTGTGCTTCTATCTGAGACCAAAGACCCTGGATAGAAAGATCTACCATCACTGCTCCCCAGCCTTTGTGACTGGCGATGTGGCTGGTGATCTTTGGTGATGATATTTGGGCTTGGAACAATCAAAGAAACACCCATGTCTAGATTGACTGGATTAAACCACCATTGCATTTCCAGTCTTATTTCCTGTGATGCTGGCATGTTCCTGCAGTAGTCCTGTGACCAAGGATTCCAATGATGTTGAACCATGGGATACAAATGGAGATGTGACCATGGGATGGTAGCCAAACAAGAAGCCATCTCTCCCTGAGCCCTCAATCTATCTCTGCCTGTTGCACGGTCCTTTTCCAGAAGATTCCACAGCTGTTTCCTCAACTTTACTTTCCTTGGGCACAGAAGGAAGATCTTGGCTATGTCTGTCTGGAATATTTCCTCTATGTACTGCAACCTCTGAAATGGCAGAAGATTAGATTATTTGAAGTTCAGAAGGACCCAATAATTCTGAGGAAAATTGCACCCAGTCTGAACATCTTGTCTTGCAGCTTCAAAAAAGAAGATGGACTAATTAATAGGTCATCACGGTAAGGAAACACATTTATACCCTTTTCATGTAATTTATTCACTACCTCACTAGAGAAGTTAAAACCTTTGTGGAAGCTCTTGGTGCAAGAGAAAGTCCAAAGGGTAGAACTCTGAATTGATAATGTTTCCCCCAAACACTCAAGCGTCTGGAATTTTTTGTGGATGGGAATGTGCAGATATTCATTTAGTAAGGCCAGCGAAGTGAGGAAGTCATTCCGGCTAATCAAAGGAAGAATCATTTGGAGAATCACCATCTCGAAAGGTGTGGGTTGAATATGGATATGTAGCTTATTGAGAATTAGAATGGGCCTGTACTCACACTAAGGCGTTTTTATCAAGAAGATTATGTAATAGCATCCTCTTCCCAGTTCTGAATATGGTACTGGAATTATGGCATTTTTCTGCAATAAATCCTGAAAGCACTTTAGAAGTTTTAGGATTCCCTGGTTCTGGAGTCACTGTGAAGTAATTCTCTGGTATTTCTTAAAACATTATTTTGTAATCTTTCCTGATTATGCCAAGGGCCCATGCATCTGATATTGACCTTTTTCATATCTTGTAAAAAAGAAGACACTCTCCAACGTAGTCTGGACTTCTGCATGGAGGTGGATTGGACTGTTTCCAGTTTGTTAAGACTCAGATTTTTCTTAAGAAGGGGTATCTTGCCACACCCCCAACCTCAAAAGGGCTAAAAATATCCTCTGACTGATTTCTGAGGCCCAAAATTAATTTTATTCAGAAGCAAACAACCTCTACCAGAACCTCTGATCCTCAGATGGTTTCCTGATTAAATCTTGCAGATGGGCTCCAAACAATTACATTTCTTAGAAAATCCTTTTGTGAATTGTATACCCTCCATAAATGCATCCAAATGTGTCTACTAGAACAAGAGGTGAGCAAGCCAACAATTAAACAGGGAGAGGCAAGCCAGAGCAGAGCCAGGGGTCTGGCTTGGCTCATAGAGCCTGTGTACAAGCAGAGCTGGGAAAAGGTTTGCTATATACATCATATATCAGAAATTGCACAAAATATGAAAACGTCTCTTCAAAATTATATTTAAAAAAGTGTATTTCTTTAACATGTGGAAGCTTTGACATTAATGCTTCACATTATAGCACTTTTAAAGTAAAGCCCTTTTAAAAGTGATAGTTTTTTAACATGAACATAGAACCATTCCTGGTCCCGACCCCACGCTGGTAACAGTGCCATTAGTGAATTAAGAGGCAAGACAGTTGTCATGTGAACCCTGTATGTAGCCCAGATCATATCAAGCAACATTGTAGTCTATTAAGTCAAACATAATAGGTTTTTGTACAGCTGGTGTTCTGAACTCACATATTTGAAAGTGTTTTCATACACGTTTATGAAGGAAAACAATGTGCCTCAGATCACACAATATAAGCGGGGAAGCAGTTATTTATCCAGGTTTTCTGGTTTCAGTTTGTAAAAATCAATCTGCCATTAACTGGGTATCTATTTGTCTCTCTTTATTATTTTAATGCATTGTTTTTACCTCTTTGTGCATTTTTCTGCAGATATAGCGCAAACTCGACCAAAAGTATTGGAGTACTTTACATGAGCACCAGTTACATTACACAAGGTCACATTCAATCTTTTTAGGCACGGGAGATTAGGTGAATTGCCAATATTCACAGGATGTTGAGCTGACGCCGAGGTACAAACCTGGTACACCAGTTCCAAATTCGGCAGCTCTGGCCGTAACGCCACATCCTGGGCAGAGCAAAGGTGGCAGACAGAAGCCACATCAAAGCTTAGCTCGTTATGTGCTCAAGGTTTCAACAGGACCTCAAGCTGAACCAAAGCCAAGCTTCGGGCTCGAGCTTTCAGAGGCTCTTCCACCTTTATTGAAAAGAAATAGCTGAAAATCAAAAGAAACATCAGCCAAGAATTTGACCAGTTGATCCTTTGCAGAAAGTCTCTCACTACAGTCAGTTCCATCATGAATTTCATCTGCTAGAGACTGAAAATCTTGTGCAAGAGACTGGACTGTGTAAAAGGCATATGCATAAGCCCTTGCAGCAAAGGTAGAAGCTGCGTGCACTGACTACTGCTGCATCCACGTTTCTATCAAACATGTCTATGGGAGAAGTGTCCTTAGAATTATGGAGCCATGAGATGCTACACCAGTGATGAGAGAGTGCACCTTCGCCAAAGAGGGATATTCATCGTGGAAGTTTTCCAAACGAAACCTTCTAGACAGAAAACATAGAAACAGTGGTTTTAACAATGTCCTTTCACTCTTTGTTAAGAAACTTTCTGATAGCAGCATGTATCAGCAAGGAATCAGGGTCTTTTATTTCATATTGTGCAAATTATTGTTCTTCCCCTTGTGTGGAAGGTTCTGGAAAATTCAAATTCTGTTTGATGTGCATAAGCACTTCATTGAAGTCTGAGCTCTAAATATAACAACCTCTCCGTTCAGAGTCTTCTTCAGCAGGATGATCAGATTGATGCAACTTGGTTTGTTTACATGATGGTTCTTGACCAGGGGCGGCTCCACCGTTTGTGCGGAGGAGCGTCGCCCCACTTAAAAATCCCCCCAAAGCCCTGAGATGAAAAATAAAATGGTAATTCATGACCATTTTATTTTTCATCCTCCCGTCCTGAACCAAGCATCAGGACGAGGGCGGGGCCACTGCTGAATGACAGCAGCAGGGTGGAGGGTGGGCGGTATGTGCACTTTTCAAAGTACGTATGTCCCTTTGGCTGGCTGTCTTGCGACAGGCACACTTTGAAACCTCTAACCCAGCTGTCTTAAGACAGCTGGGATAGAGCAAGTGCGGGCCTCCAGAGCACTGTGCAGCTCCGAATTAGGCCGCTCCCTCCAATTAGGGAGCTGCTCTCACAGCATGAGAGCAGCGCCAGGATTGGTCATGGGAGTTTCCTGGTGGCCAAGCTGCAGTCACAAGAGGTTAGGAGCAGGAGGTCCTGTCCTAAAGTAAGTTTACTTTTATTATATTGTAAGTTTATTTGTGCAAGCCTGTTTGATTTTACATTCTGTAACTTTATTTGAGCTGGCTCAGCACAGCTGTACCTTGTCTTAATGGCAAAAACAAACAAGAAGGCACGCAACTTCACTTTCCTACAAAATGGTTTGCACATACACTAAAGAAAAGACATGCTATTTTAGAAGCAAATGTAAAAAACACTTAATTAATAAAAGCATAAAAAATTAATATAAAACTACTCACCTATCTTATGGAGATGTGGTCAGTCAGAGACAGAAAAAAACAGGCTGTGAAAAGGGATAGTCCCTTCTTAATGTTGATTTACTGTGGGTGTAGTATCGGGGAATCATATGCAATGTGTTGTATTGTTTTAGGTCACAGCCTACGCCAAAGACACCTTGGGGACTTTCAGAAAGTTGACCTAGGAATGCATGCAGTCCGTTGCTTGCTTTTGGCTTCTTGGTTTGTAACTCACATTTTCTTGCTTTCCATTTGCTGGCGTTATTTGCTTTAGGCTGTTCAGTTCGTCCCTCACTTTGCCTAAACCGTGTTTACAGTATTCTTCCACAAACTCGTTTTCTGTAAACAGGACTTTAAATCTTGTTCTTATCTCGTCATGATTGCAGGGCATTATAAGACCAAGGTCAAATGTCAAGCGCTGTCTTATCCTTCCAAGTGCTACCTTTCTATAAACAAGTCGATAAATCTTGTTCTGATCTGGTCACATGTGCTGTGCATTCAAAGACTGAGGTAAAATGTCAGGCACTATCTTCCAAGGGCGCTTGTTTAATTTTATTTTTCTGACTTCAAAGTGAGAGGATTTATGTGACAATCTTGCTGGATACTGGGGGTAGGAAAGAGGGTTTTTTTCTAGCACACAACAGCATTTAAATGAACTGTGTAAATATTTCAAAATATATCAGAATTAGGAACACAAATGAAGCACATATTTTGCTATTTCTGAAGTGTGTTAGAAACAAATACTTTAATATGATAAAACAAATCATTACAATTTTGTTTCTATAGTATAGTTTTATCAGTAAAACTGTATGTCTGTGCATAAGTAATGGTCATTTCAATTGAAAATGTGTTGTCTGTAATCCACTCTACGCCACTCCACTCTACTCTGCACCACTCCACTTTACACAAGCCACTGCACTCTACTCCACTCTGCACCACTCCACTCTATGCCACTGCACTCTACGCCACTTCACGCTATGTCTCTCAATTCTATCCTGTACCACTCTACTCTATGCCAATGCACTCTTTGCCACTCTACTCTACACCACTGCACTCTTCACCACTGCACTCTACATCACTGCAGTCTAGGCCACACCAATCTACTCTGCACAACTCCACTCTACACCACTATGTAACACTGCACTCTACGCCAATACACTCGACGCCAATGCACTTTACTCTGTAACACTCAACTTTATGCCCCTGCACTCCACGCCAATCCACCGTATGGTACTGTAATCCACTCTGCACCACTGTCCTCTATGCCACTGCACTCTATGCCACTGCACTCTTCACCAGTGGTTCCCAAACTGTGGTCTGCGGACACCCTGGGGTCCGTGACACATTCCCAGGGGGTCCGCAGAAAGCAGTTTTAAAAGCACTGCAAAGTTCCTTGTATAAACAGAAGTTTTTAGGAAACAATAAAAGTGTCAAAATAACTCTGGGGATTAATGCACCTGCTGGAGAGAGATGGAAGTTTTGTCCAGTGGCAGCTTTGACTCATCTAAAGGAGCTCAGATGGTGCTCCAAAGAACATGTACCAAGCATTTTTTTTAAAACAGTATTTTATGTGCATAATTCAGTGGGTTACTGCTTTTGTTACTGTGCAGTTGAAAGTTGCAATCGTAATCTAGCACAGTGAGCTATGAACTGCCATCAAAGTGCTGCATTTAAACTGCAAGGTACAAGTTATTATGTTATGTTTTTTCCCAGTCTTTCAATTTCCTGTTGCTGATAAAAAAGGTTTGAATAAGTTGAAATACATTCTTATTATTCAAGTCAGTGCTAACCACTGTGTTATGTTCTGAATCCTGAGTTTGTGCTTCTCCGGAGCAAGCACTCTTAAAAAATGACGTGAGTCCTACACCTTGTAGTCCCCTTTGCCTTATGTCAAATTTTCTATATGCTGATTTACACACATGTGATTCATTGTCTCTGTATGTGTGTGATGTAAAGTGCTCTGAAACCCTACACTGGTATGAGAGGTGCTATAAAACAAATGAAATACATTTGACAGAGGGTCTAAGGAGAGATGAGAGGCACTGTTGGAGGGTGATAGTGAGAGAATCATTGAAGAGCCCCAACAAAGATTGTTGTATCCTGGTGCATAGTAAGGTCATCATTTGCTGTGCTTTAAAAGCTAATACAATTCACTATATAATGACAAATGTGTTGTAGAATGCACCATTTTTTCCAAACTCTTCTTGGGGGGAGAGACCCCCAAAACCCTCTTTGTAGTGGTCAGGCTCACTCGCTGCACTTGGTGTGCACCGTACTTATTACTGATTCTCAGGTTCCATCAATAATTTCATGAACTCAGTCCCTTGGACTTAGTGCTACCGCAGGTTGTGTAACTTTAGGGGGTGAACTTAATGGGCCCAAATCCAAGACTCTGGTAATAAGGGTCTTAGAGTCTGGCTTAGAGAGATAAAGGGGTGAAAAATAATGTTCATGATTCACACAAATAGTGAAGATGGACTCTCTAGGGACCCATTGTCAGGATTTCAGGTTCCACCAAAAACGGACAGAGTTCTGCATACTAAAGCAATAAGGTGGTGGATGGAATGCTTGAATTAATCTCAGCCACTGGCAATCGCTCAGGGCCGCATCCCAATCCATCATTTCTTGCCCACCATGCCACCTCAGTTTGCACCCACCCATATGCAAACCAGTCGTGACCCTGCTCCTCATGGGAACAGTCCAGCCCGAACTGCCAGGCCAGGTCCTCCCTGAACTGTATCACAAGCAACATAGGCCCAGTTTCCTACTAGTTAGGGCTCTTCAGCCAGGTATAGCTTGGTTACATTGGGATGGTGAGCCCGGAACCCACGTCTGGGCTTACCTGGCCCACTTAGGGCGGCAAATGCAAAAATAACAAGGTGATGGATGGGATGCTTGAATCAGTTTCAGCCATTGGCAACTTCTCGGGCGCATCTCAATCCACAAAAATAACGATGGACTGGGATGCAGCCCGAGTGATTACCCGTGGCTGAGATTAATTCAAGCATTCCATCCATCACTGTTTTGTATACTTATTCTGCAATCCTGGTTTGCAAATGTGGCGGGAGGATTCCCACTCAAGTGCCTAAAGCTCATGGGAATCAATTATAAATTTATAATAATTTGGGGCCTAATTCGTCCAAGGAACATGTGCATCTTGGGAGACTAACCGCTCAGTAAGTGCACAAAGATGCTTCCAGTTGCCCCCCGCCCCCCATATGCATGAGTCAACCACGTACTAGGCTGGGGTCCTGCAAGTTCATTCACTCACTCGAAAGGCACAATGGTCTGCTGGGGTATGGCAAAGCTGGCTTTTGCATCTGTGGCGGTACTGTTTAAAAATGTCTTGGTACAGTGTGTTTTCCTTTGCATGCACCACATACGCCGATTCTCGCCCGTCCAAAATCTTTAAATGAATATTTCTTAGGCTACAGCATCTCATAATTCAATTGCTCCCTTCCCCCAAGCCTTTACTCTGGAATGATCATAAATATTTCATAATTCTGCTTTTCATTTTTTTCCCCACCGTTCTCATTAATGAATGTCCCGACAGTTTAGATTATGATGAATTTTCCGCAGTTCAGTACAGCATACATTTCCCACAAATGTGCTCACAATGAATTTACAACGTTTCTGTTCATGTGAACCTTTTATAGTTCTATTCACCATTAATTTCACTGTATCTACTCACGACTGTTTACTCAGTTCTACTTGCAATTCTTTCCTCAGACTAGATGGCAGAGATTGCCTGGTCAATCTCTCTGTCCCTTTCCACACCTTAAATGTTGTCTCCATCTAGGTCTTTATGCAAGCGCTTTTATTACTCCCTCATACCACCCCAAGCCCTTTGTGCACTTTATAAATTATTCTTTTCACAAATACATATCATCACCATCTGATATTTAGGATCTTTCAGACTACACCTAATCTTCGGTAAACAGAAATGGAGAGGTAGGTATCCCTGAAGCTTAGGAGAACAGTTAAGTTTAATCTAGCATCTATAACAAAGCAGGCCTCTTTTGAAGTATGACCAACACATTTTTGACCCCCGGCCACTTAGTTTTTCACCGGTTACTGCCATTTAAAGGCCCCTCTGATCCCAACACTATTTGATTCAGTATTTGAGTCAGAATTGGCAGTTGATTGGGCCTGCTCCGCACTTCTGGCAGACACGGTGCTTATCATGGGAGTTCAAGACATGCAGCGAAAGCCGTTGTGAAGAATACTTGGACCAAGCAAGCGTACGTCTCGCTGGAATAAGTGTTCCTTTGGCGCAAGCAGAGGTTACAGCAAGGCTATTACTGTTGTTAACCCAGCCCACTTCTGGCCCTTCATAGGCCGTGCGAAGGCAAAAAAGTTGTTCAGACAGCTCAACGCATGACACTCCGTCTACTGTGAAAAAGTATAAAGAATAAGCTGTTTTCTTTGACTGCAAAATTTCTCATCTTCAAAATTTCATGCAACCTACTTGTAGTCCTGGCTTTACTCGCAAATAACACCTTTTTGCCCAACTCTCTCCTTTGGAGGGTTCCTGGCCATGTCAATGATCCGGGCTGGCATTTCCTGTTAAATGACGTCTTTGAGTTTCTGAAAGCTACAAAGTCTCTAATAGACTCTTAGCTTGGCGCTATGGCCGGGCTCTCTGTTGCACGTCTTCTGATTGCCATTGTTGATGGCTCGCTCAAGACTTTTTACTTTGCATTGTGGTATTTGCACTCTTGCTTGTCCCATTGTAAATTTAGCACTGCGGTTACCAGGCACAAAAAACAACCTAGACAGCATGAGCCTTGCACGCATGGAAAAGGGAAATGCGAGAGCCCTGATAATATCGTTCGATGCACATAATCTTTCATAAATATATACAAATAAATGTACATGCTTGCACATAAATGTGGTCCATCATTTTAAAAACGTTGAGCAGGTGGTTGTGCCAATGCTTGTTATTTTATTTATATCTATTTTACTTCCATCTATGCTATCTCTGGTCCCTTGTCTGGTCTTAGCTGGACCTTAGAGGAGCTGCTCCTGGAAACCAATGAGAAATGCAGAATGAAGAGCGGGAATGCAATCATTCAGAATCAAAAATTTCAATTTTCCAGACCGAAACACTCTAAACACTGCTCAATAACCGGAGCTGAGTCAACCAACACCTCTGATAAACTATAGAGTGTGACAGCCCAAAAACAACTTGCACCACAGACAAACCGGAGGACACACCAAGCATAGACGCTTAGAGGTTTATCTACAAGCCCATTGCATCACTGGTGCATCACTTTTTTTGAGGCACCGGAGGCGCAGTGTGTCTGCCCATATTTACAAGGCTACATAAAGCCACCCTGCATGACTATTCATGCGCTTGCAAATATGGGCCCCTTTCACGCATTACTCTGCTCCAAGGGGGCGTTCCATGGGTGTTGCTGTGGGTGTTCCCACGCAACATCCATGGAACTTGACGCATTCCCAGATTTACAAGGTTTTGTAAACCTGGGAATGCGTCAGATTCTGTAAACCTGGGAATGCATCAAATTCCTACGCCTCCCCAGGGGAGGCGTAGGGGAGGCGCAACAAGGAGAAATACCTTTATTTCTCCTCGTTTTTCCTTATTCTATGTGTGCTGCATTCTGCAGCACACATAGAAAGAGGGAAACACCTTTCATGATTGTTTTTGTGCAGGAAGGTTGCACAAACACGATCACCCCTACAACACAGGCACCCTTGCACCATGACGCAAGGGTGCCTGCATTGGCGCATGGCAGCCAATTGAGCGCCAGCGCAGGGGAATTGGATATGAATGCGCAGTATCTTGTAGATACGACGCATTCCTGCCCTTTTCTTTTGACGCATGGCAGCGCAGCAGGAAGGCTTGCGGCGCAGCCGTGCGTCGAAATATTGTAAATGAGGCCCTTGTTTGTATGCAGTACTTATTCCAAGGTGAATACAGTTAATTTAAGCATTGCCTCCACATAGCCCCCACGTTTGGCAGTTACACAACTCACAATAAAAAAACATTCTAATAAACATTTTGGGCTCAGATTTATCAAGGGCTTGCGTTGCCCTTGCATCACGCAAAGCAACACAAGCCCTTAAGTCAGATACACTAGGCCACGCAGAGCCACGCTCGGCATGGCTTAGTAAATCAGGAGTAACGCAAGGCAGCGCAAGTCACTGCCTTGCATTACTCTGCATTGGGAAGGCGTTCCATGGGTGGAGCGTGGGTGGAGCGTGGGTGTTCCCACGTATCCACCCATGGTGTTTGGTGCATTCCCAGATTACTAAGACTAGTAAACCTGGGAATGCGTCTAAATGCTACGTCTTCCCAGGTGATGCACAATAGGATAAATATGTTTATTTTTCCTCATTATTTCCTCGTTCTACTTGTGTTGCATTCAGCAGCACACATGGAAAGAAAAAAATGCCTCTGAGGGTTGATTTTGTGCAGGAAAGTGCCCCTTCTTGCGCAAAAGCATTCTGCCTGTAACGCAGGCACCCTTGCTTCATCGGGCAACGGTGCCTGCATTGGCGCCTGAAAGCCACAAGTGCACCAGCGCAGAGAGAGAGCAGGAATGTGCCATATGTTAGTAAGTATGGCGCATTCCTGATCTCTCCATTTGACGCAGCGCAGCAAGTTGTCTTTCTGCATTGCATTGCACCAAATGTTTATAAATCTGGGCCTTGAGCTCTACATACTCTGGAGCTTCCAAATAGTTGGTAGCTAGCACCACCGCTGCATTACATGATAAAGACATGAATTACAAGAAAACCAAAAAAAGAACTTAACCAACAGGTACTCTTTTTAATTTCCTCCTGTCCTCTCAATCATTGATGGTAATTGTCTTAAAACCTAACGATAATCGAAAGCAGTTACTACTACCAGCAAAAGGATAAGGGAAATAAATTGGAAAACATGCAGGTTTTACCGGTGTCTACAGTTTACCATTGTTTTTTCCATATTTTCAGATAATCCTCTCAATACAGTGGATATCCCTCAATTTAAAGTTATTTACTGATTTCTTTAAGAAGGATATTTGTGTAGTGCCGACCTTATAACATGAAAAACAACAAGGTGATGGATGGAGTGCTTGAATTAATCTCAGACACTGGCAGATGGATGGAGTGCTTGATTTAATCTCTCAGACACTGGCTATCGCTTGGGCTGCATTCCAAACCATAGTTTTTTGCCCACCATGCCACCTCAGCTTGGACCCAGCCATATGCAAATCAGTCTTGACGCTGCTCCTCATGGGAACAGTCCAGCCTGAACTGCCAGGCCAGGCCCTCCCTGAACCAGAACACAAGCAACCTGGGGCTGGTTTCGGCTTAGTTAGGGCTCTTCAGCTTTAGCAGCGTTGTGATTGGTCTGAGCCCCATGTTCTAAGCAGTCATTGAGCACTTAGGAGGGTGCTACCACTCCTCCCCTGCTCCCGCCCTCTCACTCCAAACTGCAGAAGTAGGAGGAAATAAAATGATAATAACACAAGTTATTATCATTTTATTTTCCCTTTATATCACTGCTAAAAAGTAGTGGGGCGACGCTCCTCCGCCTTAGTGGAGGAGCCGCCACTGATGTTAACATACAACTAGGGCGCTCTGCCTTTCTTAAACATAACTTTGGCCCTGATTGCGAGGATGGAGCTACATTAAGATCCCTTTGCAATATTATGTTTGTGCAAGGATCGGTGTTCAGACCCTGTGGAGTTTTCAGCACAGGGTAATTACTGGGCGTGATTGTGGGCCAGATTTATCAATGTATTGCATTGCCCTTGCGTCACGCATGGCGTCGCAAGGGCAATGCAATACTAAAGTCAGATTTACCAAGCAACGCAAGGCCACATGCGCTGCTTGGTAAATCTGGAGTGATGCAAGGCAGCACAAGCCGCTGCCTTGTGTTACTCTGCCCTGGGAAGGAGTTGAGGGTGGGTGTTCCCACACATTCACCAATGAATTTTGCCACCTTCCCAGATTTACTGTATTTCACCTCGCTGTTTCCTCTTTCTAAGTGTGCTGCATTCTGCATCACACTTAAAAAAAGGAAAAAGCCTCTAAGGATTGTATTTGTGCAGGAAGGTTTCCCTTCCTGCACAAAAGAATCTGGCATGCAATGAACGCACCCTTGTACCATGACGCAAGGGTTCCTGCATAGGCGCTAGGCAGCACATTGTGCACCAGCACAGGAAGAGAGCAGGAATGCACCATATATTAATAAATATGCTACATTCATGCCCTCTCCCTTTCACGCAGCGCAACGGAGCAAGTTGTTTTGTGTGAAATGTTGATATATCTGGCCCTCCTTGCACTTTTCCCTGGAGTGGGACAGAATTTTCCCACTCAGTAAATACCAGTACATTGGGTTTAAGAGTTTATCGGGTCGGTTAATACCTCGTCTTCTTAGTATTCACAAGAAGCATAAGGAATGTATGCAGTATTGGTGCATTCTGCACCAAGATCTGTATGCATAGGCATATACCAGGCATTTTTCCCCAAATAAATTTCGGCAGACGCATTTTAAATATGTGTAATATGCTAGAATGCATTGTTTGTTTCAGAATTCATTTTTTATGCTCTTGCTCCTGTGGCTAGACTGCTTATAGTGTGACCGTCAAAATGCTTCACATTCCTATGTTTCTGCCGCTTTACTGGTTTGCATTTCCTCAAAATTCACTCCATCTTCACTCAAAATAGTAAAAAAAAAGATTGTGCACTAGCACACTATACTTGCAATCAATACTACTAGTTGTGAATGGGATCCACCAGCCATTGACCCCGTGCAAGCTCATCATGACAAACAACACACAAGAAACACAACACCACACGGCTGAGTTTCAGATCATTGTGCCCCATTTAGAAATAAAAAAGTAAAAGCTTGTAGCTCTACCTACCAAGCCCAGAGCCCGTGCTGAGTGGCAATCTGTTTGATTGCACTGTAACTATAGCACCAGTGATACAATTTTAATCCGCGCGTCTTGTCTTTCTGCTACTGGATACGCAGCCCTGCGAGTGAAGGCTACTGAGCTTGGCTGCACAAAAGACAGCACAAAGAAAGAGAGAGACAAGAAAGCCGACTCCTTTGGAGACATCATTCAATGCTGTCTCTACTTAAAGGGATGGGGTCGGTTGCCATGGCTGCTTCATTGGTAAGAAAGGGCCTCCACTGACTCCATTAGTGGCCCAAAGGCTACTCAAGCTGTTTATTACTCTGAGCTAATTGCATTTGCTATCGCTGGTCAGACCTTTTCTCTCACCTTGTTGCTGCCTTCCTTCCTGTCGTCAGAGCCCACTTCTTATACGCCTGCCTCTTGCCCATCCTCTTCCTCTCCAAGCGTTGTACAGTTACAGTACCCCTGATCATGGCTGAACTTTTTCCACCCCTTGATTTTTCAAACAGCCCCTTCACATGTCATCAATCAGTCTTTGGGGCCCTCTGGTGATCTTGAGGGTGTTCTCCACATCAGCTGTTCTTATGCTGACCTGTGACACTTCCACCCGGATACCCATGCGCAGCATTCTTCATCTGCCTAACGCGGCATGCCTGGTCACTTGAGCCATGACATCAACCTTCTGATATATAATCTTTCGTAAGGTCCAATATGTTCCCAGACTTTAATTGAGTGTTTTTGCAATCAACATGCTTCCACTGGCTTAGATCACTGTCAGTGAGGTGCTATCAATTGTCATATCCCATTTTTAGGTCGAGCCTGGGCAGTGCCTGCGCTGCTCTGCGAGCCATGCTGTATTGGAGTAGGGAATAGAAGCCCCGCCCACTCTCCGCCCATATTAGTAATTGGCTTGTGCCATTGTCCTTCATAAATGCTGGCTTCTGATTCATTAATAGGCTTGTTAGTCCCTCCTTAGTACCGCCTTGTCTTAATTCGTAACCTCCCATGGGGACTGGCCCTTTTTCTTCGGTTGTTACACAGTGAGTCTTTTTTTAGTCTGTAAGCACTATTTTCTTTAAATGGTTTCTCCTACTGCAGGCACAACATGCTTTCCTGCAACATTCACTTTTTAAGCAGCCCAGGTCAATGATGCGCTTCTTTGAATAGGTCTCGCTTTTACAAGAGTTTGAGCTATTGGCATTGTACATTAAAATGCCTTTTATTTATGTGTTAATTATCAAAACATATAAATAAAAAGCAATGCCAATAGCTTAAACTCTCGCCAATGCAAGACCTATTGCATTGCAAATGCTTGTTTAATTTGGACCTTGTGCAGCTGCACCACGCCCCCTGCCACCAGGTTCTATGCCATGGACCCTAAATGCTGGTCTGCAAAGATCTTTATATTGCTCCTCACCTCCCAGTCGCAGGTTTCAATGCTTTCATTCTCCAGTGGTGGCTCTGCAGGTCTTCGTGAAAGGCCTCTTTGAGCTTGTCTAACCAGGACTAGTTCAGGAGAATTGTTTCCATGTCTACTGTTTTCACACTAAATTTGACACTGCACCTGACATGCCACTTGATTCTGCTCTCTGTGGGGCGTCTTGAGTATGATCAAATTTCTCTGAAACGTTTGTTCGCCTGTCATCCACCATACAGGCATGATGTCTTGGGATAAGATAAATAAATCATGCATGACCACTGCTTTTAAACAGAGGGTAATTGTCAAACTTGATTATTATTTTAAATCACTCAAGCACACAACATTCTGACTAGTGTAGGGAGCACAGCTGATGCAGCAGTTGATGGCAAATGCACACACAAGGGAAACATTGAGTATCATATGAATGCTAGCAAATAATACTGTGTTATCAAGAATTGGATAGAAAGCTGCTAGGAATTATTTGGTCTCGTTTGGCACCTTTGGTATACCCAATGCTCAGGTTGAGATATATACTCGTGCACCGACACATTTCAGAAAAGACCCTCCATAGCAACCATCAAAGAGGGCTATCGTTTCTTGTCAGGTTTCTGGTCAAGACACCGCACAAAAGAGTTAGGAAACATACTACGTGGATAAGATGGAGAATGGGGCAATGAAGACTACAGTCATGGCGTACAGCAGCTTCCAGGGTAGCGTTTGAAATACACTGCCCCTGCCATCAGAGGACTGCTGGTTTACTTCCAAGTCAGAAAGGGCACAGCTCGATAAAGGGTTAATGGACACAGAAGATCATGTCTGACAAGATTGGTTGTTTTAACTCCCTTGCTTGATGTTACAGATCTCCGACAGGCTTTCCGTGTCGGGCTTTCCGACATGGAAAGCCTATCGGAAAGTGACTTTGGGAACCCCTAGCAGGGCCCCCTTTCTTCCGCTGCTTCCGGTTGGTGGGCCGTGTAAATCTCTACACCGTGTGGCAGGTACCACGAGGTGCCTGCCACATGGTGCAGGGATTTACAGTGTCTCCCATTTTTAGGTCGAGCATTCGAGACCTCTTGTATATACTTTAGTATATACTTATATGTGTATGTACTTTGTGGGCTCTGGAGATCAGCCCTAGGACTTGTCTGCTTCTGCTTAGGGACTTTTTTTTTCTGTTCAACTGCTCTATTTAACTGTCTTGATAGAAAATGACCAGCAGAGGTCAGTAAAATACCAGAATTGCTTTCTGCTTAGGGACTTTATTTTTTATTATTTTTCTGGCAACTGCCTCTATTTAACTTTCTTGATAGAAAACGACCAGCAGAGGTCAGTAAAATACCAGAATCATCATCATCCCAAAAACTTTATTTCGGCCAGTATTGCCATAAAAGCACAGATAAAAATACAATACATTACATTCGACTTAATAACAATAGTCATTGCTCTGCGTGAGGCACCAAATAGCACATTGTTGGCATAGACTTACAGCCATGTTACATAACGTAGTCATCTATCCAACTGACCAACCTCCAGATACCCGAAGCTAACCTAAGAATGTGCGAGTCGTAAAGTGGAAGTGCAATATAGGTGCAGCATAATAGCTTTTGCATTGTTCAAACAATTGGGTTCAATAAAGTGCGTGTGCGCGACCAACAAGGTGGCCATTGCAGAGGACCCACAACACTCGACTCTGAATAAAATTCGATAAAATCAATGTGCAATACTTAGTCAGCCTAATCTCAATTACATTGTTACAGAAATCAAGGAGAGTTGAGTACTCAAACTATGCCTGGACGAAGAAGAGACCATTACATTAAACATGTAATACTCAATCTTCCTCAGAGCCTAGCTCTGGGGGCCTGAGATAAAACTAAGGGTTTTGTTTTTAATAAAGTGCATGTGCAATACATCAACAGCGTGGAGAATTTTACATTAATCTTAAACCGTGCTCTGTAAAATGCGTATGAAATACCTACACAGCACAAAGGCCATTACAATAGTCCCATACCAGCATTTCTATTGCAATCAAGGTGGCCCTCACCTAGCAACATTTGACACTGCATACAAAGAAGAATATAAAAACAATTTATACATCACATTATAGTTGAGAAGGATCATTAAAAGGTCATAAAATGAATTCATTCGGATTTAAAAGTGGCAAGAGAGAAAAAATAATCAGGGCCCAGTTTAAGAAATCTAAGACGATAAATTGGCCAGGGCTAGGAATTCGTCTTTAAAATGGCCCTGCGTGTGCACCACATAGAGAATAAAAAACGTGATACGGAGAACACAATAGGTGTGTGGGTATCATATTTCAATAACCTAAAAACCTCACTACAGTGTCTAGATCCCAAGTTTCTACATAGCTGAAGAAGCCATCGGGTCCTCGCCCTCTTGTATCCTTGGCAGAAGAATATCACATGGTATTCTGTCTCCTCAGAATTATTACAGGCTGGCCAACCCAAAGCAGGTGAGTCCGCCCACTTACTGGTGAAAGCACCCAACGGGAGCACCCCATGTCTGAACTGCAGATATAACTTCTTAGCCAGAAACGGCTGAATGTCGTCCAGGACTAATTCTAGTCTATATTGCTCTTTTACTTCTAGAAACTCTAGGGAGAGACGGCCAGCTGAGGGGCTCCCCTGTATCTGTGCTCGTTTATGCTCCCTATAACTCTCCATCAGGTCCTTCCTCGAAGTTACAGGGCAGATTCCTTCTGGATTAGTCCACAAGTTGCCCCTACTCATGGCAACACAGGTATTCCTAATGTGTGCCAACCATGGTAATTTGCCTGCGCCCTGTAGACTCAGAACTTCGCTCAGCTCGTCCCTATATGCGCCAATTCCGGGGTGCTCCACAGACGTCGCCAAAATAAGAGGGGTCTAAGAGCGGCTTCATCTGCGATTGATCTAATCCCCAGGTCCATTCTGAGAGGTGCGAGTGGGGAGCTAGGGGGAAGACCCAGTAGTTGCCTCGGATAGGAATTCTCAATGCTCAATAGAGAGCCCAGGGCGCGATGGCCCCAGATTTCGGCACCGTACAGAGCTGCACCCCTGTCTTGTGCTTTATAAATTTCCATTGCAAGGCCTACAAATTTGTGGGTACAGCTCCTATATACCTTGCTCAAACCCCCCATTGTCTGTGGCAACTTTAGACTGGCTTTCTGAATTTGGGCACCCCAGTCCAATTTTTCGGTGAGCGTGATCCCAAGGTACTTACAAAATAGACACCCTCTCTGAGGGACTCCCCTCTAGACAGGGATTTGGCCTGGTACTATTGCTTGCGTTAAATACCATGTACTTAGTTTTCTGCAGGTTAATCTCCAGACCCTGGTTCCTACAAAAAACACTAAAGATGTTAAGGGCCCTCTGAATTCCCATGGGTGATTTAGAAAGGAGGAGGGTGTCCTCCGCAAACATCATCGCAGGAATTTTGCAATTCGCTAGCTTAGGGGCATCAATGTCCTTCCCTGCTATCAGTGACTCGACTAAGCCATTGATAAAAAGGCAAAAAAGGGTCGGGGCCAGGACACAGCCTTGACATACACCTCTTTCTACAGACGGGGAGCTGTAAGTTTGCCATTTTTGCCATACCTAATTTGGTCAAAGTTACCTTCATGTAAACGTTTCAGCTGATGGCAGAGATATGGTGGGACGCCCATGGCCAGTCAGAGTGCCCATAGTTTTCCCCTCGGTACCAGATCAAATGCAGATTTTAGGTCCACAAAAATTAGGTAGAGGCTGCCACCCTCTATACAAACAGATTTCCAATATAATAATTGTAGCCTAAAAATTTGATCAATTGTAGAGATCTTTGCTCTGAACCCGGCTTGGAGGGGGCTAAGGACTTTGTGCTCATCCATCCAGCTCTGGAGTCGCCCCAAGAGTACACGGGCAAATATTTTTTGGCTTACATCAATGAGACTGATAGGGCGATAATTTACAGGGAGGAACGGAGAGCCCTTTTTAAAAATTGGTATAATTTCAGCCCCCGCCCAGGTGGTAGGAATCGCCATACCCTGCAGGATGGCATTGAACAAAGACCACAGATAGGGGGCCCAGATAGCAGGTTCAGAGCGAAGAGGTCCCCGGGGATCTTGTCAAGCCCTGGAGCCTTGGATGGTGTAATCCTGCTCACTGCGTCAGTTATCTCTTTGAGGGAGATCGTGGGGGCGGCTGGAGAGGTTGTCTCAGGGGGCGTGTGTGTGTTGCCCACAAGCCCATCCTCGTCCTCCACCCTTAGGTATAAGGATTCGAAATGTGCCTTCCATACATTCTCCCCAATATTGGGTTCTATGGCCAATTTGCCTTCTTGGATTCCCTTATTAACCACATTCCAGAACGACCTCATGTCATGAGAATTTAAGGTACTTCTCAGGGTATCCCATTTTTGGCACTCCCAACTTCTTTTTGCTTCCATAATGACATTTTTGTGAGCTACCCTTTTCTCTCTGATTACCACCCTGTCTTTATGTTTAATTGCAGTGATAAGGTCTGCCTTAGCCACACTACAACTATTATTGTACCATGGGCGACAAGGTCTTCTAGTCCCCATTGATCTTTTATTGGGGTTAAAGATGTTAGCCATAGTGGATAATAGATCTTGATGGTTATTAAAGATTTTGGAAAGGGAGTTAGGGATACCGTCGTTCAAGGTGAATTGTTTCACGGCCAAAAGAAAAGGAATGATTGTTTGGTATAAGGAAGCCAGCTTTTCTTGAGATTGGCAATGATCATCCCAGCGAACTCTCCTCCTACCATTGGTCAATTTTAACCTGGGGTCAGGTAGTGTTAGTGCTTCAGATACATTCTTAACACAGGGTGAGATTACCTCTATGATGAGTGCGTTGTGGTCACTATCATAACAGGGCATGATTTTGAAGTCTAACACCCTGTGCCAAGATTTTGTATCTACCAAAATGTAATCTATAATAGAGGCTTGTCCTAATCTGTTAAAGGTGTTGTTCCCTGGTATGTCGGATTTTGTGCGACCATTACACACTCTTAATGAGAGGTTAAGTGTGAGGGTATTCATCTGTAACACCAATGGGGTCCATGCCCGTGTTGGCGGAATGTTGGGCTCTGGAATGGCCCAATGAAGGTCCTCATCACTTGGATTACCTGTACCCAGGCCATTCAATGGTTCGAACTGGCAGTTGAAGTCCCCGCCTATGATTACCCAAAAGTTGTCAGGGATTGTTAGCAAAAGGGCGGTCAGTTGGTCAAGAGTCGGTGATTCTTGGCCATAGCAGACCAGGTGTGAGTAGACATTTATCAGAGCAATTCTGACCATCGTAGGGAAGGTCAGAAAGATGCAAAGGATGTCACGTGATGATGTCTCTATCTGCTTCGCAGCACAACCCAGATGCACACCAACCCATGTACACAGTCCCCCTGATGGCCTTCACCTATCCACACTAGTAGCTGATATACTGAATGATGCGTAGCCCAATCTGTGTTTGTCCGCTCTAGCCCAGGTTTCCTGGAACATGCAGATCTCATGTTGCTCTATAAATGACCCCCACTCTGGGTTATCTAGTTTGGAGGTGAGTGCTGCTATGTTCCAGGAGAGAAGTTGCGACCTGGGAGGGCCTGTGGAAATTTCTGGATTGAGGGACTGAGCACCATACTTCGCTGTGTGTCCTTGGGGGAGTGGGTTGATCGCCTCCACCCCCACCGTCCGTGGGCCGTTGCTAACATCAAGGTGGCCAGCTGTGTTGGCTGGGGTACTTGCAGTCGCCCACGGTTGATGTTTAGGTGCCTGTGTACTCTCTAAGGGTAGATCAGGCAGAAGTTGGATGGTAAGGGCCCTCTTCTGTCCACCACTTTCAACTCCTCTCTCTCCACCCACCTGCATCTTAGCCTCTTCCCCTTTCTGCTTTGACATCCCCACCACTGTATAGACTCCCCCTGTTGGATTGAGCCCCCCAAGGACTCCCATTGAGAATCAGATCTCCCATATGGGTGCCCCGTACGTGCAATTGATTTGTGGCCCCCCAAGGACTCCCATTGAGAATCAGATCTCCCATATGGGTGCCCCGTGCGTGCAAGTCAATCCACAGATTCTAAAGGATCGAATCTATTAGAGAATGGTAGGTTGTAGAGTAATGAACTGGGTTGGTCCTGTCCCCGTGTAGTGTATTGCTTAGTCTGGTTCCACACCTCCCTCTCATAGCCATCTCGCCTTCTATTAAGTGGGTTGAGACCTGGGGGATAAAAAAAAAACAGTGGGTATGACCCTATGCCCCGATCCTCCCTTCGATGGTTCCAATCTAGGAGAGCTTCTATAACCATTGGGGTCCTGAAATTAATTGCAACGCAGTCCCCCGGGACATCTTTCGGCCTCCAGACCACCCATCCCACCCTGCGTGTCATGAGAATTTCATCTGCGTCCTTATAAGAAAATTGCCGATGCTTAGCCAGCCAGAATTTACATTAGTTTTTTAATGCAGAATGAGATTCCCTAAAACCCTCAGTCAGCTCTGGAACACCGGTTAGAATGATTACGTAGGGTGTTGAGGCCGGGGGGAGATTGATGGATGGCAAGACTGACCTTACTTCATCGCTGTCTTCCCGTGGGGCAGACTTCGCACCACCCCTGTGACTAATCCCCTGTCGTGGATAGTCACATGCTGGTGCCCTTGCTGAATGGGGCCCGAAAATACTCCCTGCCTCTACCCCTTGTGTTTGCCCCTGGCAGTGAGTACTATCGTCTATTCTTGACCTAGCTAGGCCACTCAAACGTTTACTTATGCCCTCCTGGTTGTTGCGGTTTTGTACTGAGGTAGCGGTCGTGTTGTTTGTCACTATGGATTCCAACCTGGTGATGGAAGGGGCTGCCTGTAGTTTCGGATAGTTTGCAGACTCACTCCCCCTTAAGATTGCCTCTGTCTTACCAACCCAAGCTTCAACCAAGGATGCAAGCTTGTCTACCAGCTCCAGCAAGTTATTAAGTTCGTCCTTTACAATGACCCTACCTTGGGCCTGTAGGTCCACCACCAGATTATGCACCCAAGCTGGCTGCTCCATGCCTACTTCGATGAAGCCCCCGTCCCAACCACCCCAGAGTCAGCAATCGTCAAATGTTCTACAGGACGCTTCTTGCATTTGGACCCCGTGTTTGCAGCTGGTTTAAGTTTCCCTTTTCTAGCAAGACCAGGGTGGGCACCTTCCGGGTGCTGCTCGGCACTGAGTGGTTCACGATCTATTGCACGTGTCCTTGGGTGGGGTGTAGGAGAATCCGGAACCAAAGCTGATGGTGAGCTTGGGGCGTCCTGGTTAATAAGGGGTAAGGCTAAATCCGGGGTCAAAGATAAACGCCTTTCAGTCAGTTCAATTTCCATGGCCACTGCTCCTAAAGCCCTCTGGAGCATCCTGTCGATTGAAGTTTGCTGGAAGGGTGTTGCAGTTTTTGGGGTTTGTAGTTGTTTTTTCCCCACGCAGGTATGCTTTCCCATTTTTGCAAGTGGCGTGTTGGAACAAACCAGGTTTCCCTGGGAGCTTTTGGCCACGATCAACCCACTCACTCAGCCCTGCGTTAAGTGACTATCCAAAACAAGAGGGGATTCAGAAAGGGAGAAAAGTCAGAAGTGAGCAAGGTTGTGGGCAACCCCGAAGATACGCGAGCAGCTTATGAGTACTTTGACATCAATACAGCACAACAGAGTGTTAATTCACTGACCTTAACTCCTATATTAACTCCCGTGTTGAATTAAAGCTTGAAGTCCAGGGATCTGCAAAACCAGCCTTGGAGGGGTGGCCCAGCCCAGCCTCCTCCAGGCGCAGACGGGCCCGCCCGCGCCCATCCAGTGCTGCGGGAACCCCGCGCTGCTATATGCGCCTCCGGGTGCGAAGTGAGCATGTTGGAGCCTCCTGGCGCGTAGATTGCTGAGGGCAGGAGTCACCCGGTGACAACCGGCAGCAAAGAGTGGCAGTAAGTGAGGGCTCCCAGAATCACTTTAGCATTCTCTAGATTCCAGTCCATAGAAATTGTCTTCCACGAGAACCCGTAGACAACAATATTTTTTCAAATCTTGTATTTTCAGTGATATGACCACCAAAGGCCCTGATTTTATATTAAAAACAGAACTTTGGACTATACCATTTCCCGCTGAAAGGCAATATTTCTCTCTATGTGTTCCCATACCTGGCGTGTCACGCAGTTTGGTGCTTATTTTCCATCCATGTTAAAGAACAGTAGATGTTTCAGCACCCAGGCTACTGTGCTGCATAGCTAAATACATATAAGGTCCCTAAGGATAGACCGATTACATTTCAAATGCTTGTTTCTATGGGAGCTTGTGCTGCGGCCGGTTTCCGACAGCCGCACAAGCTACCATAGGGAAATGGGAGTCTGTGACCACACCATGTGCAGTCGCATCCAAATTGCAGTTTTGTACCGCCGACCTGAGGTCAGTCGGTTCCGAAACCGCACGGATGTCGGTCGGAGACGACTCTGACCGACATCTTAATTAGGGCCAAAGTGTGCTATCTACACCTGTGAAATCTTTAAAGCTCTCTGTCTGAGCAGGAGGTAGGTCAACTGGTTGTTTAAGTTCATTGGCTGCACCTATGTTGTGTCTGATATTTTACTGCAGCTACTTAAAAGAGATTAAGCATATACTCTTCTCAGAGGAGTGGCAAAAACTATCAAATGATTTGTAGCACAGCCTGAGCAAGTACTTGACTACTGAAACGAATGAAATGGGAGTAAAATTAGCTGACAGAACTGCATCTACCTCTGTACCTTGGTGCAACCTGTACAATGTGTGAACTGCACCTGTAAATTGTTAAAGGGTTTGACATTGGGTCATTATGAAAAATGGTTTTCCATATAGGATCATGTTGACATGACCTTACAACAGTGAAGCTCTCATTCTCATTCTAGGAACATGCTCAGAAAATACCTGCGAAGATCCTTCTGACATATGAGCAGAGGCTGCCACTGGCATGTGCAGTGCCAGAAAGGCACCAATCACACTGGACTAGCATCCACCATTTATTTGGTACTCAGGGGCTCATTTGCAAGCCCTGTGCGCTGCCAGAACGTGGCTTTTCATGGCTTGTAGATATGGAGTGAGGCAATGCAGCACAAGTTGCTATGTTGCCTCACACTACAATGGGGAGGCGTGCCATGGGCATTATTGTGGGTGTTCCCATGTAATACCCATGGCATTTGACACATTTCCAGATAAGCAACAGGCTATAAACCTGGGAATGCATCAAAAGACTACGCCTCCCCAGGGTAGGAGTAACAAGGAGAAATAACTTTATTTCTCCTAATTTTATCCTCTTTCTATAAGTGCTGCATTCAGCAGCACACATAGAAAGAGGAAATTGCCACCATTGATTGTTTTTGTGCAGGACGGTATCCCTTCCTGCACAAAAACAATCATCCCTACAGCGCTGACACCTTGCACCATGGTGCAAGGGTGCCTGAATCATTGGCACAAGGCAGCCAATTGAGTGCCAGCTCAGGGAAAGAGGACAGGAATGCGCCATATCTGATAGATTCAGTGCATTCTTGCCCTTTTCTTTTGCCGTAGGGCAGCGCAGCAGGAAGGCTTGCGGCCTCAGTAAATGAGGCCCTCAGTGTCATGTGAATGTAGACCATGTATTCATATGATGTGACTTTTTCCTCGATCTTCGCAAATGTCTCCTTACAGTCTGCTGGCCATTCAAAAAGCTTGCTTGGCCTCTCGCTTTAGCAGACTGCTTGTGGTGGCAGAGTATCAAATGTAGCTAGCACTAAGATGTGCCTTCCAAAATACCTTACCTTACAAAGCAACGTTGAGAAACAAACCAGATCACCTGTCACACAGCACTTTATTTCACTTCTTGTGAATCTTCCCTCTTCCTAATCATTTGAAAGGCCTTCGCTGCTGCCTTTCTGGCTCAATCTGTTGTGGAGTCTGGCAGGGCCAGTGCAAGGTATGCTGTAATCAGAGCGCGTGCTGCTCAATGAACTGCAGGTGTGTTGTTTGCAGTCAGTGCCCAGAACAGATTGATCCAGAAGCAGCATGGAAGGCCTTGCAAATGACAAGGAAAAGGGAAGCTTAAATAAAGAGCCGTGTGACAGGTGACCTTATTTGTTTCTCTGTAATTATCTGGGAGATAATTACAGAGTTTTGCTGCTTGGAACAGAGATGGAACTTCCACTGATTGTGTGATTTCCGGAAACATGGGAAGTTAAATGGGGTACCAGCTCAAAGAGACATTTTATACCAATGCTATGCATTTTTTCAAAGAAGCATTTTGGGGATACAATATGGGAATTGATGCTCTGAACCAATTCCTGATGAAGTCCCATATTTGGGACGAAACACGTTGGCTGGGCTGACACTATTTTTTCATAAGAAGGTTGAAGAATATAAATGAACAATATCTTGTTATATCCCCCAATGTTTGTGTCTATTCTTTGTATTCTACATTGCTATACACTAACTCAGAATCATGGACATTAGGAACTTTATTCAATTGAATGTGTGAACAGGTTGATTATGGACTCTAACTAACTTGTGCTTCCCTCCTTTTGAACTTTACCAGCGAATCTGACTTTACGAATGCAAAGTCCTAATTTGCATTACATAAAATTCCAGTGTGATTTACACCTACCTTTACTAATGGAAATGCCAACATTGCAAACCTTTGTCATTCACAAGAGAACGGGGGCACATTTGGTGCTTTCTCACTCGTTTGTGACTCGCAATGGACTGCACAAATGATTTTAGATCAGGCGCGCAACGCGCATTGGGCTGAAAGTGCTTCAGACACTTTAACCACGCCCTAGTCTTGTGCTGTAGCCTGGGTTGCTGCAGCTTCCAGGACACACAAGCACTTTTAGCTGATGTGTGCTCTGGGCTGGCGCTTTAAGGCCAGCTTTATTCAAAGCTTTTGGCGGATTCAAAGCTTTTCACAAGTCATGCAAAGCTCATTTAGAGGTACAAGAAGCTTTGTGTTTTTATTGCTTCTCGTGCCCCTTGCACTCTCAGACCCTTACTTATGAAGGGCTTGCGCCGCCGTTGCATCACTTTTTTGTGACGATGCGGTGGCATAATCCTTGCACTGCACTGCGCCCTATTTACAAAGTGACGCATCTAGGCTGATGCGTCACTTTGTAAAGGCCTGCGCTACATTATACCTGCGTCTGGTATAATGTATGCAGGCTGGGCGTTCCCCCATAAAAAAGCCTCGTAGAAGTGGCGCAGTGAAATTTAGGAGATTTCACTACGCAACTTCTATGACTTGACTGCATCAAAATCCTTATGCATGCTTCAAGCAGGCGTAAGGATTGACGCAGGTCTTTTCACATGGGACTCGCCCATGAGTTATGGCACATTGCTTGAGTTGCGTCAGTTTTCCGACACACTCCAGCAATGCGTCATTTTTGCACCACCAGATACACCAGAATTCCTGACATATCTCTAAATTCTTGCACCATGGAGCGCTGTATTGTAAATACTGTGCATCCATGGTGTCGTAAGGATGGCGCTATGAAAAGTGACACATCGCTGTTTTTGCCCAGCGATGCGTCACTTTTCATAAAGGAGGCCCTCAGTTCTTTGGTTTATTAGCCCATTTGCAAGGTGTTCAACTTAGTGTGTGGGGATAGATATTCTGAGAAAGAAAGACTCTATTATGACATGCAGTCCATTGAAAAACACACAGCAGGTGTACCTTGTCATAGCCCCAAATTGTACAAAGATCAGGACTTGAGGTTTGTTTTACTTTCTCAGCTCATTGAACCCATTGTTAAAGAAAAGCACTACTTAACAGAAAGTGAAGGAAAAAAATGTTACATTCTATCATCAAGTTCTATGAATGGTACTAATTAATGTTGTAGCCCTCCAAGCAAGTCTCTGCTCCCCTTATTCCAGGTAAAAGTAGTCTAAGGCAAATTGCATTTTGGGTGCTGGAGGCCCTTTTGTACTGTGAAGTGCATGCAACATTTTCCTTTCACAGAGCATGCTTTGAGGCTGACTGAGTAAACTCCTCTACCTTTTAACTGCATGAATCATCTGGTCTCCACCTCTCAAAAGTTGCACCCTTCATCTCCGGGCTTTTCCCTGGTTGCATATTTATGACTACTCCCAAGATAGTAGTTATTCGCATGCACAGCTGCATTTATCCTCGCATGTTTCTTCTACATCCATGGATAGGTGTCACTGCACACTTGTTATGACACAGCGTGAGCAGCTTCAGCCAAAACACTTCAAAGATAGGCTGCAATGCACTCACATGCTTCTCTGTATCTATTGGTATTATGTAGCGCAGTCCTAGCTATGAAGCAAAAGAGCACTGTACATTACTTGGAGGAATGAGAAGCGATCTACAAGACCATGTACATCAAGTCGAGATTTCATAAAAACAGTTCATACATTACATTTTTTACGCATAGATAGATTAAGTGATTTGCCCAGAATCACACAATGTGGAGTCAAGTGCCAAAAAGAGGATTCAAACCTGGATCGACAGGTTCCAAAGTCAGCCGCTGTAGCTGCTAGGCCCCAGCTTTTCCTATGTATACATTAGGGAGGAGATTTGGACTAACATCTAGAGCTGCCAGCTTTAGAACTGGGGAACCAGGTACAAACTGGGCCTTTTATCAAAATCCTGCAATTCTGGTTAATTCAATTAATATCCCCAAACATAATAAATGTGTAATGTAATCTGGTTCTCTTGTAAAACACTCTAATGCCCACGGGCCAAGTTCATGCTATGTGAAACTGCAACCAAAAAAAAAATGAGACTCTAATGCTTAAGTGACCTATTTCTTGCTCCCTTATACCTCAAAAAAGCATGACAAGAGCACAACTCTGGTCCTCACGCATGAAAACAAAGCAATAGGCCGCATGGCAAACATACACTCTTCCATCCATAGCATGCCCATGGAGTGGTGCGCAACCCCTCCACAAATGCACTTTGGCACCTCGTCATGAGTAGAAAACATTTTATAAATACAACTATAATACAATGTGATTTATTCTATCCATTCGGCCTTGCAAGGCCTTAGTAATAGAAATGCACAGCTAGGCAAGTTCCTTTTAACTTAACTAACCCTGGGCGGAGTTCGCGGAGTGGGAAAAAAACTCTGCTACGCAGAGCTCCGCAAGCGGCGGAGTGCGATAGAAAAATGCAGTTCGCGGTGATTTTCAGTGCCGGATGCTTGTCCACAGTGTGCAATAATCGCGAACGGCACCATGCACAGCGCAAGCGGGCGCTGCTTTCCTTTCTGCCGCTCAAGTAGATTTTTACTCGAGCGGCAGCTTTCTCAACGCAAAAGGGCAGTTTCTCAACGCGAGCATACGCGACCACTCGCAATGAGAAACCTGACCCCCCCCCCCGCGTTGAGAAATCTCGCCGGGAGGTTTATTTTCCACGCTCGCGCTTGCCAACTTGATGTTGACGATCGCGAACGAGGAAAAATCTCGTCGGGAGGTGGATTTTCCTCGCTCGCGCTCGCCAACTTGACGTTGACGAACGCGAGCGAGGAAAAAAACTCCGCTATGCGGGCAGAGTTTTTCGGATCTCCGCAAGCTCCGCGTAACGCGGAGTTCCGCAAACTCCGCAAACTCCGCAAGCGGAAGTGAGTTCACTGCCCAGGCCTAAACAACACTTACCCTGCCCTTCATAACCTTATAGAATTTAATTAGGCAACACTTCAAAGTTCTATTTTATATTCGGCCCCATGCGTAAATGGAAGATTGTGCATAGTTTGAATATCTGAGTTATGCATCAATTACCACACACCGCAATTTTCATCTGACAGATTTCACCAGGAAAAACCTTACACAATCTTTCAGGAGAAAATACTGAGGAGTAAAAGCAAAACATGTATTAGTCGGTGTGGTAAATACACATTCCGCATTTTAGACCTCATTCAGTGTTGGAGAACTTTGAAGAGAAGGTAATTACATCACTGATAAATACCCCCCCAGGGTAGTAATAGTTACTAAGGTGCAGGAAATTATCACCCAAATTCCGCACAACACGGATTCAGGGCCCTTGGGCCAGATGCATGAAAAAAACATTTTGCAATTTCCAAATTGCGAATCCTTGCGATTCGCAATTAGGAAATCGCAAAACGGCATGCATGACAGTGTTTTGAACACTTTTTGCGATTCCTAGGGGATCGCAAATGACCTACCTCATGAATATTAATGAGGTAGGTCGCAATTTGCGACCCCCTAGGAATCGCAAAAATCACAGGGATGGTGGACTGCTGGGGTCAGCAGACCACTATGTCTTTGATTGCTTTTAAATAAAGCAAATTTTTTTAAATGCAGCCCATTTTCCTTAAAGGAAAACGGGATGCGTTTCTAAAACAAAAATGAAAATGTTTTTTTCATTTTTTAAGAGTAGGCAGTGGTCCCAAGGACCACTGCCTGCTCTTAAAAAACACTGTAACAAACATTCACAAAAGGGGAAGGGGTCCCTTGGGGACCCCTTCCCATTTGCCAATGGGTTACCACCTACTTAAAGTAGGTGTTAAAATGCGAATGTTTTGCAACCGCATTTCGGTCACAAAACATTCCTACAGACCGATGCGATTAGGTATTCGGAAGGGACGCCCTAAACACGCCTCTTCCTAATAGCGAATCGCAAACCCATTTTGTGATTCGGTAAGTTACCGAATTGCAAAATAGGGTTTGCTGCATCTGAAAAGCATTTTTTGCGTACGCAAAAGGTCCGATTCTGTGAATCGGCCCGTTTGCGAAGACAAAAATGCTTGATGCATGTGCCTCTTAGTCTCCTCACCTGTCTTTACATTATGATTTTCATACATGTACACGTCTAACTGTATTTTAGTCTCTGTTTGGTGTCAACAAGCAGGGCCGGAATGGCCGTTGCGGGCACTGGGCGTTTCCCCGGTGGGTCGCCAGGGTGGGGGCCGGTTTCGGGCCCCTGGGGACCGTTTTTGTTACCGGGGGTCCGAAAAATCGTCCCCCTGTAACAAAATCGGCCGAAACCGGCCCTAGCAAGCCCCTCGTCTGCACCTCCCTCCCCCCCAGGGGGGACCGGGCGAGCAGTTTGCCAGGGCCGGTTTCGGTTCCCAGTCCGGCCCTGTCAACAAGCACCAACCATATGTTTTGTTCATTTATTACCTGCTCAAATAACTTTCCACATTTGCTGTCTTTGCCCTGACAGTATAATTTCACATTATATACACATGTGTATATGCACTTATATGTATGTAGGGAAAGCAGAGGGTCTCATCTATTATGTAATTTTTTTGCCATCTGGAGTCACCAGCTATGTTTTTGCTCTTGTACTAACATCATATTGCATAGAGAGGCAGAGCTAAGTAATATTGATCACACATACACAGATGTTAATGAAACAAAGTCCGCTTTTCCCAGTATTTACTGAGCATTTTTCACCTTTTAAATTACAGCAGGTTTGATTTGATGAAAATTTACGTGTTGTGTATACTTTATTGCACTTGTTAATTACCATCTGTGATAAACTTCGCACCACTTATAATTGCGATCCGTACCAAACAGGTGTTTGCACAAGGATCACCGTTAAAAGGGACACGCATAGCCAGGCCTATAGCCTTCGCCTATATATTTGCCCCTTGTACCTCGAAACTGCCACTATGTGAATTATAGTGATAAGGAAAGCACCAAGAAATGTTCAGGTGAACCGTAAATGTGCTTCTTTAGAAAGAAGGACTGGATGAAGGTAGCTTCAGATTAATAAATCATAAATTTTAATATCTTGCCAGCTCTGAGGAATTTATTGCTAGAGACAGACCTTCAAGCCCTGAGTTGTTGCCTTGAAACCTGCATAGAAATGGCCATTTTGAGAATTTTTTAAATGGTGACTCTTCCTCAGCATCTGTTATGGTGCAGCATATCTTTCTTAAAGTTCAACACAGATTTGTGTTCCCTAGATCTCTTTTCCTGGTTATATCTGGCAGCATAGGTTTTCAAAAGAGTTCAGTGCGTGCCCACGTGCCCACCATAGGATCAGTGGTAATTTTAGAAGACATTTTGTATTGTAACTTTTTTCTTTTGTGGTGGAGCACTGTCACCTGAGGGATAGCTCATGTGTCTGGGGCCAGTCCACTGGGTAGACTTAAAAATTTGCGAACATTCGTGACAAGAATTTTTAATTCTATTAAGGACACGGAGGCGAGGATTATGCTTCTCATTTCTTTACTAGAAATCTCAGCAGCCAATAAAAACACAGTAAACAAAATCACATGACCAACCATAGAGTCCCATGGTATATAAGGTCCCAGCACAACCAAAGTGTCCTCTTTCTTTGTAAATCATAACAGTTAAGTCCATGCACGACCTGCTCTGAAGAACAACCCGCAGGCGAGAACTTCTCCAACCAGTAACTTGAAGGCCCAACGGGGCTGCATTTCCGAGTGGGACACGGCCCAAGAACCCCAAACTTGTGAAGACACGAAGAACTGCAGAATACCCAGCGGTAGTTGTACGAATATTCAGGCTTTACTTAGTATCAGCACCTGCAATAATAAGAGAGAGTATCCCGTAATAGCAATCCTTCACCAATAGGCGAAATAGTAACAATGCCGAAGAAAGGGTGGGAGAAAAAACCAGACATGTGCAATATACAATAGCATGATTAATGAGACACTGTGTCATATAATGCATCATATTGTTTGGGTGGGATAATCCTCGCCTCCGTGTCCTTAATAGAATTGAAAATTCTTGTCACGAATGTTCGCAAATTTTTAATTCTATGTCAGGACCGGAGGCTCCGATTATGCTTTTCAAAGCTTCGCCACCACCACAGAAGCAACATCTACAATAGGCTTGTAATAATATGCCTTAAATGTACTTTCAGTAGACCAATCAGCTGCATTCATAATATCTGACAAACTGACACCTGCAGAATAAGCTTTAGAGGCCATAGCGCCACGGGCTGAATGTGCTCCAAACTTGGAAATATCAATACTTGCTTCGCCCATGAGCCAGCGCATCCATCGAGATAAAGTAGCTGGAGATACTGGGCGAAAGGGTTTCTGCAGAGCAATCAATAATTGACCTTGCATATTAGTACGAAATTCTGCAGTACTTACCTCGTAATCTTTAACACATTGCACTACACACAGCTTAGGATTATTGGGAAAAGCTGGGTAGGAGACCGAAGCAGTGTTACACTTAGTTCTCCTGGACAAGGTGAATGTCACACCCTCCGGGGAAAACCTACGCCCCGCTAGATCCAATGCTCGCACGTCAGAGACCCACTTACACGAAACTAAACATAGCAGCATAGTCAATTTAGCCGAAAGCTGCTTTCGGGACAAATACTTATTGGAAGGCCACGCTTCCAAAAACCTAAGGACAATTGAAACATCCCATAACTGCGAATACTTGGGACACGGGGGTTTGACCATCCGTACGCCCCTAAGCAGCTTACACACCAACGGATGCTCCCCAATGGGCTTGCCATCCATGGGTATATGACCTGCCGAGATGGCGAACCGAAAGTTGTTGACTGTTCTGTATGCCAAACCGGAAGATGCAATAGAGGCCAGAAAATTGACAACTAGAGAGACATGTGCTTTAGAGGGATCCACCTCCCGTTGAGAGCACCAGTCACTCCATCGTTTCTAAGAGGAAGCATATCTTTTATGAGTGTTGGCTGACCAGGCTTCATTGATAAATCTGTCAGCCTCTCGCGAAAGACCTGGGACTTTCCATCTGTCCCTGAAACCCGCCAGGCCACCATAGGAAGTTGGCCCGCCTGCACTAATGGATGAGGATTCCTTAGAGGGTCCAGCAACAGGTTCCCTATCCGAGGAAGAAGAATGGGAATCGCACAACTCATTCCCAGAAGAACCGGGAACCATGCCTGCGCTCTCCATAGCGGAGTGATCAGAATGAGTTCGGCCCGATAAGTTCTGGTTCGTGCTAGAACCCTGGGAATCATCATAAACGGGGGAAACGCATAACATAAGGTTGTTGGCCACTCCTGTAGGAATGCGTCCGTGGCGAGAGCCTCCGGATCCGGCCTCCAACTGAAGAATTGGGGAACTTGTCTGTTGAGGCAAGACGCAAACAAGTCGATTTGGCAGGGGCCCCAAAGATGGGTCAGGTTTTGGAATACTAGGGGCAACAGCATCCAATCGCTGAAATCCTGTAGATGACGGGAATGCCAGTCCGCTATCTGGTTGTTGTAGCCAGGAAGATATTCCGCCACTACCGAGATTCGGTTCTGAAGGCAGAAGTGCCAAAAGTCCTTGGCAATCTCTGCCAACATTCGGGACCTCGTACCGCCCAGCTTGTTGACATAGCGAACCACTGAAACGTTGTCCATCCGAAGAAGGATACAACAATCTGTCTTTTGTGGAGACAAGCACCGGATCGCAAAGGAACCAGCTAATAGTTCCAGGCAGTTTATGTGTAAATGCAGCTCTTCCGGCGACCAACGACCACCCGTGGACAACTGACCGCATCGGGCTCCCCACCTCCAACGGCTGGCATCTGATTCGATCACCACATCCGGGGCTGCTCCGAAGAGAGATCGGCCATTCCAGGCCTCCATGTGGTTTAACCACCATATCATCTCCAGCCTCGCCTCCTCCGAGAGGGGAATCTGTTCTGAGTAACTGAGGCCTTTTTGGAGATGGCGGATCTTGAGCCGTTGAAGGGCCCGGTAGTGAAGGGGACCCGGGAAGATCGCCTGAATCGAAGAGGCCAACAAGCCCACTATTCGGGCTAATGATCTCAGAGAGATTGTCTGCCTGTGAAGAGTGGACCTCAGTTCCCGTTTGATCAACCTGATCTTTTGCATTGGGAGTAAGAGTTGGCAAGTCAGTGAGTTGACTAAGAACCCTAGAAACTCGATTGACTGAGTCGGAGATAGGACTGACTTTTGTGGATTCACAATGAACCCCAAGTTCTGCAACAGACTGATAGCCCAAATGAGATGTACCTATACTAGCTGGGGGGAGGTCGCCATGATGATGATGTCGTCCAGCTAGACTATGAGGCGAACCCCTCGGGCTCTGAGAGATTCCATTACCGGCCGCAGGAGCTTCGTGAAGCACCATGGTGCTGACGACAGTCCGAATGGGAGAACCTTGTACTCGTAACAAGTCCCTTTCCAAAGAAACTGCAGAAACCGGCGATGAGGAGGGAAAATGGGGATGCACAAATACGCATCCTTCAGGTCCAGCCGGACCATCCAGTCTCCTTCCTGAAGGAGATCGCGCAGGAGATGGATGCCCTCCATCTTGAAATGTCTGTAAACAATCCAGGAATTGAAATCTCTTAAGTTTAGAACTAACCTGGACCCACCTGCCCTTTCTTCTCTAGCAGGAAGAATTTTTTTTTTTTGTTGTTGCATATTTATATAGCGCGAACTCGACCCGAAGGTATTGGAGCACTTTACATGAGCACTGTATTTACATTACACATTCAGGCACGGGGAGATTAAGTGATTTGCCCAGAATCACAGGAAGTGGACGCGACCCCGAGGCTCGAACCCTGGTTTCCAGCACCAAAGTCAGCAGTCTAGCCGACGGACCACATCCTCTCCCCATTGCTGAGGAAACCTCGAGGGTGAAGAGAGGTGACGACTATCGCACCTTTCTGCAGTAAGGACTCGATTTCTGTCGAGATAAAGTGCTGATCTCGTTGGGAAAAAGACATTTGAAGTGGGCGCACGCCTTGAAAGGGGGAATCGTACAATTCTAGCTTGTACCCCTGCACGGTTTCCAACACCCATGCATCTTGAGAGATCTTGCGCCAATTGTTGAGAAAGTACATTACCCGTCCCCCCAATATCACCTCGGAACAGGGAATCAGGCTCACCTGAGTTTCCGGAATCCTGTTGACCACTGGAGTTTCCGCCGAACCTGCCTTTGCAGAATCTGTTCCTGGCTCTTCTAGTGGGGTAGAAGGAGGAAGAATTGGAGCCCGACTCTTGATAACCTCCTCTTTGTTGACCACGGGGGTGCCTTGACTGTACCCACGGCCAAACGAGCGCCCCCGGAAGCGTCCGGCCCTGCCGAAAACCGGGCGGAACGCCTGTTTGAGGGATCCCTGGGCTTTGTCTAAGCCACTGAAGGTGGCCACGAATTTAGTGAGTTCTTTTAGGAAGAGTTGTCCAAACAGCATGCCTTGGGCCATGGAACCCGATTCAGAGGAAGACAGTTCCGCGAGCTTGGGATCCAATTTCAAAAGAATAGAACGTCGGCGTTCTGTCGAGATCGCGCAGTTGGCATTGCCGAGTTGGCAAACTGCCCTCTGGGCCCAGCCAATCAAATCGTCGGGATCGATCGCTAAGTTAGACTCCTTGGCACGAAATCTTAATTCAAGGATCTTGGTCAGGGGACCGGTCATATCTAATAATTTGTCCTGACAGGACCTCCAAGACCTGTCCAGGCCCTTCTTGGGATCCTTCATATACTTTTTTAGGTAGGTGAGCATGGATGGGTCCACGTCGGGAGTCTCCGTTACCTTTCCGGGCAGGTCTGGTCTGGGACATTCTGACCGAAGCCTTGCCCGTACGTCCTTATCGAACGCCTGCCGGATATGAGAATGAACGTAATCTGCCACCTCTTGGGATGGGAGCCAAGCAGAGGAATTCGGGTGTATGATCTCCGAGGGCTCAAAACTGAGGACCTTGGGGCCCGAGAGAGTTTCGGTGTGTCTCTCCTTCCTCGCCTTTTTTGCGGGGCGAGGGGCCTCCTCCTGATCTGTAGAAGGGTCCGATGAGGTATCCTGATCGGTGTCTTGAGGGAGCTCAGTGATCGTAGCCTCCCTGGTAGGGGTTGTGTTTTCCCGATCCGCCATGGATTTGGCCAGTTTAGCAAAATCCACAGCGGTGTGGATTGGTCGCTCCTTTGCCTCCAGATCTGGGGCGGGAGCCTGCAGAAGGAAGCCAGCCTTGTTGCTTGGCGTAAGTGCAGAGGTGACGTTTAAGGGGTTCAATAGCCTTCACCAGCGCTCTGTTTACTGAGTGTTGGACACCTACGTCCAATGCCTCTACGAGGTCCTGTTCCATCGACCCAGAGGGTTCCTCCTCATAGTAGTAATAGTCCTCCTCATAATATTCAGCCATATTGCACACAGTGTGTGGATTCACGACCCCGGAGAACTGTAAATACAACTATATAAAATATGTATGTTGCAGGAGGTCAGGGGGAGTGGCAACCCCAGGCAAGCTTAGGCAATCCTAACGAAGGATTTTATAAGCAGTCTCTTTAAGATGTGGAGGGAGGAAGCTTGCCAAGAACCACTCTAGGCAAAGCCTAGGCTGTATTATACAGCCCCACCCAGTCTCAAGGTGCAGGGTGTTAGGGGAGCAAAACGAGCTTAATTAACGAAATTGAATTAAATTGAATTCAAAAACGGGGTCAGCAGCTCAACACGCAGCTCCGGCGTTCATTAAAGCCTCCTGAGAGAAACTCAGAGGCAAAGATGGCCGCCGCGCATGCGCGGCTGCTCGCCCGCAATGGAAATAGAAATAGGATCGCGCGTCAATGAGACGCGCGTCCCAGCTCCCCGGTGCCTCCCACTCCACAGGACACGTCGCAAGCGCGAAGGACGCGCTGTGAGAACAACGCCCGAAGGGCCACAAAGACTCGTAACAGCAAAGCGCCACTGAAGGAGCGCGCTCGACAATCTTTCCAGACTCGCTACACTTCACATGACGTCACATGATCATTGACGTCAAACTATCCTTCGGGGACCAGATCAGCCGAGTTGTTTCCTCCTGCTTCCATCTTCTGAGGATACTGAGGAAAATCAAGTTCCTCTTGCCCGAAGACAGCCTCAGGACAGTAATCACTGCTCTTATTTTTTCTCGCCTGGATTATTACAACGGCCTTTATCTTAACATCCAAAAAAGACATCTTAGCCGATTGCAGGTCGTGCAGAATGCAGCAGCCAGGCTTCTCTTGGGGATCCCAAGGTTTGTCTCGGTCAAGAAGGGACTTGGGAAGCTTCACTGGCTCCCGGTGAAACAACGGGTGGATTTTAAGGCCCTTTGCACGGTCTTTAAAGCCGTTACAGGTTCTGGCCCAGCCTATATGAGACAACATCTTCAATGGTACGTTCCCGGCAGAGCATTGCGCTCTGCCGAGGCAAAACTTATAAAAATTCCACGGGCAAAGACAGCCAGTTGGGGGTAGGAGTTTTTCTGCGGTGCTGCAAAAGCATGGAACAGCCTTCCCCTCCACCTCAGAAGTGCCACCGAGCTCCTTTCCTTTAGAAGGGGGCTGAAAACCTGGCTTTTCCCTGAATCCATCCCTCATCCAGCAACCAAGTTGGCAACTCTTAGCGCCAGGACACCTTAGGGTAGCAGTGCGCTTTACAAGCCTTATTAACATTAACATTAACATTAACACATGCGCTACGGGGTTTGAGCGATGAATGCGCTCGTATTTCAAAGGCAGAAGCGGCAAGGAGCCGAGCAGTGCGAATCTCGCGGCCAAACCGCGGCGTCTAGGAGCCGGAATCCCTGGAATTACGCATGCAACAATGCCAGACAAGTAATTTACAATTTTACGCATATAACGCAATTAAATAATTTGTAAACACGATGTAAACCCAAATATATATACCCTTAAGCTATCAGTTAAGACAAGAGGGTAAAAGCACTTAACTGGCTGCGGAGCAGCAAAGAAAGAGAACACTTTGGTTGTGCTGGGACCTTATATACCATGGGACTCTATGGTTGGTGATGTGATTTTGTTTACTGTGTTTTTATTGGCTGCTGAGATTTCTAGTAAAGAAATGAGAAGCATAATCGGAGCCTCCGGTCCTGACATAGAATAAGGAATAGCTCGGCTACATCAGACCTGAGCATATGACGTTTGTGTAACCAAGGGATACCTCTGCGTCCTAAATAAAGCACCTCGGTGATCAGTTTCTCTTAGTGAAGTTTTAAAAAGATGTAGATCGTGCTCTAAGGCGTGTCTTGTGTCTTTTCCCTGAAAGGGTGTCTATTCAGCAGTAGTACAACATAACACCAGCAGTCCCTTAGTGCAGTATAGGTAATGCATCCATGTGCCTTGCCCTTTCAATCTAGGGGAGTCACTCATAAACCCTTAATCAGCTGTCAGCCTGAGCTGGAGACTGTCATACCGTCATAACTCTGATATTGTGTTGAAGGATTAGAGATCACCAATGCAAAGTCATTGCACAAGGAAAATGTACTGCTTTGTACACAAATCGTTCAAATGGCAAGTGCAAAAATCACTTTTTGGTATAATTAATATAGTTATTTAGGAACAACAATTACAGAGCATATGGTTAGTCCCCCTGATAAGTTTTGGATAAATAAATAAAAATGAAGCATTATATAATAAACCTTACATCTGCAAGACTTAAAGACAACATAAATATTTTAGTGGATGTGGCACTTACTGTGCTGTGGGTTTCAGAAGAGAATTGAACGTATGTTTGTTGTTATAATGTATGTCGTTAAAAGGCCCTATTTTTGTTTCTGTTGTAGTGACCTGCGATTTTAAGTGATACCAGAGACCTAAGATATTGCACAACAGCCCACAGATTGAACCAGGGGGCATAGCGTCAACATGGCAGCAGGGTGCCTGCGCTGGCGCTTGGCAGCTTTTTCTGTGAATACGGCGCACCCCAGCATTTTAAAAATGTCAGAGCGCTGCGTTGCCAAATTTGACATAACACCGCGCTCCAATTTATTTTTATAAATATGCCCCCATGTGTCCTGGAGCTTGAAGGAATACTTGTATCGTGTGCACATTAGAACAGCATCCTTTGCAAAGTTATTTCAAGGCAACAACCTTTTTTCCCAGGTCTTTAAGGCCTGGTGGCTTCCTGCATAGATTTAGCTCAAATATATATTGCATAGGAGAACGGCTCAATACGGTTGGCTCTCAACAACTATTCTATTTTTAATTAGTATAGTGGATAATCATGGTGGACCACTTAAGAAGCTGTAGTATTACCAACAGAGTGGCACTCACTTAATCAATCTCAGGAAGAAGGAAAGCTGAAACAAGAACCAAAGATATGGCCTCAAGTCGCACAACCCACTGTTAACCAACTGAGCTTAATATTCTCTACGACCTTACATGCATGTGTGATCAAACAACCATAGGCTGCAACATCCAAAGAGCAGATTGAAAACATACCTTTGTTCAATAAAAAGGCAGGAGGGTCTTTCTGGACATATAATGCTAATTTGTTTATGAGCACATCATCCTTTCACGGGAGGAATTGGCCAAAGGTTTGTTGTCTTGAAATAACTTTGTGAAAACTGGTTCTAATGTGTTTTCTCATTGAAATCTGTAGAAGGTGCTTTCTCCTTTATTAAGACCTCTAGCACTAGCCTACAGGTTAAATACACAAAAACATGTATTGGGTTTTTCCAGTTATTAACATGCTCTGTCTGTCACTCGGTTTTCTTGTATTGGCGCCGATCATAGTTCGGCTCTGTTGGTAGAAGTCGTAGTGCCCCAAAGTTCAGGCCTAGTTGCGCCCCTGTGTGCCACCACTTATGGGTCAGAAAGCAGAGCATGTTTACCAACTGCCGTGATGTTAGTCTTTGACAGCTTACACTGTGCTCGTGCGGTGTGTGGCAATGGAGGCGCACACAGTAATTCCACGGACTGCCGCAGGCTCCTCCTGATGTGCCATTCAGAATGTGTCACTATTTGTGGCATTGTGATTCCTGTCTCTTTAAGGCCAGGGGTCACAATGCTGGCACATTTTAAATGCAATTGCTGGGACGGAGGTCTGATGTCCCATGCAGGCTTCTGTGCAAGGATCCACTACTGTCCTTTATGAGGTGCAAAGCTGCTTCCTTCCCCATTAATAATGGAGGTGGGGGCAGTTTGCACCTCAAGCGAAGATGCCTTGTGCGAAAAGAATCAGATGATGAGTGAACTAGTACTGTTTTCTGTGATGGCGCAAGTGAGGCGAGCACCGTCATAGGAGCCGAGCCTGCGAGCTGCTGATGGCTGATGGTTGATGGCTGTGTGAGTGCAGCGGCAGCCGCTGCAAGCATGTGCTCCGAGATCCCCCACTGAGGCTGCCCGGATAGGGCCGGGTGTGGCTTGTGGGGTTATTCTGGTGTGCCTTGCTCGTGAGCTCACGCAGGATCATTGCAGCCCAAGCTGTTCGCCCAATGTGTCACAGAGCTGTGCGAGAGCCTGCGAGGTTCCAGGCTTCAGGCTACAGGACCGCATCTGCGCACGGTGGTGTCAGCACTGATTGTGTCACGATTGGACTATGGCAATGCTCTATGCATTGGGCTACCAGATAAGCTGTTAGATAAGCTGCAAGTAGTAATGAACAACGCAGAGAGACTGATTTTTAAACTCCCAAGACGTTCACATGCAACACCACTGCTGCAGCAGCTGCACTGGCTCCCAATCAAGCAGCAAGCCAGGTTTAAGGGCCTTTGCATTGCTCATAAAGCTCTCTATGGGCAGGCACCGGAATACATCACGGACCGACTAAGGAGCTACGTGCCAGGACGTAACCTCCGCTAGTCCGAGGCAGGCCTGCTGTCCTGCCCTCGATTTGATAAAACCACCAAGGGTGGACGATCTTTCTCAGTTCTGATCCCCCACCTATGGAACAAGCTACCAGAAAGTCTACGTAGGGAAACCTCTCTCCTTCCTTTCAGAACAAGCATTTGCAATGCAATAGGTCTCGCATTTTCGAGAGTTTAAGCTATTGGCATTGTAAATGACAATTTTTTTTATTTTTCTGTTTCGATAATTAACACATAAATAAAAGGCATTGTCATTTACAATGCCAATAGCTCAAATTCTTGTGAATGCAAGACTTATTTCATTTCAAAGAAGCGGCCGCCATTGTCCCAGGCTGCTTGGAAAGTGAAAGTGCGCATGCGACGCTGAATGTTGCAGGAAAGCATGTTGTGCCTGCAGTAGGAGAAACTCATTAAAGAAAATAGTGCTTACAGACTAAAGCAGACATACTGTGTAAAACGGAAGTAAATGGGCCAGTCATCATGGGAGGTTACACATTAAGACAAGTCGGTACTAAGGAGGGACCTACAAGCCCATTAACGAATCAGAAGCCAGCATTTACGAAGGACAATGACACAAGTTAATGACAAATATGGGCGGAGAGTGGGCGGAGCCTCGAGTCCATACTCGAATACAGCATGCTTCGCAGTGCAGCGCATGCACTGCCCAGGCTCGACCTAAAAGTAGGGGAACGGTATTTCATGAATCAAAAAGTAGGGGCACGTCGAGCTCCTCCAATCCCACCCACTTCGTTCACTGGGTAAATACAAGCGTTTTTGATGCAATGCGCGAAGTGACATTTCGCTTTTCCCTCCATCAGCATTACTCCTATCAAGGCTTAGTTAGGTCAACATTTCTCTAGGTCCTCCAGCCAAACTTATGAAAAGACGATGTTTCAGCCAGAGTGGAAACAGAGACATACAGCTATTAGAAATGTGCAGTAACTGATCATGTGCATCTGAAACTGTGCCCTCCAAGGTGCAGGGCCTCCACTTCATGGGGGTAGATAAGGCCTATAAGCCTGTCTTCAGATTTTATATTTCTACTACATTAGAAAACAGACTGTTTTTTGACAGAAAGCTCAAAACCAAGATGTGAAGATACTCGAAAACAGCAGTGCTTCAAGACCTTACTAATGGAATACAGCGCTATACAAATCTGTTAACATAGCTTAAAAAACAGAAAGAACCAAATGCAATTTCAGTAGTTGTACTGTGTAGAAGTGGTCTCTTAGTCATAGGATAGTGGCAAGAGACTGAAGGGTAATAGTGCCATGTATAAATCATATGTATTAATTGAGATGGGCAGGAATGGATAGAGCATGTGGTCGATGAGAAGAGCTGGAATGAAATGGCGAAATTAACAGAAAAGAAGACAGGAAGTATGAAGCGGAAAGGAAGATGGAGAGACAAAAAGCAGAGCAAGATTGAGCACGTGAAATTGAAAAGGATGAAAGGAATACAGTGGAGGCTGCAATATAGATGGGAGAGTGTTTCTGGGCATAATATGGTTACCTTCACATTGCTGCATGTTTGACTTGCCACACCACTAAAGCTCTTTATATTGTGCTGCATTTTAACCAATCTATTAGTGGAGCACCCTGAAGGTTTATGCTGGTATACATAGTAGAGGCTACTTAACTGACAGGCAGGTAAACGACCTTACTCAGCGTAAGGACATTTATATGACTTCAGTAGTCTGAGTGCTGGTTGCCCACCCGTCCCTACCCTAAAGGGGAGAAAATCATAGTATTTCAGGAAGTGCATATGGTGGGGATTATGTACTATTTGGACAAGAGCAAGATGACTAGACCCTTCACGATTAGTAACTCATTTTTAGACAGCTGTTCATACCACCACGGTACTGTAAATAGAACGTGTGGGTTACTATCACATAATTTAAAGGCACCTGAGATTTTGCGACCTTAGAAACGTGAAAGGCTACGTCGACCTTGCGCAGGGAATCTAACTTTTATCTGCAGATCACACAATATTGTTGTTGGTGAGGTGACGTCCCAGGAAACAAATAACAGACAGGTTGGGAGAGGGGGTTGGAAACATCAGAGATGGCGGTGCGAGAAAGAAATGTGGGAAAGAGTGGCAGGAGAAGCAAGGAAAAAAGATTATAGGCTTTGTCAGCGATGGAGGTTACACACGGGTGAGTTGGAGGTAAGGCAGGGAAAGGACAGGTTGAGAGAGATTGCTGAAGAAGAAAATCGCAAAACTGTGGTGGAGGGTGGGTCTGGTTATTGAGGGACCCTGAAGGGACTGCAGAACCCACAGGGTTACACTTTCCAGGAACTATCATTTGCAGTTCTCTGCTGTTAACACCGCCCCTCCCCGCAGCGATCTGTACTGCTGAATTCATTGGCAAAACAAGATGAAATCTGCCAGCTTTATTCCTGTTGTATGCTAGTCACATATGCTGCCAGGGGTAGAAACTCTTAGCAAACAAAAGCGTAATTTGTTTTAAAACTGAAGTGCACTTCCTGTTGATTACACTTCCCGAATAAATCTCCAAGGCTGTTGTGTTGAGTAAATCTCTCTCCAACAGCTCGTGTTTTGTAACCTGGCCTTCCGAATACAGTTGTAAAATAAAAAAACAAGGACAACGCACGTCGTACAGTCTTTCTACAGGTTATGCGAGTGGTAAGCAAAACACTGAAAATAATAAGCTAAGCCAGCATTGTCCGGGACATCCCGGGAGCAATGTCTGGAATGTGGTAGCACCCCGCCCTCTTCCACTCCCCGCAGCCTGCCCAATGAACATAACACATCCCCCAACATCTACATTTGTTTACTGCGATGAAGTCCTTGGGTCAGCGAGAAGGCGCTGCTCGGCCCAAGCCGCTCTGCATTTGGGATGAGGCGGGAGGTAGCTAAGCGAATTTTAAGGTTCCCTCGACAAATTGTGAACAGATGACTTCCATTTTACCGTGCACTACTGCTTCAGTAGCACCTCACCTCAGTGTCCGTGCACACCAGGAACTATCGTTGATCTGCAAGAACACCAATTGATCAACGGGTATAAATGTTACTTTTATCAACGCTTTCCGACCGAATAAGAGGCCCTCCCCACTCTGCTTCATTTCACCAGCGCTTCAGTTAATTATATAAGGATAAGATAGGAGGCCACCTACCTCGCAAACTAACAATTCTACTCAAACAACGAAGCTTTGAATTAGAGAGCGTTACACATCTGCAGCCACTCACAATGCCGCACCTCGAACATTATTAGATTTAATCAATACACTAAACTTCCACAAGATGGCAGCCGTGGCCCTTTTTTCTTTACCTGCATATTTATTTTAGTGTTCCGGCAATCTAGGTTATGTGAGACCTGCTCTGTTCTAGTTATGGAATTTAGTTTTACATGGAAATAAAACCTTATAATTTGGTTACTAGTTTAATTAAAATGCTGTATTTTGCTGAGTGGTTAAAGCGAGCTTCCTTTTATGTTCATAATGTTAAGGATGTTAAGCAAAGTCTCGAAAGGTGAATAATTTGTGTGCATATTTAGATTTCATTGAAATGCATCCATACTCTTTGTAGAAGGGCTTCTACTGTCTCAGTAAGCATTAAACACAGAGCCAGACACAGTGTAAACAAGCGCGCGCCTCGCGCTAAAAGTAAAAAAAAAAGTGACGAGGAGAGGAGGAGGCAGCAGGGGGAGGGGAGAGAGGAGGGGGCCTGCGCCTGTTTCCCTTGCGGGAGCGAGCAGGAACCATCTGTTAATTACAAACAGATGGTTTCAAAGCTCGCTCCCGCAAGGGAATCGCCAAACGTGCACGCGTTGCCATTGAAAGCAATGCAATGCGTGCACGTTTTTGGCCCAAAAAGCGAATCGATATCAAGAGGTCTCCTCCTATGCAGCGCATGCGCGCTGCGTAGGCGAGACCTAAAAAAGCTTAAGACCCTGTTGTTCACACAGGCCTGGGGACAAGACATGCTCTGTCAAGCGCACTGACAGATAACCGCTGGTAGGCTTTAGCTATTCTCTCATAAGCGCTAAGAGACCGTTGGTGATTACGCGCTATACAAATATCAATTAACATAACATCTGTAGTTGGCTTCCAGGACTCGGCATTGGGCACTGGGCTCTGGCACCCCTCCCCCCCGAGATTCCCTGAGACGGAGACAGAGACTCGGTGGTGGGTCAGCTTGTAGGCGAGGGCGAGCGGCTGTCAGTGAGGCTCTGCCAGTGGACTCTGTTGGAGTGCAGGCAAGTGCCCCCGCGTCCCCCAACGACAGCAACAGCCAGCAGTTATTAGCAACAGTTCTTAGTAACAGATACAGCAGTAGCGGGCCACTGGTCCCACCCGCTTATTTGTCTGCCTCGTCTCCAGATAGAGGACAGGGGCTATAGGGCATCATAGCAAGTGCTGAAGAAGCGGCTTGATTCTGATCAGGTGCTGCTTGCAGCACTAGAAGTTTTTCCTTCATCTTCCAACCCCTCGTCACCCATTACTTCTTCCACTACCTGGTGAAAGTTGAAAAGGAATAAAAAAAGTTGAAAAAAGAAAATTTAAGCCAAATCTAAATATAAGTGTCTGGTCCGCAAGAGTGAAAGGCATCTAATTGTGGATGTACTGGTGTGCACGTGCCTCCCCGTACTACCATACTTCTTTCTAATATTTATCTTTGGGGCAGTCATGGGAAAGCGGCACCACTGCAGCTAAGTACCAGTTTAAAGTGATCTGAAGATTGAAGTACATACATTTAAGAACCAGTGTGGAGTGAAGTACGTAAGGACTGTAGTACTGTTGTGCTGGTGTGCTTGTGTCTCCCTGAGTGGTCACGCCACGCTTTAAAGATACAAGCTGGGCAGCCACAGGAGGAAGCCAGCTTCAGTCATACCAAAGGCAAGGAAAAGGCACGGCAAAGGAACCCAGCGTATACGCAAGATAATTATGAGGTCCGGTCACCTCCGTGAGTCCATACAACTGCAAACAAAATGACAGAAAATGAGATCGGACAAAACAGCATTGGGAGCATCAGGTATCGACTCAAACAAACCCGTGGTTGAAGAGGCTATTATTACAAAACTTCGGTCTCCCCCTGGCTGTTTTTAATGGGGGATCCCCAAAGCAACATAGTGGTGTTGCCTCCCAGCCAACCATTGCGGATTACTTTAAATTCTCTGGGAAATCTAAGAAAGCACTTGGTAGGCAATCTAAAATGGCTAAAACGTTTATACTGTCAGAGATGAGTCCTATAAAGACAGATGCAACATCAAGCAATTGCCTGATAGCCCTTTGGAAAGAAACTAAAAACAAGTCATCAATAGATTGCTGCCTTCTAAGACATTCAAGTTTAAAAAAACTACTGAAAGACAACAGTGTAATCTCTACTCCAGAGGTGGGCTCCCGCTTAATGACTGTAAAAGCACAAATGCATTCTTCCTGCCATTTATCAACAACAATCGAATAGGACACTTTACCCCACATTTTTTACTCCGCATGCTATTACCCCGCATTTTTTACTCCACAAAAACTTTTACAACGCAGGGCTTTACAAAGTAATCCGTTACAACGCATTCCCAATTCCAACGCAATTACTATTCTAACTCCAGGGGGCGTTACTTTGGGGAATGCGTTGTAACAGTTTTGCGGTGTAAAGCCCTGCGTTGTAAAAGTTTTTGCATAGTAAAAACCGCGGGGTAATGGTATGCAGAGTAAAGCATGCGGGGTAAAGGATGTTTCCCACGACAATCCAGCCAAGTGATGCATATAACCTTGGTGGGCCTCTGAATGGACCACTGACAGATGTCAACACTCTTATTATCCTGGCTATAATAGATCTGGATCTTAGTTTAAACCTGATCAATACAGTGATCGACTTATCATCTGGCATTGCTTCAAATATAAGCCAAGAGGTACTCCTGTCCTCACCTAAATGTATACTGTTGAGACCATCAAAATTAGATATGGTTGTTATTAATACAACTGGAAACACAATAGACCAAAAAGCTCAAGACATCTCAAGTCTTAATCAGCCAAAGGGTAGAATAGGAATAGATCCGTTTAGCCCAATACCAGTAACAGGAAGAAACCAGCTTGACCTGAAACCTACCCTGACTCCTGAGAAAATAGTCATAGCGAGTGTACCCATTGCACAAGGCCAAAGTGAGGAAGAGAATGCAGACCATTCTGATAAACTGAACATACAAGTGGAGCTGCTCAATACACTTGCCCCTTACGTAGCCGGGATTGATTCTGTGTTACTCAAATTGATAAACCTAGTTTTAAAGGCCCAATCAAACAGAGCTAATCAAATGAGTTTCTGTACCTGTGCCCATATCATAGATAAAAGGTCAAATCTCCTGTGCATAGTTAGGGCTCTAGTAGACGAAGTTAGACTTATGTCCTTGTAGCAAAATAAGGAGCCTGCAATCTCAGCAGACCATAGACAATGTACATATCATGATACTAAAGAATAAACAGCATGAATATTCCAACAAGTTCAGAGTGAAGAATGCAGTATAGCTGGTTCAGGAAAGGAGGGGCCTAATCTTAATGTGAATCAAGCCTATAAGGACCAGCAGCAAACAACAACGCAACCTATCCCGCAAGCTGCAAATAACAAAACCTCCATTGTAGGACAAGGATCATCATGCATTATACACAACCTTTCAGTGCATGAGAAAATAAAAGAGATTGAAACCATGCAAATATCATCAGCCCAAGATCACGAAGATAATCAAGCAATAAATATGACAGATTTATCCTCCACTTCGAAAACAACTGGGCTAACCAAAAGAGCAAGGAAAAGGCAAAGAAAAATGCATAACAAAACAAAAAACCAGCTAAGACAGATATGGCCGATCGATTGAAGGAAAGCTACTCAATCTTTAAACCTACTCTATCGGTAACCCACAAACAAAAGCGGTGGATAAAGAGCTGATTGAAGTACCAAGCAATCAAGTCGAGCCAATTCCCTCAGAAGATGTTAGAAAAGTCATCGAAAGACCATAGCGGTGGAGCACTGACTAACTATCCTCTTGGCCCGGATAACGAGCAAGGGCAACTTCAAGTTTGCAGAGATACGTTGACACCCTTGCTGGGAAGGAAAGAGGTTAGGCAAAATATTTCATCAACACCTCAACAATATAAATTATCAAATCCAGCAATGCCTCCCATCGTCCCACCTGCAAAAGTCTACAGCAATCGCAAAAAAATAGCCTAGAAAATCATTGCATTCTTAATGCATCTTTTTCAGCAGGTGATTCATCTAAGCCTTTGGTGACACAAAGAGGGATATTCTCAAGGACTTATCGCCGAATTAGCGGCACTTCATCGCAGCCAAAGTGGTGATAAATTCATCGCACCATTCACAAGCTGGTGCTAACAGCCGATATCACCAGTTTACTTGCGATAGCAGCCGCAAAAAACATCGCCACAAATGATACCGGCAACTAACGCTAATGATATGCAGAGTAGGCGTACCCATGCAAAAAGCCACGACAACACCACTTCGCAACATTCTCAACGCCCAGCCAGATCGGCGATAAGATCCAAAAACATGCGATAAGGCGCGTTAGCAGCAGGGATTTAACACCTGCTCTTACCTGGTGTTAAGTCGGACGACAACCTGCACCATGAAAGGGAGACCAGCCCAGAGCCACACCTGAAGAACAACAGATGCCATGGAGCTACTGATCATGCAGCTCGGAGCCCCAAGAGGGCCACAAAACCCACCGCCACCCCCCCCAAGCCCTCCCCCTGGGCCCTACTCCGGGCACCCCCTCTCCCCCGGACAAAGATATCTCACATCAACATCACAAATCCATGAACAAAACAATTCGCCTGATGTCGCACAATTACAACAATTAACATTCATGTGTGGTCAGAAAAAGGAGAATCATTCATTCATCTTTGAATTTCCCAGAAAAATTAATTAATCCAAATGTAACTCAAAACTACTATTTGGAAGAGTCATGGCGGGTCTCCTCTGGACAATCTGTAAGTCACATCCTGCAAGACAAAATTCAAGACAAGAAGGTGTGACATGTGCTCAACAAAGGACAGAGAGAGAGAGAAAGAGAGAGAGGAAGAAATGGAGAGAGAGAGAGAGAGAGAGTGAAAGAGAGGGAGAGAGAGAAAGAGAGAGAAAGAGAGAGAGAGACAGTGAAAGGAAGAGAGAGTGAGAGAGAGAGAGACAGTGAAAGGAAGAGAGGGATAGAGAGAGAGAGAAAGAGAGAGAATTATCCCTGGTCTCTGTGCGTGGTTCATTTTTGGGCTGGACAGGAAACCAACTGATGCGTGTGTCACTGTTGCAGTGTCGGCGCCACACGGACCTCAACCGACAATGTTGCAATGTTGCATGCACCCGGAGGGCGGCCGCGCACGAAGGGATGGTACAAGGAGCGCTAGGCTGCTCGGGGTCTTGGCTCATACATGCCAAATGTTTTGTGTGTATCGCTATTGGTGCACCATAAGCCTAAGGCCTAGCCTCAATTGCAGCGCCAAAGTCACATCACATTTCCAGAATGCAAGCAGTAGTCTGACTAACATTGGGGATGAAAGCTCCTTTGTCTCAATACAGAAGGCGGAAGGACATCTGCACCTCCGACCTTGGCATTGCATGCGGCAGGCACCCCCTGAGAGAGATACCATAGCAGATGATGACGACTCCCACACTACACACAGCGCTAATGAAAGATCAACGGATCCACACCCCACACACAGAAGTCCTTGCACGAGGTACTCCTGCATGGAATGCCCTTGACACTTACGTACAGAACAACCCATACGTCCAATCTTTGCACACTCATACGACCCATTGCTCCGAGCTGTGGCATATCATCCACATAACAGCCACAGGTCAAAAGAGTCCCGGTTCTACAAGAGCCACCAACGCAATGGCAGGACATCCCGGGCACATGCACAGCCCCTGTCACGTGGAACTGTACCGTGACGGATTGCTGCATTTGTCGGGGGCACTGCCACTGGCAGTGTTGCGCATCAGTTACCATCTGAGCTTCCGTCTGGCGTACGTCACCTGCGTCCAGCCCTGGTTCCACTGTCGATCATGCATATTCGAGTGGCCCATGGATGTCTGCCTATCCAACACAACGGTAGCTGAACTGGATTATGACATGTGTGTGCGCCCCCTGTTGGCCCACGACCAGGAGTCTAACCGTGATACCCGTTCATGGGATGCCTTGATATTTGGCGTATGTGCTGGCAGTTGGGCATGGGAGATTGCACCATTCCTTGTGTGCAGTGACCACATCGAAGCACTCCCCTATTGGGCTGTGTTGCGGATTGGTGAAACGGCGTGGACGGAGCACATCTGTCCGGACCAGATAATGGATTGGCTCGCCCTCGTGTTCGTTGAGGTTGACAACGACGTACTCTTGGAACTGATTGCCCATGAAGCTGCGCTTTCATGGACGAGTAACTACGTTCCTGCAGCCACAACTGATTGTAAAGCACAGGTCCCAACACCCTTTTGCATCTTGGAGTAATGGTCACATATCCCACCATAACAGTGGACATGGCTGCATTCGCCTGGACTCAGAATGCATGTGCATGCAACACTGCGGGTTGACATACACCTGTGCAAGGTGAGTGGACAGCGGCGCTTGGCAAGGTTCCTCAATCTGACACACTGCTGGAGGGAGAGTACACACATGGCAATGTAGTACCACATGTGACCTTGTTGCACTCCTTCACCTGCTCACTGTCAGCAGAGCAGACAGTCAGCGCAGTCTGGTGGTACAGGACTATGCAGATCCCATGGGCTGTGAGTGGTGTCCCCTGACACGGTGCAATGAGCATTCGCCAAACATCACATGACTCGTCCAGCAAGGCAAGGTGGGCTGAGACCGTTGCCATCCGTAATGATTGGTGTTCATTTTTTCCTCCCCATGTCTTGCACCTCTACATCTTCCTGTTAGTGTCTGATGCATTGGTCTGCGTAGTGTGGCCCTTGTCTTGCCCGTACAGACACGCACATGCCAATAAAGTGTACGCAACTTCACTAGTGTTCAACTGTGATGAGTGTGGATTAGAATGCCAAATCGTGTGCCTCAATGAGCATTGTCCGTACACAGGGAGGGACTGACTGACGCAATTCACTTAGGGGTGAGTCCCCATTGGCTGCTCCACCTCTGTGAGCCAGACGTTGTGGTTGGGAAAGTTGCTGGTAGACCTGTGCGCTTACGTGTCTTCAGCAATGTGAGTATGGTGTCCAACTTCTTGCCATGTGGATCAATGTGATCCATCAAACCAGGCTGTGTCCACACAGTTGATTGTGTGTAGGTATGCGAAGAGATGTTCTGTTGTCACATGTGATGGGGGACACTACTTTAGGCCTGCTACCGACTTTGACATTTTTACACACAGCCCTATTTGATACATGGGCATAGGGCTACGTTGGGGGGTTGAGAGATTGTTGTTCATGATCAATGAGGCCACAGCTAGTTCACACCTTCACAGTCATCTAATTGGCCATGTGTGTCACGGTCAAACATGCGCATTGATGTCATTACCCAGGGTGTACCTTTTTGTGCAATCAATGTCCCTATATTCATCCATACTTTAATACTTGATTGAACATAGACATGACACATCTGTGTGATTAGGAATGTTTTATTCACATACTGTGGAGTGTCTAAGCTCGAGCAGTACATGGCCATGCACACCCCGCATTACATGGTTGCCCAGTGGAGGGCCAAGCAGAGTCCTTTGGGGAATGAAAAGTTAATCGGAAGAGGTAGAGTTCAGTCTACAGCCTGATTGCTGTGTCATTGGTAACCAGAGCAGATATGGCAGTCCATGTCAGGGTCCAGGTGAATGTCGCAGGGTGTTTCGGGGGACAGTGGAAGGTGTTGTTCCAGGGCATGATGCAGAGGGCTGAACCAAGCAGGAACAGGCCATATGGCGGGGATGAATGCTACAACCTCCTTTTTGACACAGAGTCATTACCATCCACATCTTCGTCCTCTGATATGTCTTCTGTGTCAGGTGTGCCAGGTGTGTGTGGTGGTGTCATGGCTGCATCACTGTGTGCCACTGACACATCAGGGACAGTGGTCCCTTTAAGGTATAGGATGCAAAAGATGGCCACAAAGTTGCAATGAAGTTTGAGGCTGCTTAAGTTTTTCATACACAATATTTAATTTAAAGAAAAATATTGACAGTACAACAATAATAAGTATTGAGTGAGCAAGGTGTGAGGGGGTAGAGGGAAATCAACCGATTTCCTTACCGCAGGCTGGTGACTTTAAAAGTGACTTTACGATTTGAAGTGAAAATTGGAAGCCACAATGTAGGGTACATCTGTCACTCAAAAAACAATGTATATGAAACAAGAGTAAAGACGTAGGTGTCGACGACGTTTCGATCCCAACTAAAGTTGTGGGATCATCATCAGGACTAATAATGAAGCAAATGCCTGGGAAGTTGCCTGGGTAAGCGAGGGAAGGAAGGAGGGAAGAAACGGGGGAGAAAAAAGGGACATTGGGTGGAATTACATAATTGCATAAAACCTACACTAGAATATGATGACAGTTTCAATAGAATATACAGAAAAAGGTAACACCCTCTCACAGAAACTGAGGAACAGAGGTTACCCCCGTAAATTGGGTAAAACTTCATTGACGAGAGCATGGTACTGCCCGCGTGAGACACTCCTCAGTCCCAAAATTAGGAGTACTGATGAGAAGACAGTCTGTGTTACCACATTCTCCCCGGTCTCCAATGCAGTTAGGAAGTCCATTCTGAAACACTGGCCCGTACTTAACACTGCCGAACTTGAACTTGAACGCCCACTTTTTGCGTTCAAGAAGAGCAAAAGTATTAAAGATCACCTGGTGAGGGCAGCTCTGCCGAGCAAGAACAGCACCCAGATGTTAACACAAATATGGGGCATGCCGCCCACCAAGGGGCACTACAGATGTGGGGGTTGTAGTGTTTGCCACCTGACTACTGATACCAAGACGTTTATGCATGCAAATATCAATATAACCTTGTCTAACCTCTCAAATTGTAATACCCCAAATGTTATATATGCCATCACCTGCCCATGCGGCCTGATCTACATTGGCCAAACTACGCAAAAAGTCAGAGTCAGGATCTGCCAGCACAGGAGCAGGATACGCTGCAAGACCCCGAATGCGCCCTTGGTAGAACATTTTACCAATCTTGACCACACTGAAGAGGATCTACACTGGCAGGTAATCAATGTAATCCAGCAACCACCCAGGAACGCCAACATCATCAGCATCCTCAACAAAGAGGAACTAAAATGGATTATACGGACTAACAGCCTCCATACAGGTTTAAATCGCATGGAGGATTGGACTAATCTACTGTAATATAGACTCTCCTTCCAGTAGTGCACTCTTATGCTTTACGCTTGAAATCCTCATATAATGTAATCTGTATACAAAATGTGATTTTCCCAATTCTGTCACATTCGTTTATGCCCGCCTGGTTTCTGCTTATGACTCTGCCTTTCATTTTTGTTAAATTGGTTTCAATTTCAATTGTTTGCAATTTCATTACACTACCATGTTGAGTTTACCCTATAACTTATGCTTTTCATTCAATATTCTGGGCAATCACTTCATTTCAGAGCCCCCAGGTATAGTGTCCATCTGATTCACTATGGATAGTCAGTAATAGGCTCTCCCTGCAGCCCGGTTCCACCGCGCTTAATTCCAATGCGAGTCCCTTTCTCCTACCGCGCGGCTAGCATTGCTATATGCACACACGCGCACTGAGCAGGCTCCACCAACGTGCCACGGCATAGCTCCCCTTCCCGGTCTAGCATTTTTGGCATTCTCATGCGCATGCGCCGCTTCACTTCCGGCGCCCCACACCGGAAGTACTGTCACCCGGCCGAATCTCCACAGCCTGCGTACATGCATGCTGTCTATATGGGAGGTCACTTCCTGCACTTTCCATCGGCCCCCCTTGAGGACTCGTGCCTCATCACCCTACGGACCTTGATGCCGCTGGACTCGCACTCAGTGATTTTCACATGTGAGTACTCGGTCGTTTTTAATCTGGGTCCCCCCCCCCCTTCCCCTCATTCCAGGCAAGCCCTGCCTCACCCTTGGTTCTACCTTCCTTTCCCCAGGAGCTAACCTATGAGCTATTCCCGCCTTCATCCTTGATAAACGCCCGATCCAGGGCTAGACGCCCCTGTCTTCTGCTCATCCATCAACAGAGGGGCACTAGGCGCCCATGGTAGACTCCAGGCGCGACGGCCATTGGCACTGGACCTTCTCCCCCTGTGGCCTCACACCCCACTGTGCCCCTTGATATCTATCCTGGTAAGACTTATTGCGTTACCCCTGCTTCTTTTCACCCCGTTCACTACCCGGTATTTACCCCTTCCTCTCCTACGGCTTCCCAGGTAGACCGACTGGTCCTGTATCCTCGTGGACCACACCGCATGATGCCATCAACCTTGTGCACAGACTACTCTGGTCCCTGTGTAAGTTGATTGCCGTATAATGTACTCACCGGGCACCGCGCCGTTTGTATATATATTTTTTATTTATTCCTTAATTATCGTCAACCTTGACTTACTCACGGCAATACATCCACATCCCCCCGTACTTACTCCGCACCAACTTGTGCAGAATGTCCTGCACTACACATCCACTGTTTATGACTGTCACCTTATCACTGCACTGCCGGGTTGCTCTCCTTATATAATACTGTACTCCATAAGTCGGTTTCCTGCAACCTTTTCCTGTATATTCTATTGAAACTGTCATCATATTCTACTGTAGGTTTTATGCAATTATGTAATTCCACCCAATGTCCCTTTTTTCTCCCCCGTTTCTTCCCTCCTTCCTTCCTCGCTTACCCAGGCAACTTCCCAGGCATTTGCTTCATTATTAGTCCTGATGATGATCCCACAACTTTAGTTGGGATCGAAACGTCGTCGACACCTACGTCTTTAACTCTTGTTTCATATACATTGTTTTTTGAGTAACAGATGTACCCTACATTGTGGCTTCCAATTTTCACTTCAAATCATAAAGTCACTTTTAAAGTCACCTGCCTGCGGTAAGGAAATCGGTTGATTTCCCTCTACCCCCTCAAACCTTGCTCACTCAATACTTATTATTGTTGTCCTGTCAATATTTTTCTTTAAATTAAATATTGTGTATGAAAAACTTAAGCAGCCTCAAACTTCATTGCAACTTTGTGGCCATCTTTTGCATCCTATACCTTAAAGGGACCACTGTCTCTTAGAACCTACTAGTACCCTTGGTCCCTTTTGATTTCAAGGGTTCCCTTGTTCTTTTTCCTGACCTTGAGCGCAATCGCTGGATTGCAAGGGAATATTTTATTCCCCCTACTAGCATATAGTGGGCTTCCCGTCCTTAAGCTAGTCCTCCCCCTCCCTTGTTACTCTCTCCCCCTCGCCTCACTAGCACACCCACCCTTTCCTGCATACCTACTCTTAGCTATGACAGACCACGCTCCTTTATATTCGGACGAATATATCAAGAAAATTTTGGAGGGACCGTCTCTCTTCACTGAAACTGCAGAAACCCCTAGCACCCCTGACTGCTCTATATTTGAACAACTAGAGAAATTGACTAAAAAACTGATCAGACTTCAGCTGATGGTATGCATGCTCACTGAATACTTAAAAACTGATACTATCCCTGTAGGACTACAAGTGCGTAATATTCCTGGAGTATTCACTGAAAGTAAGAAATATCTCACTGGTTTCAGTTACATTGGTACAACGTGCTCAAGACACTGGATGGTCTTGGGCATCGACATCGCCACAGAAGAAATTAATAAACGTACGGTTGAGATAAAAGATATCGAGAAACAGATTAAAGAAAATAGTGACATAAAGGACGCCAAGACCCTTTTAGACAAAGTTGAAAAAACCATTTCTGAATTTCACAGAATAGAACAAAACAAGAAAATAACTAAAGTCAGAAGAGACGTTAAGAACTATAAGGTTGAAAGAACATACCCTTATCTAGCTGAGGACTTTTACACCAACAGACTGTACTCAGGGCCCAGGACACAACGACCGTGGGGACGGTTTAACAAACAACAGAACATTGTAGGGTTCTCCGACACCTCGGCTGAATACTCAGACAACTCAGACTCTGGGGAAGGGCCAAGCACTTCTAGGAATAGGAATACCAACCCCAATTTTTTAGGCCAAGATCAGGGTCGTCAGCCCAACAGGGGCACTACGCGCCCCCCAAGGTGATACAGCGCACCGGGAGATAGACAAACACGACAGCGATACTACCAGTGGTGAGCAGCATTAGGGATAATACTGTACCCGCCATGACTAACAATACACCCACTATCGCCAATTCTGACCCCATCCCGATCTTTAACCTATCTAACTACCAATTCTCCGAGAAAGAAATTGCCTTATTAAGCAAAGGCTTATCTTTTGTCCCCACTGTGAAACCCAACTTTCTTGATTTACAAATTGAACTTCTCCGATTCTTTCGAAAAATACGTCTCCAAGCATTCTTCATGAATAAACCATATACACCACCATCAGCCTATACTGCCTTTCGCCCTCCATCCACTTTTTCTCCACCTCTAAGTGGCGTACCGGCTGAGGTGCTGACCTTCGAGAAACTGGTCCTTAAAGATATCATGCACTTAGAACAGGAACATCGGTTCATTCCGTATAACCTGCCCATGGGTGAGAAAAATGCTCTTCTTGGCCTGAAACAGATTGATACGCTTATCATCAAACCGGCAGATAAGGGCGGTGGAATAGTCCTGCAAGATCTAGACACATACACACAGGAGATTAATAGGCAGCTATCGAGACCGGATCATTACCTTAGACTTCTATCCGACCCGACTAAGGAAATCCAGACTCTTATTCGAGACATTACAGAAGAGGGTCTTTCACAGGGCTTCTTGAGTAAAAACGAATTCCTATACTTGAACGTCAAATCACCCAGAACACCAGTTATTTACACCTTACCCAAGGTACATAAAAATGCTGACTCCCCACCGGGTCGCCCTATCGTCTCTGGTTGTGGATCCATTCTTGAGCCCCTTGAGCGGTATGTCGATTATTTTATCAAAGACTCTGTACCTATCACAGCATGCTATATCAAAGATACTATGGCTATGGTGAATTTAGTTGAGGAACTCTACTTTGACTCGGAACAATGCTTCTTGTGTACACTTGACGTCGAGTCATTGTACACTAATATCCCCCAAGAAGAAGGCATAGAAGTTATCCGTACTGTCCTTGACTCTAGACCTCAACCACACCCTGTCCCGACCTCATTTATCTTACATTTACTTAAGATTTGTCTGACACGCAACTTTTTCCTATTCAATGGCAACTTTTTTCAACAGGTGAAGGGTACATCTATGGGCGCAGTTTTTGCGCCCAACTTTGCCATTCTCTATATGGATTGGATTGAGACACAGAAAATACTCTCCCCCTTTAACCCATTTGTGAGTAACATCCTTGAATGGAAGAGGTATATTGACGACATATTCATGATTTGGAGAGGCACTGAGGATTCACTTCTCCAATTCCTAGACTGGCTTAATGCCCATAGTAATGGACTCAACTTTTCCCTCACCAAAAGCAGAACCCAAGTGGCCTTTCTTGACCTCACCATTATAGCCAATGAGGGGACACTATACACTACACTCTACCGCAAACCTACAGAAAAAACAATTTGTTAGCATATAACAGCCACCACCCACGTGCCTTATGAGCTTCCATATTCCCAATTCCTTCGCATCCGAAGGAACTGTCATCGGAAGGAGGACTACTTTAGAGAGGCTAACACCCTCTCACAGAAACTCAGGAACAGAGGTTACCCCCGTAAATTGGTTAAAACTTCATTGAAGAGAGCATGGTACTGCCCGCGTGAGACACTCCTCAGTCCCAAAATTAGGAGTACTGATGAGAAGACAGTCTGTGTTACCACATTCTCCCCGGTCTCCAATGCAGTTAGGAAGTCCAGTCTGAAACACTGGCCCGTACTTAACACTGCCGAACTTGAACGCCCACTTTTTGCGTTCAAGAAGAGCAAAAGTATTAAAGATCACCTGGTGAGGGCAGCTCTGCCGAGCAAGAACAGCACCCAGACGTTAACACAAATATGGGGCATGCCGCCCACCAAGGGGCACTACAGATGTGGGGGTTGTAGTGTTTGCCACCTGACTACTGATACCAAGACGTTTATGCATGCAAATATCAGTATAACCTTGTCTAACTTCTCAAATTGTAATACCCCAAATGTTATATATGCCATCACCTGCCCATGCGGCCTGATCTACATTGGCCAAACTACGCAAAAAGTCAGAGTCAGGATCTGCCAGCACAGGAGCAGGATACGCTGCAAGACCCCGAATGCGCCCTTGGTAGAACATTTTACCAATCTTGACCACACTGAAGAGGATCTACACTGGCAGGTAATCAATGTAATCCAGCAACCACCCAGGAACGCCAACATCATCAGCATCCTCAACAAAGAGGAACTAAAATGGATTATACGGACTAACAGCCTCCATACAGGTTTAAATCGCATGGAGGATTGGACTAATCTACTGTAATATAGACTCTCCTTCCAGTAGTGCACTCTTATGCTTTACGCTTGAAATCCTCATATAATGTAATCTGTATACAAAATGTGATTTTCCCAATTCTGTCACATTCGTTTATGCCCGCCTGGTTTCTGCTTATGACTCTGCCTTTCATTTTTGTTAAATTGGTTTCAATTTCAATTGTTTGCAATTTCATTACACTACCATGTTGAGTTTACCCTATAACTTATGCTTTTCATTCAATATTCTGGGCAATCACTTCATTTCAGAGCCCCCAGGTATAGTGTCCATCTGATTCACTATGGGTAGTCAGTAATAGGCTCTCCCTGCAGCCCGGTTCCACCACGCTTAATTCCAATGCGAGTCCCTTCCTCCTACCGCGCGGCTAGCATTGCTATATGCACACATGCGCACTGAGCATGCTCCACCAACGTGCCACGGCGTAGCTCACCTTCCCGGTCTAGCCTTTTTGGCATTCTCACGCGCATGCGCCGCTGCACTTTCGGCGCCCCACACCGGAAGTACTGTCACCCGGCCGAATCTCCACAGCCGGCGTACATGCACGGTGTATATATGGGAGGTCACTTCCTGCACTTTCCATCGGCGCCCCTTGAGGACTCGCGCCTCATCACCCTACAGACCTTGATGCCGCTGGACTCGCACTCAGTGATTTTCACATGTGAGTACTCAGTCGTTTTTAATCTGGCCCCCCCCTTCCCCTCATTCCAGGCAAGCCCTGCCTCACCCTTGGTTCTACCTTCCTTTCCCCAGGAGTTAACCTACGAGCTATTCCCGCCTTCATCCTTGATAAACGCCCGATCCAGGGCCAGACGCCCCTGTCTTCTGCTCATCCAGCAACAGAGGGGCACTAGGCGCCCATGTTAGACTCCAGGCGCGACGGCCATTGGCACTGGACCTTCTCCCCCTGTGGCCTCACACCCCGCTGTGCCCCTTGATATCTATCCTGGTAAGACTTATTGCGTTACCCCTGATTCTTTTCACCCCATTCACTACCCGGTATTTACCCCTTCCTCTCCTACGGCTTCCCAGGTAGACCGACTGGTCCTGTATCCTCGTGGACCACACCGCATGATGCCATCAACCTTGTGCACAGACTACTCTGGTCCCTGTGTAAGTTGATTGCCGTATAATGTACTCACCGGCCACCGCGCCGTTTGTATATATATTTTTTATTTATTCCTTAATTATCGTCAACCTTGACTTACGGCAATACATCCACATCCCCCCGTACTTACTCCGCACCAACTTGTGCAGAATGTCCTGCACTACACATCCACTGTTTATGACGGTCACCTTATCACCGCACTGCCGGGTTGCTCTACTTATATAATACTGTACTCCATAAGTCGGTTTCCTGCAACCTTTTCCTGTATATTCTATTGAAACTGTCATCATATTCTAGTGTAGGTTTTATGCAATTATGTAATTCCACCCAATGTCCCTTTTTTCTCCCCCGTTTCTTCCCTCCTTCCTTCCCTCGCTTACCCAGGCAACTTCCCAGGCATTTGCTTCATTATTAGTCCTGATGATGATCCCACAACTTTAGTTGGGATCGAAACGTCGTCGACACCTACGTCTTTAACTCTTGTTTCATATACATTGTTTTTTGAGTAACAGATGTACCCTACATTGTGGCTTCCAATTTTCACTTCAAATCGTAAAGTCACTTTTAAAGTCACCTGCCTGCGGTAAGGAAATCGGTTGATTTCCCTCTACCCCCTCACACCTTGCTCACTCAATACTTATTATTGTAGTCATGTCCATATTTTTCTTTAAATTAAATATTGTGTATGAAAAACTTAAGCAGCCTCAAACTTCATTTCAACTTTGTGGCCATCTTTTGCATCCTATACCTTAAAGGGACCACTGTCTCTTAGCACCTACTAGTACCCTTGGTCCCTTTTGATTTCAAGGGTTCCCTTGTTCTTTTTCCTGACTGACACATCAGGGGGCGGAGGTGGTATGGCTGCATCACTGTGTGCCACTGACACATCAGGGGGCGGAGGTGGTATGGCTGCATCACTGTGTGCCACTGACACATCAGGGGGCGGAGGTGGTATGGCTGCATGACTGTGTGCCACAGACACATCAGGGGCGGAGGTGGTATGGCTGCATCACTGTGTGCCACTGACACATCAGGGGGCAGAGGTGGTATGGCTGCATCACTGTGTGCCACTGACACATCAGGGGCGGAGGTGGTATGGCTGCATCACTGTGTGCCACAGGGGGCGGAGATGTGTGTGTCGAAGTTCCTGCAGCAGTCATCTGGGACAGGCTCTGTGGCAGCAATGACAAGATGAGAATCTGCAGGGCATGGAAGATCTCAGCTACATCTCGCTGGTGTTCAGCCGTGGCAGCCATCCTTCCTGCCTGCATCCGCTCCATGTTCTCCATTGTCCTCCGCATCTGTGCCAACTCTTTGCTGTCGTCGCTGGACCCTGTCTGACTAGACAGTTCTTGTATCCGAGTAATGGCTCCAGCGAGGTCAGCCAAGGATTGTTGTAGGGCATGGACCGGTCTGTGGGTGTCCATTAGGGACTGTAAGTGGTCCCTGATGGGACTTATACACCCACGTATGGCATCTAGTTTGGCAGCCATGATGTCGAAACCCACCCGCACCTGTTCAGCCAGCCCCCTCTGGCAGTCTGACACACGGCGTTGGAATGCCATGTGTTCTTCGGTGAGGTTCTGGGAGCCAGCCGTGGTGCTGGGTGCTTCCTGCTGTGTGGTCTGTGCAGGGGGTGGGATCACCTTGATGCAGCTGGGCTGCCCTGCTCCTTTTGGTATTCACAGAAGGCACTTACTCATTGATGAGTAAGTGCCTTCTGTGAATACCAAAATGAGTAAGTTACACAACATGAGTAAGTTACTCAAAATGAGTAAGTTACTCATTTTGGTATTCACAGAAGGCACTTACTCATCAATGAGTAAGTGCCTTCTGTGACTACCAAAATGAGTAAGTTACACAAAATGAGTAAGTTACTCGAAATGAGTAAGTTACTCATTTTGGTATTCACAGAAGGCACTTACTCATCAATGAGTAAGTGCCTTCTGTGAATACTAAAATGAGTAAGTTACTCAAAATGAGTAAGTTACTCAAAATGAGTAAGTAAGTGCCTTCTGTGAATACCAAAATGAGTAAGTGCCTTCTGTGAATACCAAAATGGTAGTAAGTTTAGGATTTTGTCTTAAGTTAGTTCTGTGAATCGGGCCCAGTGTTATTTTCCCGCGATAGACTGCGATGTGAGAAGTTGCGTTAAGCTAATTTTGCGATAGTTAACACACATTCTTGAGAATATCCCCCTTAGTACGATAGCAAGTCCTAACTTCCCCAACAGGAACATCACAATTAAAAATCTGGATAAGTGTCCTTCCTCTCCCGCAAAGCTTCTTTTTATCACCCTGTAGGATTTAAGGGGCCCACAAAATATACTTAACTGCAGTACATATTAAAATAAATAGCCTCAATTCCAGTGCCTGCTCATCTAACAACCGATGCTTTAGATTCTGTTAAATTTAAACACGATCTCTCCATCTTTCCTCAAGAAATTACCTTTACTACATGTCATACTGAAGATATTGGGCCTGATTCACAGAACTAACTTACGTCAAAAACGTAAAGTTAGTACTTTTAGTATTCACAGAATACACTTACTCATTTTGGTATTCACAGAATGAACTTACTCATTTCGGTATTCACAGAAGTTAGTAGTCCTAACTTTAGGACTCCAAAATGCCTTCTGTGAATACCGAAAGTCTTAAAGTTAGGATTTTTCTCAGTTTAGGAGTAGTAAAGTTAGAACTTTAGTAAACTTTACTACTCCTAAACTGAGAAAAATCCTAACTTTAAGATTCTTCGGTATTCACAGAAGGCATTTAGGAGTCCTAAAGTTAGGACTACTAACTTCTGTGAATACCGAAATGAGTAAGTTCATTCTGTGAATTCCAAAATGAGTAAGTGTATTCTGTGAATACCAAAAAGTACTAACTTTAAGTTTTTGACGTAAGTTAGTTCTGTGAATCAGGCCCACCGTCAATAAAATCATTGAAAATGGTACATTCTTTGAAGAATGGGGGATAGAGACCAGGAAATGAAATAACATAAACTATCCGACCTTATTGATCCCTAGGCCAGTCGCGAAGATGAGTGACTAGACAAACTTTACGTCAATTAAAAATCATGGAGTGAACGCTAATGTCCTAAAAGGAGCAATTGGACCATTATTTAACCCAGTATTATCCTCAGGTATCATAATTACAAGTTCTATTTCGGACACAAGTATTTGCAAACAAATTTTAAAAAAGCCGGTTCTAATCGATGATTGGGCTTGGTTGCCCACAATCCTTACTAAGGGAATATTTTTAGGGAATGACAGATGGTTGAACCGTCAGGTTAGACCGCAAAAGTCTATCAATATTTGCTCTTGGAATGTCCATGGCCTCTCCAGATTGCTGGAAGATCGAGATACAATAGTCTTTTTATAGAATTTTGCAATGTTAGTGTTCCAGGAAACTTGGAAAGTGGACAATACTGCCATTTTTGGCTACGAAGAACACTCTATTTTTGCAACTCGCTCATCTTCATATGGACGAGCGAAAGGTGGGCTTTCAATTTATATATCATTGGAACTAGATACTAAACCTCAGGAAATTTCAGCTAACATGGTTACTATGTATTAAAATGTACCTACAAACCCCAATTATTTTATTGAATGTATATTTGAGTACAAAAAGATAGATTAAAATAACTCAGCTTACCATCATCTGGGAAATAAGTAAACCTTTGATACATCAATATCCTGCAACCAGTTTAATTATTTCAAGCGATATTAACATGCATATGGTCTATAGGAACTTTCGCGATAAATTAAGTACAGACATAATCCAGACGTGCTGTGCCCAACTACAAAAATTCGATCTAATGATGTTGCGAGAAGATCCTCAATACAATACAGTAAGTCTCCCAACATATGAAAACCCAAGGCAAAATTCTATAATTATTCTATCATCTCAAAGGACTTAGCATATGGAATTAGTGGGACCACATTGCTCCTCGAGAGGAAAGTGACCACAATGCCCAAAATATAACTTTGGCTCTAGCAGCTCACTATCAGCGAAAGTCAAGAAATCTCCCAAAAATGCCAACCGCTTTTAATTTAAAAAGGCTGATATGGCAGTCATCCAAACAACCCGAGATCCTGACCTTTGCAGAGAATCAAATAGAATCGGCACTCTGTGAAGTTTGAATCGGAAAATATATGGTGGAAATGTGGCCTTGTTTATGTTCTTCATTAATAGAACATTTTTCAGTTAAAACAAGAGCCAGGGGACGCCTCATTAGGCCAACTTACAATAGGTGGTATTCTCACAAGTTATATCTACAAAAGAAGGCTCTTAACAAAGCAACAAGGTAAATATATATATCTTTTTTAAAATTTATTAATTGGGTTTTATTGCTTACAATAACAAAAGGAAGACAAAAAAATTAGTAACGTACATTGATATTCACCATAGTATACATCAATATTGACTGAGCTGAGTGATTGGCTATTTTAATTAGAAACAGTAGTAGCGTCCAGAACATGATATAATATATACAGCTCCTGTTGGACTATGCATTGGCAACATAGGCGGCACGTTTGTTCTGAATGCCAGAGGGTAGGTCGGTATGCCCACAGTGACCATCATTAGGATCGCAGATAACAAAGAGTTCGCACAAACGTAATCCACATCCCTAGTAGCTGACAGCATGGCAGTCTTGTATTAAAATGAGCATATCTAACCAAGTCTAACCAACCTAGTGAAGTCCTTTTACTCAGGTGCATTCTGCTCCTTTCCTGCCAGGTAGCTCTGGTATAAGCCTCAAAAACTTTTGGGGCGGTTCTGAGGGGGGAGCAGTTTGCTATATAATTCTGTTTGTGTGTTACAATACATCATTTCTTTGGACCATTCCGTTATGGTAGGCACCGGCCCCCGGGACCAACGCATAGCTATTCTACGCTTCGCGATTAACATCCCCATATCTATTAAGCGGCGAGAGTCCTTTTTTATTTGTCTTGAATATCCTAAGAGAGCCAACATGGGGTCTGGTGCTAATGAAAGCCCTATTATTTCACTCAGTTTCTGAAATATCAATCTCCAAAAATTTGCTATATTGGGGCAGAGCCAGGCAGCATGCATAAAATCCCCTGGATTAGTACTACACCGCTCGCAATCCGCCGTGTTGCGCAGACCATAACTATGCAATCGGGCTGGCGTATAGTAAACTCTATTTAGAAATTTAAAATGTACTTATATATGACGCCCATTTAAAGAGATGCGCCGTGTTGCCTCACAGCAATAGCCCCAAGTAGTGTCGTCTAGAACCCTTCCCAAAGCACTCTGCCTTTCTAACCTGGTTTTGGTGAAAAAGTTATTGCGGCAGTCCAGCACCATGCTGTAAATGCTTGAGACTATCTTGTTTGGGGAATCCGCGCTAAGTAAAAAAGAGAAGGGGGTGACCTTAGGGGGTTCAATCATGTCATCGCCCAGCTGTTCACGGAGAGCGTGCCTCACCCTGTGGAAGTGGAATCGCACTAATGGGGAAACGATTCGACCCTCAGCTTCAATTTCAGCCCAGTCGCGCACAGTACCCGCCAAGAACAAATCCCCAATTTTGGTAATGTTGAGTGTCTCTAGTGCGCTGACCACCTCCCTTTCTCTGCTGATCGGCAGCCACTGGCACCAGTCTAGTGGAGTTAATGGAGAGTGCAATATGGTGCTCACCTGCCTCTTCAACAGCTCGTGCCATGCATGTACTGTGGCGCTGATTGAATCCAGAATACCGGTACGCCTGACTGGGGCTTGAAACATCTGAGTTGGCAATGGGGATGGCGCAGCTGCCACCTTTTCTATCTGCAGGTGAGGGGGGATTGTCTGTTGGTGAACCCAGTAATAAGCATGTGAACACTGGGCGACCCTGTAGTAAAGCTCCAGATCCGGAGCTCCCAGTCCACCCATGGAATAAGGGAGAGTGAGAATCTGCCATTGGACTCGTGGCTGCTTGCCAGCCCAAGCTAGCCTCACCAGCAATGACCTGGTAGCTTTGAAAAAATGAGCGGGCAAAACCATCAGAATTTTTAGAAACAAAAACAAAAACCTAGGTAGCACTACCATTTTCATCAGTGAGATGCGGCCAAGTAGAGACACCGGTAGGCGGATCCAGCGTTCCACGTCTTCCTCCAATTTAGCGATTGCTTTGCCATAATTCTCATTACACACCAAACCAGAGTCCGTGTGAACTTTAATTCCCAGATATCGCACCGGGTCGTTAGACCAAGTGAGGGGGAAGTCTAATTCGATAGGAACAGTAGCCGGGGTTAGTGGAAATATTGTGGATTTGGTCCAATTAATTTTAAGACCAGAGTATTCCCCAAAGCACACCACCTCTCTCAATACCGGAGATAAATTGGACTCAGGGTTTCTAATGTACAGTAGTGTGTCATCTGCATAGGTGGATATTATTAGATTATACCCGGGGAAACGAATCCCTCTCTGTCCGTGATATTCCCTGAGGGCACACACCAGTGGCTCCACAACAATTGCATATAGAAGGGGTGATAATGGGCACCCCTGGCGAGTGCCCCTTGAAATTTTGATTGGAGCCGTCACCGCGTCACCTACTCTAACCCTGGCAGTTGCGGAATTATAAAGTACTGCAACCAGTTTTAGGAAAATCTCGCCCATGCCCATCCTCCTCATTACAGAAATCATGAAGGCCCATTCCACCAAGTCGAAAGCTTTTTCTGCGTCAAGAAAGACTGCAGTAGCCTTGATCTCTGGCTTAGTGTGCTGTATTGCACCAAACACCGTACGCAGGTTGTATGTCAAATTGCACCCCGGAATGAACCCTGCCTGCTCCATGCCAACCAGTTGTGGTACCAACGGGGCTAAGCGATTAGCGAGTATTTTAGCAAAACTTTTGGTGTTGACGTTAAGCAGTGATAATGGCCTAAAAAAAGAGCATTCGTAGCGGGGTTTCCCTGGCTTCAAGAGCGTGACTATCAGGGCTTCTCTCATAGTGGGGGGCATCTCCCCATACTCACTCATTTCCTCGAACAGCGAAATCAAGTTCGGAACGAGAAGGTCTTTAACTTCTTTATAAAATGTGACTGTTAGGCCATCTTGCCCCGGACCACTACCTTAGCGCATGGATTTTAAAGCGATAAGGATTTCCCAGGATTCTAAGGGCCTCATGTGTTCGTCCGCTAACCAAGGTAGCTTAATGTGCTCAAGGTAGTCCAAAATATCTGCTTCCTCCCCTAACATTCTGGACCGATACAAGTCTGAGTAGTACTGACTGAATCGGTCAGCTATGCTAGTTGGGTCTCTTAATATCTCCCCTGACTCTGCACGTAATTCTGCAATAGCAGTTCGTTCCCTTTTGTTGTGCAGTAATGCAGCCAGGGTTGCCCCAGGCCATTCACCCTCGCCGTACGTTTTGGCCACCGCGTATTTCCCCATATGTTTGACTTCGTTATCCACTATTTCATGGTATTCCTCCAGAGTCTTTTTAACTCCTCTGTAGTGAGATCATCCCCCCCTCCTAAGACAGCCTGTTCTAGGTCGGTTAAGCGCTTCTTCAGAAATTCAAGCCGTCCTCTCAAAGATCGAAGGACACCTGAATGTTTTGAAATGGCTATTCCCCGGATGTAAACCTTGAAAGTGTCCCAGACTGTGGCAAACCGGGGCACCGAACCAATATTCGTGTTAAAGAAGGATTCTAAGGCCTCCGATATGTTGGTTTTTAAAGCATTATCCAATAAAGAGTATGGCGGAAATCGCCATGTGAAAGGGGCTGGTCTCTTGTGTGGGCTTTCAATATCTAATAATATAGGTGAGTGGTCTGAAAAAGAGCGCGTGTGAATAGCGCAATCCCTGACTCGGGGGGATAGGGCACCAGAAATGAACCAGTAGTCAATTCTGGTGTGCAGGTCATGCGGGGCAGAGTAGTGGGTAGTGAGTGCGCCAGATATCTAACATATCTAATTGGGTGAAGACATCTATGATTGTTTTGGCAGCAGCCAATGGGCGACGGACCAGTCCCCCGGAGCGGTCCAGTGCCGGATCAAGTACGCAGTTAAAGTCACTGCCCCAAAGTTGCGGAAGCGAGTTGTTGGTACTCAATCGTACCTGAAGATCGCGGTAAACTTGCAGGTTGTCAAAATTAGGACCATAGATATTAACTACGAGTAGGTCCAAACCTCTCCCCTTACATCTGGAAATAGCGTACCTGCCCCCCGTATCTGTCTCAACGACCTCTAATGTGATCCCCGAGTTCAGGTTGACCCATGTGAGTACCCCCTAGCGTGTGTGGAGAAGCCAGACACGTGGAAGGGGCCGTGCAGCCGTCTGCGTGTTAACATTTTGCTGTCCATAGGAAGGTGAGTTTCCTGTAAGAGAGCTACATCGATACTGTGTCTTGTGAGGTAGGCCAGCACCTTGCGCACCTTACCGAAGTCATTGAGGCCCCTGACATTCCATGTCAGGAACCTCATTGCACTACCCTTGCCCTGTGCCATCCTTGATCTTCAGAAGCGAATATATGCAATTTCTGTTTACCATGTTCCTCATTGGGCTGGTGCACTGTAAAGCACCATCAGTGTGACATGTTAAAGTATTGAGCATACTGTGTTCACAACTACAAACAATTATAACTCCCCCCACCCACGCCATATCATCCCCATCTTGTCATGGTCAAAATCCCCCCCCCTCCCAAATGAATATAGGTCAGGCATAACGCCATGCAGTGGGAGACACACAGGGGCGGATGTTGCATCTCCGCCATTCTATACTCCGCCAAGGCAGAGTAGTGACCATGCCATCCACATCTGCAGAGTACATCCAGCATCTAGTCATAAGTAATGTCTCGGAAAAAACATGACCAAGTTCCAACGCCTCCTCATGCGTGCAAATGTCTGTTCACCAGAAGGCATCACTAACCCTCCGTTGGGCCAATGCCCCTATAGCCGCACAGGAGAGCGCATGTAATAGATACTAGTGTTCAATCCACAGTTGTACCTTACATCTCCAACAGCTAGCGACCACCCCACCCGATATCAATAATTCAAGAGCCGGACCCAAATGCACCCTACCCCCACGCATCTACACATGCATATTACTAGACTGTCCGATTAATCTTGCTCATCCAGGTCACCACCAGTCGCCTCCGACAGCTTCTCCAAGTCTCTGCTCCGCTCCTCCGGTTTGGAGTATTGCTTAAGTGCTTTCTGTAAGGACTTGGGGTCTAAGAAGATCTTTGATTTGCCGTTTTGATTTGAGACCCTAAGCCTGGCCGGATAGAGCATAGCATAGTCAAGGTTGTAGTCTCATAGTTTGCGTTTCAGGGGAGCAAACTGTCCCCTTGCTTCCTGGACCTTCAAGGTGAAGTCAGGGAACAATGAAATCGAGGAGCCTTCAAATTGCAGATCCCCCTTTTCTCTGGCTTGTTTCAGGGCAGCATCCCTATCCCTGTAGTTCAGGAGCTTGGCGATCACTGGGCGCGGCTGTGCCCCCGTGGGGACCTGGGGCCGAGAGAATGGTGGGCACGCTCCACTACAAACATGGGGGAAAAAATGTCACGACCCAGCAACGTATCTAGTAGTTTTTCGATGAATATCTCCATGTTGCCCGTGGCAGTGGATTCCGGGAGACCAATGATATGAATATTGCTTCTCCTGGATCTGGCTTCCAAGTCCTCAGCCTTATCTTGCAGGACAGTGAGAATCTTGCCGAACTGTTTCTGCGCAGAGTCTGTCTCCGTTTGAGCCTCCTCAACTTCGGTCACGTGTAGTTCGGCCATGTCTAGACGTTCCGCATGTTTGTCAAGTCTCTCCGACATTCGAACAATGCGGTAGGCCAGTGAATCGCTTTTCCCATCTATTTTAGACAGGCTTTTTTGCATGGCGGACAGAATTTGCCAGATATCTTCAGTCGGTTCTTCAGGAGCACCCCCCTGTCTCTCGGGGGACTGGGCACCTCCCGTCTCCCTATTCCTTGACTTCTGCTGCTCGAATTGCAGCTTGGGCTGTGATTTATCCACCTTACCCATTGCGATGGGCCCTGCGTCACTCGCCCAGCTGACCACAACAGCCAGGTACCACCAGATTATCTCCTCTGATTCGCAGCGAGGGTTCGATACTCCCACAAGTGTCCGTTGGCAAGCGGGATGTGTCCGCTCCCGGATCTGCCAGGAAGGACAGTTATGGCCTGTGGAGGGGGGTGTGGGGCCCCCACATCGTCGCATAAAGGCCTGGCCGACTGTGGCCCCAGGAAGATGAATCCGCACCCGCTGCGATATTCCTCTTGTGGGCCAGGTCCAGGGCAGCAGATGAACAATCCTGGTAAATCTAGGGAGGGCCCCCCGCAAGCATTCAGACCTGTGTCGAAGGGTCTCAGTGTAGCAATAATTCCTCCCAGCTTGCCTCTCCCGACTGTGCATGGGTGGATATCACTTTCTCAATACAATCTATAGTGCTCCTGCTATCTGCGTGGTGACCGATGAATTGCCCTAATATTCAGGACTTCGGTGAGCGGGGCCTAGTCTTTCAGTACTCGCGGCGTGCAGGCCGCACCGCCGTCCGGCCCTCCGCCCTTCGAGTAGAAGCACCGGAGACTGTCTGTGGGGCTTTTTGTTAGGTCCAGGTCTCTTTCCTCATGCGGGGGCAGGTAGCGACGGCACCCCCAGCGCACCACGCACCTCTCGCGGTATCTCTTCGCACAAATCAGTAACTCGATCGGTCCCGGCAGCTCCTCAGCCACCTCCGGTCTGCTGCCACCAGCCCACTAGGCCGCACTCACCCAGCAGTCGTCGGGTAGGCCGGGGCACTCGTCTCTGCGTCTGGAAGAAGGGTGGTGCCGAACACGGCCGCCGATGCCGCCGCTTGGTTTTGATTTCGCCTGTGCCTGCAGCGAATCGTGCCTGAGGCCCAAAGGCGGCGGTGCGCACCGACTCCCACTAGTCCCCGGAGCATTGAGAGGCCCTGCACGACCGCTGCGCCTCCGGGCGCCGCAGCAGCTCCACCAGAGGCGGGAAGGATATTATTCGAGTCAGCACCGCTGCCGCTCTGAGATGCGGTACCTGTGGGGCTAAATCTGCACTGGTATGTCAGGATTCCTGTCGGATTTTATCGATGGCTTGCGGAGCTCCCTTAGGTCGCAGCCATCTTGTGCGCCGGCAAGCTCCACCCCCCCCAGCAACAAGGTAAATATATAAGCAACCAAATTGTGATTTAAAATTTTCCAAAATGTATTTACTGAAATATTTGAGAAGAGCATAACACAGGAGATTTGGAAGGCAAAAAGGGCACATCAAGAGGAAATATGGACAAAGCTACATTACGCTTATAAAATTGGATTTGGAATATGGTAGCAGGAGGGCGAGCAGTGGCAACATATCCGAATCTGGCTGGGACACCTTCATCTTCAAGTTGTACGCAGCTCTTCCTGAAATGTATATAGGAAATAACATTCAACTGATTATTCCAGCCATCTCAATTGACACAAGCTGTGGTTGCCAGGGGAATTAAAACACTCGCGAAGAAAAGCTATCGTCAATTGAGACTATAAATGAGGAAATGATAAAAACAACAATAGGTGGGATTAGATCAAATGGTGCACCCGGCCCCAAAGGCATTCCCAATGCCGCTTTTAAAGCTAATACAGATCTGTGGGCAAGAATCTTAACTCTGTTATTTAAAGATGTGGTAGCAACCAAATTGGTACCTGAATCCTGGCAAGGGAGCATTATATAGCCTATTTATAAGAGCGGTCCGTCAGATAACCCGGCCAACTATAGGCTAATAGCCCTAACCGATGTGGAGGCAAACGTTTTTGTAACATGCCTACTTAGGGATATGGAAGAGTGGGCCACATCATCAAACATAATACCAATTTTTAAATCTGGATTTCGAAGAGGACAGTCGACAATTACAAATTTCCCTTACACTGCTAGTGGAGAGGGCAATACACAAAAGCCAAAAGCTATACATTTGCTTTGTCGACTTGAAAGCCGCTTTTGACTCTGTTCCCCATAATTTACTCTGGTCAAACTTGGCTGCATGGGTTGTGTCGCAAAAATTATTAGACATCATTATACTGTTATACACAAACACATGGGTCCAGGTGATATTGCAGGATGGCAGCCGAACAACTTGTCGTTTTGAAACCTTTAGCGGATTGAAACAAGGCTTTGTATTAGCACCATGTCTCTTTAATCCTTTGATGGCCGACCTACCTCTCCATTTGCAAAATGTTAATGCTCATTCTCCAAATCTCTCAGGTTATAATATAAAATACCTACAGTATGCTGATGACACCATATTGCTCTGTCAAATGCCAATAGGCTTACAACAGCTAATACAATCATTTAACAACTATATTATAGCCAACTGTTTACAAATGAATAAAAAGAAAACTAAAATGATGTTGATAGGTCAATTGAAACCTGGTATGCGAGAATGGAAATTAAATGGATCAGTGATTGAATCTGTAAAGTCTTACAAGTATTTAGGAATCACATTTGATGATAGAGTGTCTTTTAAATATCATTTTACTAATTTAAAGGCCTAAGCCACATCACTCTCTTTTAGAACATTGCGAGATAACCTTTCATGTCCCAGTCATGAGCACTTAGTAAAAATTATGAAGGGAAAGCTGATGCCCTCCTTGGCCTATGGGTCAGTCATTTTTCGAGACAAAGACTCCAAACTCTTGAACAATTTGCAAATTAAAGTTTTGAAGTCTATTGTTATGATTTCAAAAATATTGGTCATGCTAACGTCCGACTGTAGTTTGGTCTGACTAGCCAAATCCTAGTTAGACAATCAGCATTTTTAAAATGTTTATATTCCTTGTTTTTATCTGACCCTGGCCCTCTTGCAAATTTGTGTTGGCAAGAACTTATAAAATATGACTATTGATGTGTTTGGAGAACCTACTTATCTGAGAGCTTACATACTTTTAACTTTCAACATTTTGGTCATTTGGATATAAATTAAACTTCTTTCAAGCACTTATTAAATCGATCAACAAATTTGTTATCTTTATTGCTGGATAAAGAGGCCCTAGCCGTACAAAAGTATGCCTGGCCGGTCATCAATACGTTTAATAAAATAGAGTCTCAACCATATTTATTGTCTCACTTACAATCTTTCATAAGGGACCAATTTCGCAGGTTAAGATTCGGTAGATACCCAACAAAGGATGGCACTCCAAGACGGATACAAAAATGGTCAGCGAACAGTTGTCCCTAATGAAACTTTATTACATATTGTGTGCACCTGTCCCCGCCTACTTCAAGAGTGGCAAGTTTTGTTGAAACCCGTTTTTATCGACCACAGGGTGAGAACATGCCGCTAAGCTAGAATACTTTGCCTCTTCAAGAAATCAGGCCGATAGTGATGCAATTTATTCTGTAGGTAGAGAGGGGCGTTGCCCATCAGGGACTTGTGGGTGAGACAACAGGTCTTAAACAAGATACGCTTCCGCACAGAAAGCCAATGAAGATCTCTCAAAGTAGGAGCCGAGGGGGAGCCAGACAGTAGATTATAGACCAGGTGGGCTACCATATTTTGCACCACCTGGAGCATAGATAGTAGGAAGTCATTAACTGCCATAAACAGTGCATTACTGTAATCGAGGCGACTTATAACCAAGGTCTGGACTAGTGTTTTCCTGGCAGAGGATGGTAGCCAAGACCTTCCTCAGAAGTCTTCTAACAGTTCTTGCCTGTTTGGCGAGAAGGCAGATTAGTCCCTGGAACTCTATATGGGGAGCCAGGCCAGGGAGCAGTCCTTAGGCCATTCGGTGCCTGCCATGCACCGAATGGCCCAAGCAGTTTCATACTTTTCAGGGATACTCCAGAGGGTTGGCATACAGGTTCCATGCCCCCCTCCACCCCTGCAGCAGGCCTCCCAGTCCTTTTGGGCTATGGGAGGGGGTTCAGGCAGACAACAAGTAGGTAGCAAAGAATAGGCATTATCCCAGATCGTGACCCTGCAGCATCAGCCTCAAAACCACTTCAGCTTGCCCTTAGTGGCACCCGACCCCCCTGCAAGAGACTGAATCCCACTTTTTCTCCAGGGGTGGCAAAGATCATGTCCTACAGATGGGTCCTACAGCCTGTCAAGCGAGTCTATGTCCTTCCATTTCTTTCCAACCCCCAGAATCTCCCACCCACATCAGTGCAACCTTCAGAAGAGCACCTGGCCATTTTGTTTGCAGGAGGTGCATGCTCTCTTGTCCAAAGAGGCCATAGAAAACATAGCAACCTCCTAAATGGGGACTGGTTGTCACACCTGCTATTTCCTCTTGCCAAAGAAAGATGTAGGCCTTCGTCCTATTTTAGATCTCCACCCTCTAAATGACTTCATGCAGCAAGACAGATTCAAGATGTTCACATTCGCCCAGGTTCTGTCTTCTGTACTTTGATGGTTGGGTATACCAGTTTCCCCTACCTCAATGACTGGCTATTGAAGGTGGTCTCACCACAGTCACATGTAGACAACTACAAACCTCCTGACTTCGCTGGGGTTCACAATAATGTTAATCTTACACCTGAATCCTTTGTGAGGGCTCTCCTTCATTGGAGCCATTTAGGATAACGTGAGGTTCCCTCATTTACGAATCCATGACATTCGGGTTATGCTCTCAATGTTTCAGCATTCATCCTGGGTTTCATTCAGAGTGGCTCCAAGGCTTCTTGCCCTCTAGGCCTCTTGCATTCTTCTTGTTGACTATGCCAGGTAGCATATGCAGGGTCTGCTGTTAAACTTGAAGTCTCAGTGAGTCCAGCAGCAAAGAAACCTGTCAGATTCAATCCAGGTTTTGGAGGAGATAACAAACAATCTGCACGGGTGGCTGCTCGACCACAAGTCGACCAGCAGCAGAGCCCTCTCCCTTCTCCTCCCAGAGCTGACAGCAGTGACGGATATGTCGCTAATGCATTGGGGAGATTGTCTTGGAGAGGTGGAGATCAGAGGGCTCTGGTCTCTGACAAAAATCAGGCTCCTTGTCAACCGGTTGGAGTTGCAAACCATTCACCTAGCGCTAAAGGTCTTCCTTCTGTCCATCAAACTGGGGGCTGCTGTAGGCCCAAATAGACAACACCCTTGCCATGTGCAACTGCAGCAGGCAAGGTGGTGTGGGGCCCTGGTATCTTTGCCTCTGAAGTTACCTGGGACCTCCAAGCATTTTCCTGGTCGTGAAATCACCTGAAGAGATCTTTAAAGACTTGGGTTTATTAGTTCAGCCAGCGGCACCTGGCGGATCACAAGTGGCATTTGCACCTCAAGGTAACGCAAGGCATCTTCCCATCTTCCTATCTTCTCCCAGTGGGGAGAACGCAGACTGGGTTTTTCACCACTGTCGAGAGAATGCAAAGTCAAAATATCTGCATGTTGGAGTTCAGAAGAATGCTTTCTTTAGGAGAAACATACACCCTAGAGTGGAGTACGAGGCTGCTGTACACCTTTCTGCTCTGCCTCTTCTACCCTGAGTTCTGAAGAAGGTCAAGAGCAAGCAGGCCCAAGTCATCGAAGTGGCTCTGGATTGGGCCAGGAAAGTGTGTTAATGGAAAATTCTGGGTATGAGCATCTGTCCCACAATCAGGCTTCCATTTTGGGAGGATCTTCTATCGCAGCATCTTGACATGGTTCTGCTCCTAGGCCTGCACAATCTACACCTCCATGCCTGGAGCTTGAGCGGTGGAAGTTGCAGTGGCGCTAGAATAATTTTCAGAGTGGGGATGCTGCCATCAATGTTACATCACTTTACTCATAGGGAGTGTGAAAAATTCAACCGTCACACAAAGAACAAGTGTAGCAAATGTGCCACGCCCATTCAGCAAGAGAATGGTAAGAGTGTAGTACGTAACTGGTGAAAACAATTTGGAGCACACTATCACAAACATATTACTAAAGCGTGGTGTGGTAGCACATTGCCATTTACAGACAGCAAATTTTCCATTGAAATGGCCCTTAACTTTACACAGACATGGTTTAATTTATAAAACTATACAGTGCACAAATGATAATGTGTGGAAATGGTGTTTCAGTGATTATTTGTCATTTACACATCACCAGGTAAAGTGTCTTGATTTGTTTTGATCCTATTAATATCTTTGTTTCCATCACACTTCAGAATTACAAAAAAGGGCTTCATTTGGGTGTTCTAACAGCTTATGTATTTATGAAATATTTGTACTGTTCGTTTATAGGTATTTAAATTTTGTTGCATGTTAATAAAAAATGATATCCTGTAGCTTTCCCTTTCACACCCACAAAATTGCCACATAGTACACTTTACAAAATCCTCTCCCCTTGTAATCAGAGAAGGAAAAGTAAACACCAATATCCTAGATAAATGAATAAGCAGCAAATTTTCAGAAGACCTGTCTTTGAACACACATCAAATGTGACAAGATAAAAACGAAATCTAAATGCATCTTTATTGCTGATTCACCTTCAGAACTCCAGCATGGTTATTCTGGGGGCGCTGCAGCACCCCCAGCACCCCTACTTCCAGTACTTAGGGGCAGTTGACTGTGTTCGATTTTCCACCTGAGATTTTGGATGTTGTCCTTGCTGTATAGTGTCCCTCTACTAAGTTCATTTACGCTGGGCAATGGGACAAATTTGTGGCCTGTTGTGGTGTCTGCAACACAGGCCCAGTACAAGCAAAAGGTTACTATTCAGATACCTCTTTACAATAACAATATTTACAGGGCAGGCAGAGAAGATTTCACAAATCTCGCTTTGAGTAGTTCATCCAACTTGGGTACGGCCCAGTACAATATGAGGTTCTAATAACCCAATTTAGGATCTCAAAATAATTCAGATACTTCCTGTTTTCAACTGGGAGACCAACAAGGGCCCAGGAGGAGGAGGAGAAAGAGACTTCACTTTCAGGGCCCGAGACAGGATTACTTGCAAACCTGCAAGCACAAGTAACGGCAGCAGCATGACATGGGAAAACCATCCCCAGTTTATGTGCACTGGTGCCCCAGATTTCAAGGTCCTAGGAAAGCTAGAGGAATGATGTTGTCTTATTCCAACCACCAACACCCCGAAAGTGTGAGCAAAGTCTCTGCCTCTCCTGGCATAGGAGCACATGATTGAGGAAGAAGTGATGTTTTAATATCGCCCCCTCAGAATTGCTTTCCCTCTAAGCCTGACACCATAAACATTCAGTGACCTTCTATGCCCATCAGCATGGAAGGCCTGGCCTGGCAGTTTGGGCTGGACTGTTCCCATGAGGAGCAGGGTCAAGACTGATTTGCAAATGGCTGAGTCGGAACTGGGGTGGCGAAGTGAGCCGAAGAAAGATGATGGATTTAACCCAGATCTAATAGTGACTGGGGGTAAGTGTCTGAAAGGTTTCAGCACTCCGTCCATCATCCTATTGTGTTTACATCAGCATACCCACACAATGGAAGCACCAGCAACCCACCCACCTTCACAACCAGGACGTGAGCCCCCAGATAGCAATTTATCACCAGTTCCACCTTGAGCGAATGACATCCATCAGATAAAATCCCCCACAGGACATCATTCATGCCACTGCAGGAGCAGGTTCCTGACCCATATTTCTAAGTGCTGCTGCTGTGCATCCTTGTCCCAGAGGATAACATCTCCTCTTTCCCAATCCTACCCTCATACACACACACACACATTTGCCACCTGCACCCACTGCTACCGATTTATCCAGCCTCTAAATGTCCTAACAGTATTACTCTCAGTGCTGCATAGGTTCTCTCAGTAAGCGACACCCATGAAGCATCTCTCCTAAATCACACAGCCCCTTTGTACCGGCAATCTAGTCCCGATGTACATAGATTCCAACAACTTTCCTACTTTCTGTGCTTTGGCCTGTCCTGTTGCCAGTTCCCACGCACACTGATCTACCCACTCCAGTTCCTGAACATTAACCTCAAACCAGACACTAAACTCTTAAGCAGTCATATGACAGAAATGGCAGTGGGACCTGCAATGAAGTCAACAGGCACCAGGGGCTGTATTATACGTGCACGTGCACCCATTTCCTGCACTGCTAGGGCCCTATATTATTATGAAAGGGCAGTAGATACTTGAGCGTTCCACTTCTGTAATATAGATAACGCCAGTGCACATACAGCACTGGCGCTACCTTAAGGGGGCACTCCCTTGTTCCCTCATTTTATGGAGGCACCTTGGTTTTTGATGCAATAAAAGGTTGATCTTTTTTTTTTATCTTAGCCTCATGTTCTGGGGGTTCTTGGACTATCTCGTTTGAAGTTTTATAATTTGGACTGATTATAGTCACTTGCCAGCGTAATGCGCCTTCATCACTGAAGCTGGAAACGCTGACAATGAGCATTATTTTTATGACGTAATATACACAAATATATACATATATATAAACTTATAATATAAATAACATATTTTATATCACATATAATATATTTATGCCATTGTGGTGAAAATAAATGTGTCCCAGTAACACCTGTTATATAGGGCAACTGTACTAATAAACACACATTTATTACTGTTCAAAATATTTTATTAGAATTTTTGATAATAGATAACATACAAAAAAGAGCTCCGAAAACATTAGTTCAAATATACAATATGGATAAAGATAAACATTCTAATTTATAAATAAGAAATTCAAGATTATATTATAAAGTACCTACAAAAACAAAATGATATCACCGCAATGAAAAATAAAAAGGACAATAGCATAAATTTATAATAATAGTTTACAGAGCTACTAAGCTAAAAGTAAAACCATAAATAGATATATCTTAAACTAGTACATACTAGGAATTCAACATTAAATAGTCATCAATTGGTTTCCAAAAATGTAAATAGTTCGGATTATTATGAATAATACCAGATAAAGTCAAATTAGCACCCTTTCTTGTGAAAATAATCCAAGCCCACCATGCATGGACAGATAAAGAAGGTGAATCTTTCCAATTAGCAGCAATTGTCCTTACAGCTGCTGATATTAAAAAATCAAAAAGTTTGTTATTCAACAGGGGCAATTTAGTAGTGAGAGAAGAGGTTTTGCAAATAACTATTTTATATGATAAGGTATCTAATACATTCAATATACAAGTAATCCTTTGCCAAACTTCATCCCAAAACTTCTTAACAAAATGACAACCATATAACATATGTCTTAATGATCCTACATCTACAGAACAATTCCAACAATTGGAAGAAGTTGAAATTTTGGCTTTATATAATTTTAAAGGGGTCCAAAAACAATTAAAAAGTATATAGGAATTAGTTTGATATAATGTTACAGGCAACCAACCCGAAATAGAATTCAACCAATTAAAAAGTATATAGGAATTAGTTTGATATAATGTTACAGGCAACCAACCCGAAATAGAATTCAACCAAATCTTCCTCCACGTGTCCAAAGATAAGAACAAATCTAATTCTGCGTTCCAAAAGGTAGAAAGAAAATTGATATTATCTCCATCAGAAATATTTAACTTTTTATATAATAATGACACAGTATGGGAGGAAGACACAATTGTTTGGAGGTACACTTCTAAATCAGAAGAAACAAGGGAAGGAAAGCAATTCGGGAAGGAGTCAAGAATAGAGTTACAAAGCAATTCATATTTAACAATATCTGATGGTTGCAAATGAAATCTTTGTTTTAAGTCTTCAAAACTTATAAAGGCATTATTATAATAAATATCTTTAAAATACAAAATGCCCGTTCTTGTCCATGAATTCCAAAAATTTGTGTGCCGAACTAATTTTACTGATGGGTTATACCACAGCGTTAAGCTCAATGTATTAGAAATAGAACATTGGAAAATAGACTCAGAGGGGTCGATTCCGATTCGGGCCGGAAAAAGTACCGACCGACTCGGTTCGGGAATCTATTCCGACCGACACGTACCGGTGCAGCCCGATCCGCCTAGTACGATGAAATGCATGCGATTTACGACCGACTCGCACGGAACACAAGCCGAACGACCGAACCGCACGGAAAACAGCTATCCGGCCGGAAAAATACGCGAATCGAACCGACCGACACGCACCAGGAAGGAACCCGACAGAAACGTACCCGCGAACTCCGACCCGCGCAGTACGATGCAATGCGTGGAAAAACAGACCGAGTCGCACGGAGCTCAAGCCGTACGACCGACACGCATACAAAACAGCGAGTTGAAGCAACCCAATACTCCGCGACCGACGCGTACGCCGCACATGGAACACAGCAGAAATACAGCGTGAACGACTGGAAGAAGCTCGCACGAGACCAACAGCAGCGTCCTACTCGGTCAGAAGAACGTCTCCTACATGCACAAAAAGTACAAAGGAAAAAACACAAAAAAAGGGCCAAACAAGCAATTACAAAGCCAATAAATACTGGGGGGGGGGAAACATGGAACAAAGACACACCCACAACTCCATCCATATAAAGGACACAAATCCCTACCATGATCCTTTGCAAATTCAAATTACCTGCAAGCACACAACACCAACAGACAGCAACCACAGACACACTCACAGCTCATCCATCACACAAGCCACACACCATCAGCACCTCAACAAATAGCACCCTCACATACACCCAGCAAAACCCACACTCACACACCCTCACCTGCACACCCACACACACATCAATCACCACCACCACCCATCACCATGCCCCCAAAAGAAGAATCCAAAGTTCCTAGACAGTGAATTGGAAGTCCTGGTAGATGAGATCCTCAGGGTAGAGCCACAGCTGTTTGGTACATTGGTCCAACAGACCCCCATGTCGCAGAAAACCAAGATGTGGGAGAGGATCGTCGACAGGGTGAACGCACAATCACCATGTTTGCGCACAAAGGAAGACATCCAGAACAGGTGGTATGACGTGCGCAGGAGGGTCAAGGACCTACTAAAGAAGGACTACGCCTTGAGCCAACACACCGGCAGTGGCCCTCCTGCCAAACCTGTATACCTCAGGCCCTGGGAGGAGAAGGTGCGGGCCATCCTACCACCAGTGAGCGTATATGGACTATCAAACATCCCAGAGCCTGGTGAGTACACAACAAATATACACAATATTGTGTGACAATACACACACATCACTGTCAAGGGGATAGTCAAACCATGCACCCTTAGCAAATACACACCAAACAAAAGATAATCATCCCAAGATGTGTATGTCAGTCAGATAAACTCAATACATGCCATCTCATAGTGATATGTAACTGTGTCATGACATGTACAAACCCAACAACAAATAGAGCTAGGCAGTGGCACAAATCTAACCAACAAACACAGTCAGATATGTAGCCACCACTACAACACCACCTCACAGGGAATCTCACTGAAAGGAAGGAATTCTGTGTATGCTGGTCAAGTCAGTGTAGCCAATAGCATGATGGGAGTTGTAGTCACAGATATTGCCCACCCTCACAATACGCCCATCAACACCACTCTGAACCATGCTCACATCACAGGGAGTGGAAAACAACTGACAAGATGGCTGACACTGGGTACTGCTGTGGGGAGCACAAGGCCCTGCTGGGAACTGTGCACCAACCAACAGCAGGACACCACTGACTGACATCCTGAAAGCAAACTTGCACTCCCTGCAATAGAAGCACGTGCCATGGTGGGATATCTGGCTGGGTGGGAAGGAGGACTGACAGCTCTGACCATATTTACAAGGAGCTTTTCACACACACCCCCTTAACACAAACTCCACACAACTCACCTGGGAGAATGCAATGCCTCACACTCTAATTAAATATCCCACAAAGAACCACAACCCTGGGTAATGCTGTGTGAAGCACAGGGACACTCATGGGACTTGTAGCCAAACTAACACCAGGACAACACTGTCAGCCATCCTTTCAGCACAGGCACATTACCCCACAGGGAAGCAGAGTCAAAAGGAAGGAAGTATGGGCATGCTGGGAAGGGGGGTGTAGGCAATAGCATGATGGGAGTGGTAGTCACAGCTCAACATCCCCCACCCGCATGGCCCAGCAAGCTCACACTGAACCATGCACACCTCACAGGGAGTTAAAAGCCACATCAAAGATGTCTGACAATGGTGCTCTGTTGTGGGGAGCACAAGGCCATGCTGGCAACTGGGCACCAACAAACAACAGAACACCACTGTCAGCCATCTTGCCATTGCTGTCACACTCACACACAGTGAAGTACACTCAAAAGGAAGGAAGTATGGGCATGCTGGGAAGGGGGGCGTAGGCAATAGCATGATGGGAGTGGTAGTCACAGCTCAACATACCCCACCCACATGGCCCAGCAAGCTACCACTGAAGCATGCACACCTCACAGGGAGTGGAAAGCCACTTCAAAGATGTCTGACAATGGTGCTCTGTTGTGGGGACCACAAGGCCATGCTGGGAACTGGGCACCAACAAACAACAGGACACCACTGTCAGCCATCTTGCCATTGCTGTCACACTCACACACAGTAAAGTCCACTCAAAAGGAAGGAAGCATGGGCATGCTGGGAAGGGGGGTGTAGGCAATAGCATGATGGGAGTGGTAGTCACAGCTCAACATCCCCCACCCACATGGCCCAGCAAGCTCACACTGAAGCATGCACACCTCACAGGGAGTGGAAAGGAACTGACAAGATGGCTGACACTGGGTACTGCTGTGGGGAGCACAAGGCCATGCTGGGAACTGGGCACCAACAAACAACAGGACACCACTGTCAGCCATCTTGCCATTGCTGTCACACTCACACACAGTGAAGTCCACTCAAAGGAAGGAAGCATGGGCATGCTGGGAAGGGGGTGTAGGCAATAGCATGATGGGAGTGGTAGTCACAGCTCAACATCCCCCACCCACATGGCCCAGCAAGCTCACACTGAAGCATGCACACCTCACAGGGAGTGAAAAGCCACTGCAAAGATGTCTGACAATGGTGCTCTGTTGTGGGGATCACAAGGCCATGCTGGGAACTGGGCACCAATAAACAACAGGACACCACTGTCAGCCATCTTGCCATTGCTGTCACACTCACACACAGTGAAGTACACTCAAAAGGAAGGAAGTATGGGCATGCTGGGAAGGGGGGCGTAGGCAATAGCATGATGGGAGTGGTAGTCACCGCTCAACATCCCCCACCCACATGGCCCAGCAAGCTACCACTGAAGCAAGCACACCTCACAGGGAGTGGAAAGCCACTTCAAAGATGTCTGACAATGGTGCTCTGTTGTGGGGACCACAAGGCCATGCTGGGAACTGGGCACCAACAAACAACAGGACACCACTGTCAGCCATCTTGCCATTGCTGTCACACTCACACACAGTGAAGTACACTCAAAAGGAAGGAAGCATGGGCATGCTGGGAAGGGGGGTGTAGGCAATAGCATGATGGGAGTGGTAGTCACAGCTCAACATCCCCCACCCACATGGCGCAGCAAGCTCACACTAAAGCATGCACACCTCACAGGGAGTGGAAAAGAACTGACAAGATGGCTGACACTGGTGCTCTGTTGTGGGGATCACAAGGCCATGCTGGGAACTGGGCACCAACAAACAACAGGACACCACTGTCAGCCATCTTGCCATTGCTGTCACACTCACACACAGTGAAGTACACTCAAAAGGAAGGAAGTATGGGCATGCTGGGAAGGGGGGCGTAGGCAATAGCATGATGGGAGTGGTAGTCACAGCTCAACATCCCCCACCCACATGGCCCAGCAAGCTACCACTGAAGCATGCACACCTCACAGGGAGTGGAAAGCCACTTCAAAGATGTCTGACAATGGTGCTCTGTTGTGGGGATCACAAGGCCATGCTGGGAACTGGGCACCAACAAACAACAGGACACCACTGTCAGCCATCTTGCCATTGCTGTCACACTCACACACAGTGAAGTACACTCAAAAGGAAGGAAGCATGGGCATGCTGGGAAGGGGGGTGTAGGCAATAGCATGATGGGAGTGGTAGTCACAGCTCAACATCCCCCACCCACTTGGCCCAGCAAGCTCACACTGAAGCATGCACACCTCACAGGGAGTGGAAAAGAACTGACAAGATGGCTGACACTGGGTACTGCTGTGGGGAGCACAAGGCCATGCTAGGAACTGGGCACCAACAAACAACAGGACACCACTGTCAGCCATCTTGCCATTGCTGTCACACTCACACACAGTGAAGTCCACTCAAAAGGAAGGAAGGAAGCATGGGCATGCTGGGAAGGGGGGTGTAGGCAATAGCATGATGGGAGTGGTAGTCACAGCTCAACATCCCCCACCCACATGGCCCAGCAAGCTCACACTGAAGCATGCACACCTCACAGGGAATGAAAAGCCACTTCAAAGATGTCTGACAATGGTGCTCTGTTGTGGGGATCACAAGGCCATGCTGAGAACTGGGCACCAACAAACAACAGGACACCACTGTCAGCCATCTTGCCATTGCTGTCACACTCACACACAGTGAAGTACACTCAAAAGGAAGGAAGTATGGGCATGCTGGGAAGGGGGGCGTATGCAAAAGCATGATGGGAGTGGTAGTCACAGCTCAACATCCCCCACCCACATGGCCCAGCAAGCTCACACTGAAGCATGCACACCTCACAGGGAGTGAAAAGCCACTTCAAAGATGTCTGACAATGGTGCTCTGCTGTGGGGATCACAAGGCCATGCTGGGAACTGGGCACCAACAAACAACAGGACACCACTGTCAGCCATCTTGCCATTGCTGTCACACTCACACACAGTGAAGTACACTCAAAAGGAAGGAAGCATGGGCATGCTGGGAAGGGGGGTGTAGGCAATAGCATGATGGGAGTGGTAGTCACAGCTCAACATCCCCCACCCACATGGCCCAGCAAGCTCACACTGAAGCATGCACACCTCAGAGGGAGTGGAAAAGAACTGACAAGATGGCTGACACTGGGTACTGCTGTGGGGAGCACAAGGCCATGCTAGGAACTGGGCACCAACAAACAACAGGACACTACTGTCAGCCATCTTGCCATTGCTGTCACACTCACACACAGTGAAGTCCACTCAAAGGAAGGAAGCATGGGCATGCTGGGAAGGGGGTGTAGGCAATAGCATGATGGGAGTGGTAGTCACAGCTCAACATCCCCCACCCACATGGCCCAGCAAGCTCACACTGAAGCATGCACACCTCACAGGGAGTGAAAAGCCACTTCAAAGATGTCTGACAATGGTGCTCTGTTGTTTGGGATCACAAGGCCATGCTGGGAACTGGGCACCAACAAACAACAGGACACCACTGTCAGCCATCTTGCCATTGCTGTCACACTCACACACAGTAAAGTACACTCAAAAGGAAGGAAGTATGGGCATGCTGGGAAGGGGGGCATAGGCAATAGCATGATGGGAGTAGTAGTCACAGCTCAACATCCCCCACCCACATGGCCCAGCAAGCTCACACTGAAGCATGCACACCTCACAGGGAGTGAAAAGCCACTTCAAAGATGTCTGACAATGGTGCTCTGTTCTGGGGATCACAAGGCCATGCTGGGAACTGGGCACCAACAAACAACAGGACACCACTGACTGACATCCTGAGAGTCAACCTAAACCCACTGCAAGGGTGGCATGCTTCATGTTGGGATAACTGGGCTGGGGGGAGAAGGAGGGCCGGATGTCCACCAAATACAACCAATGCTGTCCATGTACACACCTCAACATTCATATAGAAATGCTTAAAGTATGCAGGACAATGTGCTACACCAATATCAACCTCTGACTGTGACAACTTAGGACAATGCAATGTACAGGCCCGCATCCAGAGGTACAGTCACAACTGTCAGGTGTGTGAACCATTGATGCCTGCAGAAACATAACATACATTGTGTGTGTCTCCCAAAAACAGGTGATGATGGGGACACAGCAGCAGACGCTGAGGAGTCCCTGTCCCAGGCTCTGGGGGACACTGAGCTCACTGGTGTGGAACAGCCTCTGCACTCCTCGGATGGCGAAGACCTACCTGGAACCTCCGGTGTGGGTCATCATGCAGCACCAGCAGGACCACCAGCTACACCCCCTGCACCCACCCCTCCAACAACTGCCAACACACAGACCACCCCTGCCGACACGGACAGACCAAGGATCAGCAACGACAACAGCACACGGACCCCGGCCCAACGTGGAGCAACGGACAACAACACCAGTAACAACCCCCAAGGGGGCCCGGGGTCACCTGTGCGTGCCACCGCAGGTCCCGCACGTGTCTCCAGGGGTGGTGGGAGGGGTGTTAGACATAGGACGCTGTTTGCAGAGGGGTCTGGACTGCATGATGACCCACAACTGGTACGCATTGCTGATGCGTACCAGACTAGCACCGGAGAGGTCAGCCAGGTAGTGGGGATCCTCAAGGACATTCAACAGCAGCAGGATGCCCATCATGCCCACTTGGACTCCCACATGTCACGTGTGGAGACACACATGGCCCGTGTGGAGACACACATGGCTGGCATGGAGTCCAAGTGGGACACATTGCAAGAACTGACGGCGGTGCATAGGGACATATCGACATGCCTCCGCCAGATTAGCACCAACATGGCAACACCTCCCTGTGTGCCCACAACATCTGGTGCTGCAACAACTGCAACTGCCAAAGGGAGGGAGGATGACTCTGGCGGAGAGTCCCCTACACCGCAGCAGCCTGCACTTGAGGGTCCCCCCCCCAAAGAAGAGGGGTTGTCCGAGGAAGGACAACTGAGAGGCCGATGGTCATGCACAACCCCCAGGAAGCCAACACCTGATCTGGAAATTCACCTTTGTGTGCAAACTGTTCACCCTGTCGAATGCAACCCAACTCTCCCACATGACATGGGGAGTTCAAGTTGGATCAATGTATCAGAAGACTATGGACTTTACTCAGGACATTTCTGCTACCAGGACTTCCAAATCATCTAGGAACTTTGGATTACAATCCCAATGTACAGCACCCACCATCCTGTGCACTATACTCACACATGTATGTAAATAAACTCACTAATACACCATACTTGCCTCTGTTGTTATTCCAATGTGGTTTCTGTCATGGAGATGATGATCTGCGAAATAACACTGTGCATGCTAACTGCTACAGCAAGTACAACACCGTCATGTGAGTCATGGCGACGTGACACATATGAGGGAGACACACCACTAGGGCTACACAACACATACACACCAGGGCCATCTGACTCATCGCCTACACTGATGTTGCCAGGAAATACAGTGCAATGCACAGACACCACACCTATTCACAGTCTGTGTAAACTAGCCCACTGGTGCAGTAAGCAAATGTCAGTCAGATGTGTGACCACAGACAACGCACATCCCAAAGTGAAGCACAGGTTTATTACACATTTGCAACATGTTGTTACCACTACAGATGCAAGGTAATCCCACGTGGCAGTGGCCACACAGTCAACAAGTGTAGAAGAAAGGAAGTCCAGGGGTGTGGGGCACTTCACCTGTAGGGAAACGACAGCATCCACCCTGGAAGTTGAATCACGGTGTCGGGGATCACAGTTGACCAAACAACTCTGAAAGTACCCTGTGAAGGACAGGCATGACACACAGTCAAAAGCACTGAAGAACAGGACAGAACTGCAATACTCATGCCCAATACATGTCACAAGATACCTACACAAAACCAAGTTAGCATGTCAACACTGTTGGGGAGTACAGACTACCTGTAAGGACACACCGCTGCACGCATACAGTCAAGTAGCACATGGACACACTCAAACAGCAACAGAGCACCACCAACACATATCATGCAAACTCACATCATTGACATGACATCTCAGGATACTCACATTCAGCTGAAGAAGTTGGTGATGAGCTGTGTGCGGACATCACCCTCATCATCATCCCCATCACTGGCATCATGGCCCAGGCCAGGATCCTCCACAGGTGGCGGATGTTGGTCATCGTCATCCAGGATGAGAGGCAACTCCCTCCGCACTGCCAGGTTGTGTAGCATGCAGCAGACGATGACAATCTTGCACACCTTTGCTGGGGCATATGGGAGGGCCCCTCCTGTCTTGTCCAGGCAGGGAAAGCGGCTCTTCAGGAGACCAAATGTCCGCTCAATCACTCTCCTGGTCCGACCATGTGCCTCATTGTAGCGCATCTGGGCTGGTGTCACAGGGTTCCTGAGGGGCGTTTGCAACCACGGCATGTTGGGGTATCCGGAGTCACCTACATACGGACAATTGCACATTAGCTGACTTGGAAAAGAGGGTGGAATACTACATTGCAGAACACACACAATGGTACAAAGTCAAGACACACCGACAAGCCAGGCACGCTGGTTCTGCATCTGTGACATCATCCTCGGGATGCGACTACTCCTCATCACGTAGGCATCGTGTGCAGAACCGGGGAAACGGGCACACACGTGTGAGATGCTCATATCTGCAAGACATACCACCAGAGCATTGACTGAATGGTAATGTTTTCGGTTCCTGTATGCCTGCTCATGTGCCTGTGGTGGTACCAAAGCCACATGTGTCCCATCAATGAAGCCAATGACATGCGGCATCCTCCCCAGGGCATAGAAGTCACTCTTGACGTCAGTGAGTTGTTGACGTTTAGGGAAATAGATGTACTGGTTCAGGTATCTCAACATAGCCTCCAAAACATTGCGAAGCACACGGCTGAACATGGTCTGTGACATCCCACCAGCAGACGCCACAGTGTGTTGAAAGGTACCGGTGGCAAAGAAGTGTAGGGCTGCCATCACCTTCACCTTGGGGGTCAGCGCTGTAGGGTATGTCCGGCCAGGTTGCAAATGTGGGGCCAACCGCACCGTCAATTCCTCAATCAGCGGCCTGGTGAAGCGGTACCGTCGGATGCAGTCACGTTCGACCATGGTTGCAAAGTCAGGGAATGGTCTATGGACAGCTGGTGCCCTGCAGTGCATAGGTGAAGAAAGAAAGATTGTCAGTCACCCCACATATGTGGCATTGACCATACTCAATATCACATGATACATCATTACGAGACACAAGTACATGATGTGTGTGCTGTTCCGAAAGGACATGTATGGCACATACATGGCCAACATCTAACATCACAGTTCAACATGTGTCGTCAACAAGTCCCAGGTTGTGCTATGGGATACCATTAGGCTGTGTCACAGTACCCATGTACTGCTGTCACGTTCCAAACACACACCACAGTGACATGTGAGGACAGATGTGCCCCAGGCATCACAGCCCACTGACAGGTAGATTCCCAGGGACCCTGTATTGCCACATGGACACTGGCATGACATGGTGCATCATGAATACACCACAGCAAAACAACCATGACCCACACAGGTAGTGGTCCCTGTTGCCTCAGCAGGACAGACATGGACGTCTGTGACACACACACGCACAACATCAAAGTCCATGCACAAACAACGTGGATGTGGAGACTGTCTCCCATTGTGCACATGGAATCAGAGACATTGTAAACACAACATGCACACAGACTGTGGAGGGCCATCACTATTGTGGCAATAGGTCAGCCTGTGACGCACATACCGTCCCACATGGGACTCAGGGGGTATGTGACATGACATACACATACACAACCTGGAAATGTGACCATGCCACATGCTCTGAAATGAACAGTTGCACATCACAGTGGTCATGTGCACAACACACAAAGGATTCTGTCCCCATGAACACGTGCACAGCCTGGGAGTGGCTGCCCCCAAGTGACACCCAAGAAAACACATGTTGACCCCCATACACGGAAAAGGTAATGCAGCCTTACATGCCTTAGGATACAGTGTGGACAGGCTGTGGTGTTGTAGGTGTGCCCCTGAGTCCCTGGAAAGTAAATGTGGCTGGCATACGTTCATCTGTGACAGGCATGGTGACATATGCCAGTGACTTGTACAGGGACGTGTTGTACAGCAATGGACTGATCCGTGCGCACGCATTGGCCATTGCATATGATGTGAGGGGGGTACGCGTTGTACAGCAATGGACCGATCGGTGCGCACGCATTGGCCATTGCATATGATGTGAGGGGGGTACGCGTTGTACAGCAATGGACCGATCCGTGCGCACGCATTGGCCATTGCATATGATGTGACCGGGTACGCGTTGTACAGCAATGGACCGATCCGTGCGCACGCATTGGCCTTTGCATATCATGTGACCGGGAACGCGTTGTACAGCAATGGACCGATCGGTGCGCACGCATTGGCCATTGCATATGATGTGACCGGGTACGCGTTGTACAGCAATGGACCGATCGGTGCGCACGCATTGGCCATTGCATATGATGTGAGGGGGGTACGCGTTGTACAGCAAAGGACCGATCGGTGCGCACGCATCGGCCATTGCATATGATGTGACCGGGTACGCGTTGTACAGCAATGGACCGATCGGTGCGCCCGCATTGGCCATTCCATATGATGTGAGGGGGGTACGCATTGTACAGCAATGGACCGATCGGTGCGCACGCATTGGCCATTGCATATGATGTGACCGGGTACGCATTGTACAGCAATGGACCGATCGGTGCGCACGCATTGGCCATTGAATATGATGTGACTGGGTACGCGTTGTACAGCAATGGACCGATCGGTGCGCACGCATTGGCCATTGCATATGATGTGACCGGGAACGCGTTGTACAGCAATGGACCGATCCGTGAGCACGCATTGGCCATTGCATATGATGTGACCGGGAACGCGTTGTACAGCAATGGACCGATCGGTGCGCACGCATTGGCCATTGCATATGATGTGACCGGGTACGCGTTGTACAGCAATGGACCGATCGGTGCGCACGCATTGGCCATTGCATATGATGTGAGGGGGGTACGCGTTGTACAGCAATGGACCGATCGGTGCGCACGCATTGGCCATTGCATATGATGTGACCGGGTACGCGTTGTACAGCAATGGACCGATCGGTGCGCACGCATTGGCCATTGCATATGATGTGAACGGGTACGCGTTGTACAGCAATGGACCGATCTGTGCGCACGCATTGGCCATTGCATATGATGTGACCGGGTACGCGTTGTACAGCAATGGACCGATCGGTGCACACGCATTGGCCATTGAATATGATGTGGACGGATGCGAGTCGTTTTTCGAAAAACACCTTGTACAGCAATGGACCGATCGGTGCGCACGCATTGGCTATGGCCTGGCATGGCAACGGACGCGTTTTCAAACCTTTAACGAGTCTGATGCTGTGAATTCAGTTGGCCACCCACAACAATGTTGCAAATTCATGGGTCTCATGAAGTTGAACTTTTGAAGGATGCTGTGGGCGTGTGTAAGTGGTGCAATTCCATGGATTGGCCAGATTCAGAAGATGCAAACGACTTGGACCTATCACTTTGGACACATGGGACAGTATCTGCCTCAGCAGCACACATATAATGCTGGCTGTTCCCCTGAGAGCTCACTTGCCTGCACTACATGCTCCAGGACGACATCTGCCACCACCACTGCTGCTGTATCTGCATCCTCTGGATCCTGCAATGGTACGTACTGTGGAGAGAGCCCCAGCATTCAGCACTGAGGAGAACCAGGCCCTGCTGGACAGCCTCCTTCCACAGTACAGCAAGCTGTATGGGAAACCAGGGGAGCAGGTGAGTGTGCTGTCCACTGCCTCACTAAATGTGCATGTTGTCTGACTAGCAAGACTTACTGTGTGCACGCCACTGGCTAGCAGGCTCACTGAGTAGTTGTCACCCCCCATAGTGTGTAGTTACATGCACTGAACAGGTATAGTGCATTAACAGTGCATTTAAACAAGGTTTTACTTCCCAGGCAATGATACCATGTAGTTACTGCTGGCAAACTGTTCATAGCCATCGTTGCACTGCCTGTGTACATCATGTGCCCCTGTGATTGAGACATGTATATCCAACTGTGTGATGCACGGAAATGTTGCATGTGTAGTAATGGCCTTTTCACTTTGTCATCCTCACAGGTTGATGCCCACCAGAAGCAGAAGATATGGCTGACCATCGTCCGGGCAGTGAGATCCGTGGGGGTCTACAAGCGCCGGATCCGCAACTGCCAGAAGAGGTGCCAGGACCTTCGGGGTTGGACCCGGAGGATCGCACCGGACCCTGACCCCCCACATGCACAGGATCCTGGCGGTGGTCTTCCCTGATCTGGATGGGCAGCTGAAGGCCAGACAGCAGCAAGGAGGGGGTGAGTCCATGACTGCACTGTGAACTTTGTCTGACATGCTATATGCCCTCCTCTGGCCTGGTTAAACTTCAACAGTACATCAGTCATGTGGTCCAGGACCCATGTCCCTCAATTGTGCACTGCCCACCCCTCATCTGATACCCAGGTGTGGCCCTTACAGTCAGGAAATTGTGTCACTTGGGTACTGTGTCCTTGCATTTTGCTTAGCTCAAGGTGGGGGACAGCATTTGTTCCCGTAACTCTGTGGTGGGCTTCATGGGTGGGTCCATTGCTTACACAATGCCTGAGTTCTGACATGTAATCTGCGTGTTACTTTGATATGTGGTCCAATTGCTGATCTGATGCACCACATGTGCCTGGGGTATTTGGCACACACCCATGCTGTGGGTGGGAACAATGTGTGGGCCTCAGGAGTATGTATATCAAGTGTGTCACACATACTTAGCCACCTGCCTACTGTCCAGGGCTCATCCCTCATTCACGTGGAGCAGGACAGTCATGCCTACTCCAGGCCATACAATACACTCTGTACTCCCACTCCCGTGTATCAGCTGACACGTTGTGCTCAGTGAAATGTTCCCTCAGGTGTCTGCCTCTGTGTCATTGTGCTGTGGCTCCGTTGTCAGGACTACTGGGGTGTTTCTCGGTTAGGGCTCAGCATGCCACCGGAGATGTGACCATAGGAGACGATACTTGTGTGACATATAGGTGTTTGATTACTTGACCGTGCAGACTGGGGTATGCGACTGTGAAGTTCAGGCAGCTGTTTCCCATTCACAGCAGATTGTGAGGGGCTCATGTTCCGAGGGTTGTGTTTCAGGTCTCCCATATGTCCAATTGGTATGACGTGGACAAATAAGAGTTCAGATGATGTGGTTTGTGGGGGATGGACATGTGCACTTGTCAGCTCCAGGACTTGCATTTCCCATGACCTAGGATTGTGACACAGTGCAGACTGTTGTTGTCTGGCTGCCCTGCCCATGTGACTGGAGACAGTGATGTATGACTTTGCAGGCATGCCTGTGCCATGGCATTAAATTCCCTATGTGTGATCCTGCAGGGGAGTGACATGTGCTACATGCACCCCATTGTGGCATTGACTATCAGGACATGGGTGCATCATGGTGTCTGGTGCTGGTATGCATCACATGCATTTCAAAATAGACTCTGGCCATCCCTTTATCCGGACATCTGTACTGACTCAGTGGCAAGAGTTGTGATGTGTGCATGTTCACATAATTCACCATGTTCTCTGCACTGTCCAACTACTGTGTAGGTGGTGCAGGTGTCCACACTGGGGTATTGCCATCCGACAGACACCAGACAGATGGGTGCAAGGCCAGGAGGGATGTGAGTGCCATGTTTGACCATCAGACTGTCAATTGGCTTCTCCTACTCTGTTTGGGCACTTTTGGCAATGTTCAACTAAGGATGCCAGGGCTTGCTCTGTAATGTGCTGTACTTACTGTGGTGTGTGCGGTCAGTGCAGGTGACTGATGTTTGTCTGTTTCCCTATTGTTTGCAGATACATCCACGGCCACAGGAGGGGACAGCTCCACGGACCAGGAGGAGCCGCAGAGCCAGACTGGGTCAGCAGCCGAGGAGTGGTCGGAGGGACCCAGTGGCACGGAGGGCGAGGGGAGCCACACCGAGGAGTCCTCAGCACCATCCACCTCAGCTGAGGACCACAGCAGCTCAGAGGATGACTCCCTTGTGGAGGCGGGTGTCAGCAGCCACCACACCGCAGCTAGTATTGCTCTCCCCGCCACCACCACCACCGCCCTCCCATCGGCTCCCATTCCAGAGGTCTGTGGAGGCTCCCGTGTTCAGGAGCATGTCTCCTTCGTGCCAGGCACCGCACCCCCTGCCCCTGTGTCCCCTGCTGCCCTGAGTGAGGAGTCTGTGTACCTACTTCGCCAGCTCCATGTAGGGCAGACAGCAATGCTGAGTGTCCTCCATGCCCACACCACTCTGTTGACACAGCTGGTGTCGTTCATGGAGGGCATCTCATTGGGCATGTCTGCCCTACAGAGGAGCAATAGGTCCAAGGACTCCTCCCTGACGGCAGCAGTGTCCCTCCTCCAACAGTCCCTCACCCCTCCTACCTCTGCCCCATTCACACTTCCTGGCACCCTACCTGTCCCAAGCACATGCACACCTGCACATTCACCCAAACACACAGACACGAGCAGCACAGACACACCCACTACAAAAACAAGACGTGCACGCAGGTATCCTCAGGGGACTGATACCACACCCACAGGGGATGGGGGACAGACACACACACAGGCATCCACAGTCACTCCGCAGGCCTCCGATACCTCTCCCTCCAAGGCCCCTTCCCTTGCCTCACCTGCAACCCCACCTACACAGCAGTTCTTCCTCTGTGACCTCGCCTCTTCCCCTCCAATCCAGCTGATCCAGCATACAGGGGGAAGAGGAAGTCCACCCACACAGAGGGGAGTGCCCCTCACCCCCGGACACCCTCCCCCAGGCGCAGACAGACTGAGGCCCCCATCCGCAAGTCCCCCCGGACCCGGAAGAGCAAGACACCGCCGCTGCCCTGCAGCTCAACCACCAAGTCTCCTTCCTCCATCCCTCAGGCCCCCACTCCACAGGTGCCCCCACCACACCCTGTCCCAGGTTCCCCCACCCACAGATACACCATCCCGAAAATGATCCGGCCTTCTCCCCCTGCCACTTGCTCTTCCAGCACCACACCCCCCGCTGCACATGTCTGTGCCACTGGTGTGGAGACGGTGTCCTCCCCCTCTGTCCTGCCCACCTTACCTGAACCCCATTCTACTCCCCTGGAGATGGGCACTGCAGTGTAGTCCACTACCACCCCATCTGACTTGGGCACTGCAGTGGGGAACCTGTCCACTCCATCTGCACGGCCCACTGCAGTCGTGCCGGCACCCACACCATCTGCCTCATGCCCCCCAGTTGTGCCGGCACACACCATGTCAGACACCTCCACTGCAGTTGTCAGTGACTCTTCAGCACCCACCACCCCTTCCCTGCCTCCTTCTGGTGAGCCCTGATCCTGTCCCTGCGGTGCCTGGCCTGCCCCCCGTATGCCCCTCCGAGGGAATGTCCCTGGTGTGTAGCAGTGCAGGCATGCAAAGGGTGACATCTGGCACAGTCACCCTGTTTGGACTCTGATTATGGACTGGCCATTGGCCTGTGTTATTTTTCTGGACTTTCATTTTTTCATTAATCATTTGCTGAATAAAGCTACTTTCTGTTCACTAGTGGTTTTGCTTCTGATGTACATGATGTTGATGATGCTAACCATGCCCTTGCTGCAGTGATGGTGATTTTTGATGTCAGGAAAATGAAGTGTTACTGTGCAGGACCCCATGTGGTCCAGGGGGAATGTGTCCTATCCTGTTGTGTATCCATGGCATCCTTTGCAGCAATATGAGGGTGTCACACTGGCACCCCCCCCCCCTCACCTGTTGTGTTTGATATGCAGTGTGGGGCTGCCTGTTTGTGTTTGTGCATCTGCACCACTGCATTGGCATATCTTTAGTGTGCCATTGGCTGTATGTTGTTTGGTGGGTTTCACCTGCTGTCCCTGGTACTCCTAGGTCATCAGTCAGCACAATGATCATGGTTTGTGTGTCCCATTGCTGCCATGGTATGGTATCTGTTCACCTCACATCTACAGTCTCCACAGGATATCTACATTTGTGTGCCCATTGGTTCTGCATTATGATGGTCACTTCTGTCATTGTGTTATTGATGAATGTTGACAGTGTCAGCCCCCATGGGTGATGTTTGTCTGCACATGGCCAAAGGTATGTCTTATTTGCACTGCACTGTTTGCCTCACCCAATATGTGTTGCTATGGGACACAAGCACTACTTTGCCACTAATGTGTTTGTTGTTCTGTGACCAGGAATCATCCATGCTGTTTGGCAGTTGCAGCTTTTTCCATGGCCACACTTACCTTTTGGTCACTGTGATGATGGGGGGTTAGACCCCATTGCCACAATGTTCAAAATGTGCTTCAGCTATGGACCCCACACTTATCTTTTGGTCACTGTGATGATGGGGGTTTAGGCCCCATTGCCACAATGTTCAAAATGTGCTTCAGCTATGGACCCCACACTTACCTTTTGGTCACTGTGATGATGGGGGTTTAGGCCCCATTGCCACAATGTTCAAAATGTGCTTCAGCTATGGACCCAACACTTACCTTTTGGTCAGTGTGATGATGGGGGTTTAGGCCCCATTGCCAAAATGTTCAAAATGTGCTTCAGCTATGGACCCCACACTTACCTTTTGGTCAGTGTGATGATGGGGGTTTAGGCCCCATTGCCACAATGTTCAAAATGTGCTTCAGCTATGGACCCCACACTTACCTTTTGGTCAGTGTGATGATGGGGTTTTAGGCCCCATTGCCACAATCTTCAAAATGTGCTTCAGCTATGGACCCCACACTTACCTTTTGGTCACTGTGATGATGGGGGTTTAGGCCCCATTGCCACAATGTTCAAAATGTGCTTCAGCTATGGACCCCACACTTACCTTTTGGTCACTGTGATGATGGGGGTTTAGGCCCCATTGCCACAATGTTCAAAATGTGCTTCAGCTATGGACCCCACACTTATATTTTGGTCACTGTGATGATGGTGGTTGGACCCCATTGCCACAGTGGTCATGGTCTGTTTGCATTGTGGAGGCCACACACATTTATGTGTGACACATGTGATAGGGGGTCACATTGTATGTTCAATTTCATGTTCAGTGTTGTAGGCATTTGACACAGTCTACACACGCTTGTCATGGTGTTGGGGGGATGTCTTTTTCTTACATTCCTTATGTTGGAGTATGCTGGTTGTGTCATGCATTACCCATCCTATGAGTAGGGGTGGTGTTGGTGGTAGGCATCCAGCCCCCCATGGGTAGGGGTGGTGGTAGTGGTAGGCATCCAGCACCCCATGGGTAGGGGTGGTGGTAGTGGTAGGCATCCAGCCCACCATGGGTACGGGTGGTGGTAGGCATCCAGCCCCCCATGGGTAGGGGTGGTAGTAGTGTCAGGTATCCATCCCCCCATGGGTAGGGATGGTAGTAGTGTCAGGTATCCAGCCCCCCATGGGTAGGGGTGGTGGTAGTGGTAGGCATCCAGCCCCCCATGAGTAGGGGTGGTAGTAGTGACAGGTATCCAGCCCCCCATGGGTAGGGGTGGTAGTAGTGACAGGTATCCAGCCCCCCATGGGTAGGGGTGGTAGTAGTGTCAGGTATCCAGCCCCCCATGGGTAGGGGTGGTGGTAGTGTCAGGTATTCATCCCCCTATGGGTAGGGGTGGTGGTAGTGGTAGGCATCCATCCCCCTATGGTGGGGATGGTAGTAGTGACAGGTATCCAGCTCCCCATGGGTAGGGGTGGTAGTAGTGACAGGTATCCAGCCCCCCATGGGTAGGGGTGGTGGTAGTGGTAGGCATCCAGCCCCCCATGAGTAGGGGTGGTAGTAGTGACAGGTATCCAGCCCCCCATGGGTAGGGGTGGTAGTAGTGACAGGTATCCAGCACCCCATGGGTAGGGGTGGTAGTAGTGTCAGGTATCCATCCCCCTATGGGTAGGGGTGGTGGTAGTGGTAGGCATCCATCCCCCTATGGTGGGGATGGTAGTAGTGACAGGCATCCAGCCCCCCATGGGTAGGGGTGGTAGTAGTGTCAGGTATCCAGCCCCCCATGGGTAGGGGTGGTAGTAGTGGTAGGTATCCAGCCCCCCTGAGTAGGGGTGGTGTTGGTGGTTGGCATCCATGCCCCTATGGGTGTATGTGGCATTGCTGATAGCCATCCCGCCCCTATGGTTCTGCTGTTGCTGCTGTAAGTAATTTCTGCATCCCTATGTGTGTGTGTTATATGTCGGGTACGTGTCGTTTGTTTGTGTTGTGGGTGTTTGACTTATCTTCTGCGCCGTACGTGTCCGTGCCAGTTCCGGTAATAGATGTAGAGTATTGGTAGGACCTGCGCGATGGGATTCATGGTTGGTTCGTCTCGTTCGGCTTTCTCGTTGCTTGGACTCGTACTCGTGGCTGGCGTGTTCGTCTCGTAGCCGTGGATCGTCTTGTGGCGCGAATCAGAGCTTATGTGCGGCTCTCCCGGATGCTCTGACGTGCCGTGCGTAGCGACGGGTTCGGAGCGTACGGAGTGCGCATCGTACTAGTCCGGCCGGACGGTGATGTATTTTGGCTTCCATGCGACTCGATTCGGCGTGTACGGATCCGGCTCGGGCGGGGAACAGGAGCTGCATTGGGTGAGTACGGCTGGGTCGGGATCTGGGCAGTTGTGCGCATCGTACTTGCTCGTTCGGACGTATGTACGAATCGGTCAGGAAACACGCATTCGGCTTGGGTTTTCTCCGGCCGAATGGTGTTAGGTGCGCTTCTGGCCGGGATAGGAATCGGCCCCTAAATCGTGTAAAATCAATCTAGTAGATTTCAACATTACTGATTTCTTTAAAAAAACAGAAGAATTGGACATTGTAAGTAAAGCAGCTGGCGGAAAAGGAGATACTAAATTCTGCTCAATGTGAAGCCATTCAGGTGAATTATTAAGATCTAAATGCTGAAACCATAAAATACTTTGTTTTAAAATAAAGGCGTTATGATATTTTAGAAAATCTGGTAAACCAAGCCCTCTAATAAGTTTAGACAATTTAAATTTTTTGTAACTTAACCGAGGCGATTTATTATTCCAAATAAATTTAGACAAAAATGTATCTATAGTCTTATAACATTTAAGAGGGAGTTGAATAGGTATCATTGAAAAAATATAAAACAGTTTAGGAGCCAAAATCATTTTAACTGCATCCATTCTTCCCCACCAAGATAAGCACAAGGAGGACCACTTTTGAATTTTAACCTTGATATACGCTAAAGTAGATTCAAAATTCAGAGTCAAAGTTTGTTTTACATTGTTGGCAAATAATATACCCAAGTATTTAAGTTTATCTTTTTGCCAAACAATATCCTTATTAGAGAGCATTGCAGGTAAACAATGAATATTTAACTGAAAAAATTCTGTTTAGTTAGTGTTAAGTTTATAACCTGAAATTTTAGAGTAGACATCAATTAAATTCAACAATGGAGGAATGGAAGATTCAGGGTTAGCAATATATAAAAGAATATCATCAGCATAAGCTGACGTTTTAATAGGGATGTTGTTTAGTTGAAGGCTTTCAATTTCATTGCAATTTCTAATAGCAATTAATAGGGGTTCAATAGCAATAAGAAAAAGTAATGAAGATAGTGGGCAACCTTGCCTGGTCCCTCTAAAAAGGCAAAACTTCTGTGAGAGTCTACCATTATTCGAAAGTTTGGCAGAAGGACTAGAGTAGAGTGCTGAAATCATACGGATGAACCCGGTACCAAAACGGAATGCAGACAGGGTGCGAAAAAGGTATTGCCAATGAAAAGCCTTTTCCGCATCTAATGCTTGAATTCCAACAGGAAAAGGCAATAATGCTCCAGCATCAATAGCATGAAATAATAGTCTAATATTATTTGACGAATGTCTCTTTTTCATAAAGCCAGACTGCTCCACATGGATAATAGAAGAAAGTATACAAGCTAACCTAGTCGCAATAATTTTAGCATACAATTTACAGTCTTGATTTATTAAAGAAATTGGACGGTAATTGGTAACCAGTGAAGGATCTTTATCTGGTTTCGGGAGGACAATAATCAAAGCTTCAGTAAATGAACCGGAAATAGACCCTGTATTGCTAAAGTGTGAAAACAAAGAAAGCAGGTATGATGAGAGGTGAGATGAAAATTCTTAATAAAATTCCGCAGGAATACCATCCGGACCCGGAGATTTCTTTAACTTTAGTGATTTAATAGCTGAAAGTATTTCCTCAATCGTAATAGGGAGTTCCAATTTAATTCTATTGGCGTGTGAGATTTTAGGTAAGCCACAGCCTTCCAAACAATTATCAATAAGAGCTATATCAGAAGAAGGTGGATTATTATATAAGTCCGAATAATATTTCATAAATTCCTTAATTATATCATCATGGGATAAAGCAATTGAACCATTTGGAGAGTGAATATCATTAATTTGATTTTTATCATTTTTTATACGAAGATAGTTAGCTAAAAGCCTACCAGACCTATTAGCGCTAAAACAAAATTTTGCTTTACTGTTAGAGATTTGTAATCCAGCTCTATTGCTTAAAATAGAATTCAGTTCATAACAAAATTTCTGTAATTTTACCTTATATTGGAGGTTGTTAAAGGTAATATATAGACGTTCAAATTTAGCTATCTGTTTTCCCAATTCTTCAATTTTAGTATTAAATAATTTATTTTCATGTGCCATAATGGAAATACCTTCACCTTTAATATATGCTTTAATTGCGTCCCATCGGTTAGTAATAGACGTGGAGTCTTCAGTGTTGAAAGAAAAATATTCTTGAATAGCTGATAAAAGTCTAGGTTTGTTATTGTCATTAAGAACAATATTGGTATTTATACGACAGCGACTATGACTATTTTGACTGGAATCACTAGATAAAATGCAGGAAATTAAAGCATGGTCAGAAATATCTATATTCTGAATTTCGGGATTAGAAATTGAGGAAATTAGATTACGAGAAATTAAAAAATAATCCAACCTAGAATAAGAGTCATGAGGATTAGAAAAAAAAGTAAACTGTTTGTCAGTAGGATTATGCAGACCCCAAATATCAACCATTTTAGTAGTATTAAAAAAAGATTTGAGAGAGAAAAACGCTTTCGGAGGGTGAAATTTGGCTTGTGATATTCTATCCAGTAATGGGTCAGATATAAGATTAAAATCCCCTCCAATAATCAGAGGAACATTACCCAATTTTAGAACCTCTGAAGTAAATCTTGACCAAAACTCCGGGTCATCATTAGTAGGCCCATAAACATTAATTAGATGGAAAACCTTATTGTCAATTTTTATATTGGCTATAATGAAACGACCTTCCGAATCAGAATGTTTATGCAAAATTTGAACATGTAATTTTTTTGCAAAAAGAATTGCTACCCCATTTTTTCTATTGAGAGCCGGAGTTGAAATAACAGCCCCTACCCATTTTTTATTCATTTAGGATAAAACTTTATCATCTACATGAGTTTCTTGAATTAAACAAATATCTGCTTTATGTCTAGCTAAATAATCTAAAACCTTAGTACGCTTACAGGGTGCCGTAAATCCTTAACATTAAATGAAACAATTTTAATACCATTACCACTTGACATTTTAAAAAAGGTAGAAAAAAAGAAAGATTAGAAAGATAGAATGAAAAAAGAACAGTAGCTCGAGTATCAATATATAGAGGACACAAAAGACGCAAACGAACAACAAAAATAATAACTATACAACATTTAAACATATATAGAACTCCTGAATCACACACACGCATGCCAAGAATAACCTACTCAACATGCCCTGAAAAAATACTCTAATTGATTAAAAATGCAGGCAATAAAAATCAAGCAACAATGAAGTCATGTAATAGCCTCATTTGTTTCCATAGATGACTGAGACTGCAGATCCAGAAAGTGGCGAAGATCCTCAGGATGTTGAAAAGACTTAGAAAACCCATCTTTCCAAATTCGCATAGTGGACGGATCAAACAAACCATATTTATAAACAGCATTTCTCAGCCTGGGACGAAGGTTCGCGAACTCCTTACGAATGTTGACCGTATCTTTCGCAAAGTCTTGATGAATAAAAGTTTTATTCCAATTGACCATTAACGAAGGGATATCTCTGGCAGCCTTTCGTATCAAAAATAGATGGTGATGAAGTGACGAGGCTTATCTTGTCTTGCAAAAAGAACAATTGATGGACAGAATGGAGAACAATGTCATACATTCACCCCAGTACAGAGATCTGGGCCTAAATCCATCGTTTTTTGCTCACCATGCCATTCCAGTTTCGACCCAGCCATATGCAAATCAGTCTTGACCCTGCGCCCAATGGAAACAGTCCAGCCCGAACTGCCAGGCCAGGTCCTCCCTGGACTGGAAACAAGCATCCTAGGACCGGTTTCGGGCTTTTCGCCCTCATCAGCCAGGATAGCTTGATTCCAGTGGCATGGAGAGCACGGGGCCCACGTCTGGGCATGCCCGTCCCACTCAGTGTGACAAATGCAAAAAGAACAATTGATGGACAGAATGCAGAACAATGTCATACATTCACCCCAGTACAGAGATCTGGGCCTAAATCCATCGTTTTTTTGCTCACCATGCCATTCCAGTTTGGACCCAGCCATATGCAAATCAGTCTTGACCCTGCGCCCAATGGGAACAGTCCAGCCCGAACTGCCAGGCCAGGTCCTCCCTGGACTGGAAACAAGCATCCTAGGACCGGTTTCGGGCTTTCAGCCCTCATCAGCCAGGATAGCTTGACTCCAGTGGCATGGAGGCACAGGGCCCATCATCTCCTTGTGTTTGCTTTGTTCGCCCTAAGTTGGCAGGGTATGCCCAGACGTGGGTCCCTTGCTCACTTTGCCACTGGATTCAAGCTAGCCTGGCTGATGAGGGCTGTGAGCCCGAAACCGGTCCCAGGATGCTTGTTTCCGGTCCAGGGAAGACATGGCTTGGCAGTTCGGGCTGGACTGTTCCCATGAGGCACAGGGTCAAGACTGATTTGCATATAGCTGAGTCTGAACTGGGGTGGCAAAGTGAGCTAAAGAACGATGATGGATTCAACCCAGATCTGTGACTGGGGGTGAGTTTCTGAAAAGTTTCAGCGCTCCGTCCATCATCTCCTTGTGTTTGCTTTGTTCGCCCTAAGTTGGCAGGGTATGCCCAGACGTGGGTCCCTTGCTCACTTTGCCACTGGATTCAAGCTAGCCTGGCTGATGAGGGCTGTGAGCCCGAAACCGGTCCCAGGATGCTTGTTTCCGGTCCAGGGAAGACATGGCTTGGCAGTTCGGGCTGGACTGTTCCCATGAGGCACAGGGTCAAGACTGATTTGCATATAGCTGTGTCTGAACTGGGGTGGCAAAGTGAGCTAATGATCGATGATGGATTCAACCCAGATCTGTGACTGGGGGTGAGTGTCTGAAAAGTTTCAGCGCTCCGTCCATCATCTCCTTGTGTTTGCTTTGTTCGCCCTAAGTTGGCAGGGTATGCCCAGACGTGGGTCCCTTGCTCACTTTGCCACTGGATTCAAGCTAGCCTGGCTAATGAGGGCTGTGAGCCCGAAACCGGTCCCAGGATGCTTGTTTCCGGTCCAGGGAAGACATGGCTTGGCAGTTCGGGCTGGACTGTTCCCATGAGGCACAGGGTCAAGACTGATTTGCATATAGCTGTGTCTGAACTGGGGTGGCAAAGTGAGCTAAAGAATGATGATGGATTCAACCCAGATCTGTGACTGGGGGCGAGTGTCTGAAAAGTTTCAGCGATCCGTCCATCATCTCCTTGTGTTTGCTTTATCTTGTCTTGGGTTGCGATGAAAAGGGATTCTGTGCGCCTTATCAATCTCAAATTTTTCAGGAAATTTAATACGCAAAAGACCAGGAAGTAGGTTTTCCAGATAAACCCTGCAATCATTACCTTCCACATCCTCTGGTAAATTAAAAATTTGCAGGTTTTATTGTCTATTGCGATTTTCCAAATCCAACAATAATTTATTCATCGGTTCAATTTTGGCTGCAATAGATATAAGATGGTCAATTTTAGCTTTATTGTATTGAATTTAATAGCATTGTCAGAGACCTTCATAGAAAGACCAGCCATATCTTTACGTACATTTTTTAATCACAGCCGCAATATTGTCAGTATTTGAACGTACAGCTTGTAAGTCCTCCAGTAAAGTGGATAATGAAGGTTAATTAATATCCACTAATTTAGATTTAACTGGAGGAGGAGAAATATTTTGTTTTCATCTGGTAGACATATTGTGGGACTGCTTGCCTTCCATAAGAAAAATAAAATAAATGCAAGCAACAATAAAGGAGCAGTCTCCTTTAATATTGAATGAACAATACTAATATAGAAGAGAAATGCTGCCTAAATAAGCAGAGTGCAGCAGCTATAACCAGCAGTGGGAGTGGCCCAGGCCTCAGCGCGCCCTTTCCTGAGCTTCTCTCCACCCCTCTGACAGGAATTCCAGGAACAGGAGCACCCCAGACACCGGAAAGCAGCTCATCTCCTTTAACTGCAGCCAAACGTGAGGAAAGGCTCAAAAAGGTAATGTGCAGATCGACTTCCTCTTTAACAACGTCGTCCAGAAAAAAATATAAAGGCCAGCCTTAATTCATCATGAAATTGTCTATAATGGGCAAATTTCGATGCTGCTCAGCGGGAGGCGACCATCTTGAACGGCGCGTTCGCGCGACTCGACACACATTTATTACAACAGAGGAAAGATAAAATTCAAGTTCATTATCACAATACAGCAAAATTGACCTGAGAGGGAGAAGAAGCAAAGTTGACATGAGGGAGAAAAGGGTCGTCATGACCCTCTCGAGGCTTCACCTATCGGTTATGTTATGTTATGTTAAGTAAGTATTTATAAAGCTCACAGCTACTCGATAGAGTGTCCCGGCGCTGAGAACCTTGTGACGGAGCTGGCCGTGTGCTGTCAGAACCGGACGAGTACTATTGCTGGAATAACCAAGTTTTCAATGACTTCCTAAAAGCAAGGAGGTATCATGGCCCTTTCCCACACTCAGCAATGGTAATACATAAATAAATAGCATATTATACACTCTGTGTATCTGTATCTCTTTCCCCTCTCTCTCTCTCTCTCTCTTTATATATATATATATAAATTTATATATATACTTTTTTAAACAGATATATATATATATATATATTCACTGAAAAAAACATAGGTTTCAGGGACGTTATAGTTACTTGCACATTTCACTCGTACAAAACCATAGAAATTCGGCCGTTATAGTTAGTTGAGCTAACTATAACTCACGCCCCACAATGCACTGCTGATGACGTCACATATTACATCATTCATGACATGGTCCATGACATCACTGATGACATCTCAAATGACATCACTGATGACATCACTGATGACATCATCCAGTGACTGTGTGTTTCTGTAAAGTTTAAATATGTTTTATAAATATATTGGCCAAGGTATATTGTAGAATGAGTGGCTGTATAAGTGTGTGGATGGAGGATTTAGTAGGTGTGTGACTGACTGTATAAGTGAGTGATTAAATGTCTCTTACTGAATTCATGGGTTAGTGACTAAACTGTGTGAATGTCTGTATCAGTTTGTCTATTGCTGTGTAAGCTGCTGCATTGGTTGATGAGTAGCTACATGAGTGTCTATATGGGTTATTGATTGGTTGCCTGAGTATTTGTATGGGTGCCTGAGTGTGTGTGTGAGTGGGTGGGAGGTGTGTGACTTTGTGCATAGATGTGTGAGTTCTTTATTCACTGGGTGTATGGGTTCAAGACTGCATGTGGAAACAGCTGTATGGGTGGGTGAGTGTGTGTATGGGTGTGTTGGTGAGTGAATGGATATCTCAGTGCTACATGTCCAAGTAACTACATATGTAAAATGCAGTGCATGAGAGAGTTGGAGTATATAAATGACTATACGTGAGAGTCAGTGATTGTGAGAGTGCTGTATGGATAAGTGTGTACTTGTATCAGTGATTGTATAAGAGAGTAAGTATATGTTAATATCACTATGAATAAGTGAGGTTGTGTGTGTATAACTGTATAGCTGAGTAAATAGAAGTGTGATTGATTCTTTGCATGACTGACTAGATGTGTGAGTAACTCTGGATGAGTGGCGGTGTGTGAGTGTTTGTATAGGTGTATGAGTGCCTATAATAGTGTTGTATTGATGAGTCACTGCATGTATGAGTGACTTTATGGGTGAATGAGTGGATGTGTGTGTAGACCTAGGAATCAGTGCGTGCGTATGTAGTAACTGGTATTGGTGTCTGTATTGTTTCGAAAATGGTAGTCTGTATTTTAGAATGGGTGTATCAAAGGTTTTATTAAGGTATGAGGAGGTGCATCAGATTTTCACGTGGATGATGTCATCAGTGATGTCATCAGTGATGTCATTTGAGATGTCATCAGTGATGTCATCAGTGACGTCACTGATCATGTCATGAATGATGTAATATGTGACGTCATCAGCAGTGCATTGTGGGGGCGTGAGTTATAGTTAGCTCAACTAACTATAACGGCCGAATTTCTATGGTTTTGTACGAGTGAAATGTGCAAGTAACTATAACGTCCCTGAAACCTATGGTTTTTTCAGTGAATTTGAAAGGTTTTTAACATGATAATTTGTAACTATAACGTCCCTGAAACCTATGGTTTTTTCAGTGAATTTCAAAGATTTTTTAAATGCTAATTTCTAATTATAATGTTCATTAAACCTATCTGCTGTGCGATCCAAAAACAAGCTGGTGCTTGTAGTGTTGTGGACAGTGGATGCAACCATGTTACCTCAGGCAGTGGGGAAGATCTCGGTCATGAACCTGTGTCGTCGCCCCCTGTAAGCGGAAGCACAGTGGGCTGGTCCAACGTACGCCACTCCAGCGTAGAAGTGTGAATAAATAGGCCGGGGTTCTGGGCGTGGTTCACTTGTGTGAAAGCCAGCGCGTCTGCCAGAACGGCGACCCTCACCCTGCCATGTGGCTGCCGCCATGACCGTGGGCCTCCTCGACACAAGCCCCCTGCGAACACAGCGGCACAGCACTGCAGTGTTATGTCTGTACAGACTACTGCCTTCGATCTACACTGCGGACAGCAGGGCTCACAATTCAGATTGAGTCGCGATTGCAGATGACGCAGTCCAGTAGGCAAGACACATTGCTCCCAGTGCGGCCCGCCCGGACCACGCATCATCGCAGGCTGCGTACACGCTGAGCGCCAGAGGTACCACTAACTCAGTGCACCACAAGTAAACGCCACATGGCCTTATTAAGGCAGAATTCATTAAACAAAACACATTGCTACCAGTGCGGCCCACACGGACCACGCATCATCACAGGATGCGCACACGCTGAGTGCTTTAGGTGCCACTAGCTCACTGCACCATAAGTCATCGCCACGTACCCTTAAACCTACATAATATCCTTTTAGTATCCTTGCTTCAAGAACTTTTTGATATCAATTATAGCTTTAGTACAATGACCAAATTCATCTTGCAAGTCCAAAGGAACACTGAATGGCAGTCTACACTGGGGAAAGCAGAGCCCACAATTCGAATTCAGTTTTGATTTATTTATTGCAGAGTGAACTGTACTCTATGTTGTTGGATTTTCTCAAGAGGAAGTCACAAAAAGCATTCCTCGATGTCTGTGCTGACTACTGCCTTCGATCTACACTGCGGTCAGCAGAGCTCACCATTCAAATTCAGCCTTGATTTATTAATTGGACAGAGAATTGTACTCTATGTCGTTGGATTTTCTCAAGAGGAAGTGACAAAAAGTTTTCCTCGATGTCTGTACTGACTACTGCCTTCGATCTACACTGCGGACAGCAGGGCTCACAATTCAGATGGAGTTGCGATTGCAGATGACGAAGTCCAGTAGGCAACAGACATTGCTACCAGTGCGGCCCTCCCGGACCACGCATTATCGCTAGCTGTGCACACGCGGAATGCTTCTGATGCTCCTACCTCAGTCCACCACAACTGATGGACCCTTTATGACAGAACCTTTTGTGTATGATTTCAGATCTGGTGCCCCTAACTTAGTGTAGCACAAGTCATGGACCCTTTATGATTGAATCTCTGTGTGTGATCCGATGATTACTGTTGTACTTGTTACCAGCACCAACCATTCCCGGAGGGCTGGCTTACACTCACCCCACACGCATCCAGCACAGACGTCACTGGACATGTGACCCTGGTAATAAAAAGGAGTCGAGTGCACGTGCTCGTACCCAGTTCAACTATCTATCTGTGTCCGTGTGTTCATTATGTATGCAACATGCTGCCCCTGGGCCCTACCACATTACATTGTGCTCTGGACAGAGTATGCAACCAACTTACCTTTGACAGTGGGAGAAAACTTTGGTTATGTAACTTTGTCTCGGTCATTGTACAAGTACGTACGTAGAAACTGGATGATTAGAGTACTGCAAGGAGAGTGTATAGTGAATTTATAAGTGCATGGGGATTGGCGGAGTGATTGTATAAGTACATATGTTGGCGCACCCTAACTCCGACAACGAGCTTGTCTCTAATTGGCTGCCCTCCATGTCCCAAAAACTGAAATTTGGATTTTGCATGGCCCAGTATTGCTACAGCTGCAATACTCCACTGAATGTGCAATAAACATTCACACCCACACAGATGTGTCATGTCCACCATCTTTCTTGTGTGGAACTATGGATGAATGTAGGGTCAGTGATTCCCCGTACCTTCCATGTTGGCCATGTTCAGGGACTTGTGCTTTACAGAACAAGGGTCCCACACAATTTGGAATGCAGAAAAACAATTTCACAGTTTTATAATAAAAATTGGATATAACAAATGTTTTAATATACAAATAGGTAATTTAATGCGAAAGTCTATAAAACAGGGAAATGATATCACGCGAAAAAATAGGGTGAGCAACCGTGGCAAGGCAGAGGGAAATCAGCCGATTTCCTTACCCCAGGCAAATGACTTAAAACGTGACTTTTCGGTATATGTGATATAAATAAACAAAAGTCACAATTGAGGTTACATCTCATACTCCACAATAGAATATAAATAGCGGTATAGTGTTGAGAATGTATATGTCGACGACGTTTCAATCCCGGTGGGAGTATCGGGATCTCATCAGGACTAACAGATAGAACAGGTGCCTGAGAAGTTGCCTGGATAAATATGAGGGAAGGGAAGGGGAAGGGAGAGAAAAGAGGCAATTTAGGAATAAAATTAAAACCATAGAAAGGGAAAATAGAAAGGTAAAGGAAATAAAGTATGGCGGTAGGGCGGATAAGTGAGGGTATCGGGGGGGAGAAATAAGGGGAGGTGGGAGAATTATCAGGGAAGGTGAAGGGAGAGAGAAAAGATAAAGTAATAAAGGACTGAGAATAACCCATGGAGAAAGAGAGGTGGAGAGAGGAGGGGAGGATTGGCACTGGAAGGGAAAAGTGAAGGGAAACAGGAAGGAGGGGAGGAAGAAACGGAGTGAGAGAGTAGACCAAATGAAGGACTAACCAATTGAACTGCAATCGGGAAAAGCCGCGATGCGGGGGGCCAGTACGAGATGCTGGCAGTGGGTTCCAACAAGAGCAATCCGGAGACACTTAAGTATGCGGGGGTCTAGAAGGAGGAAGGAGAGATGGTAAGGTAAGAGGCACCGGATGTGGAGAAGGGGAGGCAAACGTGATAGGAATCTTACCGTGTGGATCATGGGTGTTCAATCAGGAAAAATTGAGTTTCAGCTCCCAGCAGGGAGACTGCAATGTTGATGGGCGTGCCGGAAAGCAGGCCGCTGTGTGCAATAAGGACAGCTGCAACCCCGGAATCGGGAATAAGGAAATGGAACCGAGCGGCGGCTCGATGTCTAAGGAGAAGGAAAGGGGGGAAAAGACCGGGAATTAGGGGGTGGAATAGGAGCGGAATAGAACAAAACCAGTGGGTTCCGTTGCGCCGCTGGGCCAGGCTTACCTGATGCGAGACGGAAAGCAGGCAGCCCTGGGATCAGGGGTGCACCGTGCAGTGACGATCAAGGCGGGCAGACTGAGTGATGCTGTATGATGTCAGGATACCTACGTGGTCTCGGGGCACCGGAAGTGACGTGGTAGGCAGCCACGAGTTTGCCGGCTCGACGTACGGGTGGCGGCCATGTTGGAGAGGGGTGAGAGACAAGGCAGGGATGCGGAAAAGGGGGGGGGAGAGAGAGCCAACCAAGACAAGGGGTAGGGGAGCGATAGGAGTGAGTGCACTGGAGGATGAAGGTGCAGAAGCCAATTAGGCGTCTGCCAATAGGTAAGGAAAGTAGAAAAAAGACAAGGAGGGGATACGAGAACCACATGGGAGAGGGAGTGGGAAGTGAAGGGGGTATAGTACTGGAGTTATAGAGATTATCAAGGGGCGTAGGGGAATAGAAGGGGTGGGGAATAAAGGTAAGAGACTAGGATAGGAGGTCGGAATGGAATACAGTGTGAGGGAGAAGGAATTACAGTTAGCAGTACAGTATTGACAGAAGAACCATTGAGCACAAATTGCTAAGTATGATTACAGCAAGTTTGACCAGTCCTCCAGGCGATTCAGTCCTGTGTGGAGACTGTCCGTACGTATAATCCATTTTAATTCCTCCTTGTTGAGGATGCCTGCAATGTTTGTATTTCTTGGTGGTTGTAGGATCACTGCGATGACTTGCCACCTTATTTGGTCCTCCGTGTGGTTCAATGCGGCAAAATGTTCAACAAGAGGTGCGTTGGGTGTCGCACAACGTATCTGACTTCTGTGTTGGCAGATCCGGATCCTGATTTTTTGTGTCGTTTGTCCCACATATATTAAGTTGCATGGGCAAAAAATGGCGTATATAACATTGGCAGTGTTACAATTGGAGAAGTTTGATAAAGTGACATCAATATTGGCATGCACAAACTTCTTAGTGTCATTTGTCAGGTGGCAAACACTGCAACCACCACATTTGAAGTGTCCTTGTACAGGTGGTAGCCCCCAAATCTGCCTGAGTGTGGTCTTGTTGTTGCCGCTGGGGAGGGCTGCTCTGACAAGGTGATCTTGTATACTTTTATTTTTCTTAAATGCGAATAAGGGACGTTCTAAATTTAGACTCCCTGCATTAAGCGTGGGCCAATGTTTGAGGATACTCTTCCTGACTGAGTTGGAGATCGGGGAGAATGTGGTGACACAGACTAATTTATCGCTGTTGTTTCTTTCTTTGGGGCTCAACAAAATCTCTCTTGGGCAATACCACGCGCGTTTCATGGCTGTTTTCACTAGTTTGCGCGGGTAGCCTCTGCTTATCAATTTATTGGTTAGGACTATGGCTTCCCTAAAATAATCCTCCCTGCGGAAGCAATTGCGGCGCAAGCGCAGGAATTGGGAGTTCGGGAGGGAGTCACGTAAAGCCCTAGGATGATGACTACTATAGGCCAACAGTGTGTTTTTTTCTGTGGGTTTACGGTATAAGGAGGTGTAGAGTGTCCCTTCGTGTGCAATAATCTTGAGATCAAGGAAGGCAATCTCCTGTTTACTCATATTTATGGTAAAGTTAAGGCCATTACAGTGAGTGTTCAACCAATCTTTGAAGTGTAACAAGTCCATACTAGTGCCCTTAACCTGTTGGTAGAAATTACCATTAAATAGGAAAAAGTTCCTGGTGAGGGGTTGAGGTCTGGAATTGAGGAACATCTCAAGGACCTCCATGTTCCTCAATTCCAGACCTCAACCCCACCCAGTCCCTACCTCCTTTCTACTACACCTTCTTAAAATATGCCTCACCAGGAACTTTTTCCTATTTAATGGTAATTTCTACCAACAGGTTAAGGGCACTAGTATGGGCGCAGTTTTCACTCCAAACTTTGCCATACTATACATGGACTGTCTCGAGACACAAAGAATACTGTCACCCCGTAACCCTTTCAGAGCTAACATTCTTGAATGGAAGCGCTATATTGACAATATCTTCCTCATTTGGAGAGGGACAGATTTGGACTTGTTACACTTCAAAGATTGGTTGAACACTCACTGTAATGGCCTTAACTTTACCATAAATATGAGTAAACAGGAGATTGCTTTCCTTGATCTCAAGATTATTGCACACGAAGGGACACTCTACACCTCCTTATACCGTAAACCCACAGAAAAAAACACACTGTTGGCCTATAGTAGTCATCATCCTAGGGCTTTACGTGACTCCCTCCCGTACTCCCAATTCCTGTGCTTGCGCCGCAATTGCTTCCGCAAGGAGGATTATTTTAGGGAAGCCATAGTCCTAACCAATAAATTGATAAGCAGAGGCTACCCGCGCAAACTAGTGAAAACAGCCATGAAACGCGCGTGGTATTGCCCAAGAGAGATTTTGTTGAGCCCCAAAGAAAGAAACAACAGCGATAAATTAGTCTGTGTCACCACATTCTCCCCGATCTCCAACTCAGTCAGGAAGAGTATCCTCAAACATTGGCCCACGCTTAATGCAGGGAGTCTAAATTTAGAACGTCCCTTATTCGCATTTAAGAAAAATAAAAGTATACGAGATCACCTTGTCAGAGCAGCCCTCCCCAGCGGCAACAACAAGACCACACTCAGGCAGATTTGGGGGCTACCACCTGTACAAGGACACTTCAAATGTGGTGGTTGCAGTGTTTGCCACCTGACAAATGACACTAAGAAGTTTGTGCATGCCAATATTGATGTCACTTTATCAAACTTCTCCAATTGTAACACTGCCAATGTTATATACGCCATTTTTTGCCCATGCAACTTAATATATGTGGGACAAACGACACAAAAAATCAGGATCCGGATCTGCCAACACAGAAGTCGGATACGTTGTGCGACACCCAACGCACCTCTTGTTGAACATTTTGCCGCATTGAACCACACGGAGGACCAAATAAGGTGGCAAGTCATCGCAGTGATCCTACAACCACCAAGAAATACAAACATTGCAGGCATCCTCAACAAGGAGGAATTAAAATGGATTATACGTACGGACAGTCTCCACACAGGACTGAATCGCCTGGAGGACTGGTCAAACTTGCTTTAATCATACTTAGCAATTTGTGCTCAATGGTTCTTCTGTCAATACTGTACTGCTAACTGTAATTCCTTCTCCCTCACACTGTATTCCATTCCGACCTCCTATCCTAGTCTCTTACCTTTATTCCCCACCCCTTCTATTCCCCTACGCCCCTTGATAATCTCTATAACTCCAGTACTATACCCCCTTCACTTCCCACTCCCTCTCCCATGTGGTTCTCGTATCCCCTCCTTGTCTTTTTTCTACTTTCCTTACCTATTGGCAGATGCCTAATTGGCTTCTGCACCTTCATCCTCCAGTGCACTCACTCCTATTGCTCCCCTACCCCTTGTCTTGGTTGGCTCTCTCTTCCCCCCCCCCTTTTCCGCATCCCTGCCTTGTCTCTCACCCCTCTCCAACATGGCCGCCACCCGTACGTCGAGCCGGCACACTCGTGGCTGCCTACCACGTCACTTCTGGTGCCCCGAGACCACGTAGGTATCCTGACATCATACATATCACGTTTGCCTCCCCTTCTCCACATCCGGTGCCTCTTACCTTACCATCTCCCCTTCCTCCTTCTAGACCACCGCATACTTAAGTGTCTCCGGATTGCTCTTGTTGGAACCCACTGCCAGCATCTCGTACTGGCCCCCCGCATCGCGGCTTTTCCCGATTGCAGTTCAATTGGTTTGTCCTTCATTTGGTCTACTCTCTCACTCCGTTTCTTCCTCCCCTCCTTCCCGTTTCCCTTCACTTTTCCCTTCCAGTGCCAATCCTCCCCTCCTCTCTCCACCTCTCTTTCTCCATGGGTTATTCTCAGTCTTTTATTACTTTATCTTTTCTCTCTCCCTTCACCTTCCCTTCCCTGATAATTCTCCCACCTCCCCTTATTTCTCCCCCCCGATACCCTCACTTATCCGCCCTACCGCCATACTTTATTTCCTTTACCTTTCTATTTTCCCTTTCTATGGTTTTAATTTTATTCCTAAATTGCCTCTTTTCTCTCCCTTCCCCTTCCCTTCCCTCATACTTATCCAGGCAACTTCTCAGGCACCTGTTCTATCTGTTAGTCCTGATGAGATCCCGATACTCCCACCGGGATTGAAACGTCGTCAACATATACATTCTCAACTCTATACCGCTATTTATATTCTATTGTGGAGTATGAGATGTAACCTCAATTGTGACTTTTGTTTATTTATATCACATATACCGAAAAGTCACGTTTTAAGTCATTTGCCTGGGGTAAGGAAATCGGCTGATTTCCCTCTGCCTTGCCACGGTTGCTCACCCTATTTTTTCGCGTGATATCATTTCCCTGTTTTATAGACTTTCGCATTAAATTACCTATTTGTATATTAAAACATTTGTTATATCCAATTTTTATTATAAAACTGTGAAATTGTTTTTCTGCATTCCAAATTGTGTGGGACCCTTGTTCTGTAAAGCATAACTTCACCCTTGGTCCCCGCTGACTTCCAGGGTCTCCTTGTTTTTCTTGCTATATATATATGTTCAGGGACTTGGCTCACAGAGTGACACATTGACGCTTGCGACCCGGGTGACGGCAGCACTACAACAAGAACACCCACATGCCAATGTTGCAAGATTTTTTAAGCATTCTCTAGCCCAAAGACAACCAAAAAGTAGCCCAAACTAGCCCAATATTGCTACTTTAAGGAAGGAGGGGCAGGGACATCGTCAAGCAGGCGGTGAATGGATTGGAATTGATGTTGCAGCAGGCTGCCAAGTAAATATTTGTCTAATAAAGCGCTTTAACATACTAGTTTGCTGGAGCGCTGTATATATATTTATAATCTGGCAACTAGCACAAACCAAAATTTTACCGCACAACCGGGAAAAATATAGCCCAATTGTGCGTGATCTAGCCCAATCTGGCAACAGTGCCGCATCAGCTGATTCCTCATACAGCTCACGATAGAGCCACGCCCATAGCTTCGGAGTCATTCTTCACAGCCTCACGTAGGACTGGCATACGCCAGGCCAGCCCACTTTGCTTACGCTTACAGAGAAAGACAACAACGCTACATGGCCCAGATTTTCATTGTAGTGATCTGCTGGTCACAAGTCTAGTTGTCAGTATGCCACAGCCACTCCCTCACGGCTGGTATACACCCACCCACACTACACCCATCCAGCACAGGCGTCACAGGACACGTGACCCTACCAATAAAAAGACCGGGCACACGTGCTCTAAACCATTTTAGAGTTGCTCCCACCGCATGCACTGTGATGGCCCGTCTCGGTGGTTCGGACACCTCATGTAGGCCTGAGCCACCGAACAGGGAGGCCTACCACCACGTGCGTGGCCTCACTGTTCACTGAGTTAGTGGCACCGCAAGGACTGAGCGGGTGTGCAACCTGCGATGATGATAGGTGCACTAGTATGTCCTCTGCCATGGCAAAATCAAGACGCAGCACCAAATGTGAGACCTGTTGGCCTGCGGAGCGGGACTGCATGATGCGGAGGGTGCCCTGTCCGCGAAAAGGTGAGCAGTGAGGCCTGGGTGCGCAGCAGTGGGCAAATACGTCTGGGCAGCGGGAGTGGATACACAAAGCGGCACAGCGATTTAGGCGTACGCAGTCGTATATACTCTCCCATTACTAATTCTGTACTATGTTTAGATGTGGGAGCTTGAGGGCTCCACTAGGTCCCGGCACGTGGTTGGAGACACAGCACTCACTGTCCCTCTTCATCTCTTCCTTTCTCTCCTTCACACTCTTTCTCTCTCTCTTCTTCTCACACTGTTTCTCTCTTTCTCTCTCTCTTCCTCTTTCTCACACTCTTTCTCTCTCTCTCTCTCTCTCTGTTTCTCTCTCTTCGTCTCTCTCACTCTTTCTCTTCCTCTCACTCTTTCTTTCTTTTTCTCTCTCTCTTCCTCTCACTCTCACTGTTTCTCTCTTTCTCTCTGTATTCCTCTGACTCTTTGTTTCTTTTTCTCTCTGTCTTCCTCTCACTCTTTCTTTCTCTCTCTATCTCTCTTTCTCTCTCCTTTGATGGACGCATGACGCACAATCTTATCTTGCTTTTTGTCTTGCAGGCCTGCGATGAAGCGTGGCCATCCTGCAATCAACACTCAACCTGAATTGTGAGCTCTGCTCTCCGCGTGTACACAATGGGTGAGGATGTTTCTTCGGCACGTGGTGGACCCTCTTCGACACACGCCGGTGGTGTAAGGTGAGCAGAGAGGCTTGTTTGCGCAGCGGCGGGCAGTCACCTCTGGGCAGTGGGAGTGGATGGGGTGCAGCAGCGGCACGCAGTCACCTCCGGGCAGTGGGAGTGCATGGGGTGCAGCAGCCTGGGTGAGCAGCGGCTGTCATACACCTCTGGGCAGTGGGAGTGGATGGAGTGCAGCAGCCTGGGTGTACAGCAGCGGGTAGACACCTCTGGGCAGTGGAAGTGGATGGGGTACACTAGCCTGGATACACAAAGGCGGGACAGCGATTTAGGCATACGCAGTTGTATGTACTCATCCATTACTGATTCCATTTTTATGTTTCAGATGACTAAGCTTGAGGGCTGCCCTATATCCCGGCACGTGGTTGGAGACACACCGGTGACAGAAAGGTGAGCTGTGAGGACTTTCTCCACAGTGTCAACACCCACTCTCCCTCTCCATCTCTTCCTTTCTGTCACTCACACTCTTTCTCTTTCTCAATCTCTATCTCTTCCTTTCTCTCTCTCACACTCTTTCTCTCTTTCTCTGTCTCTTCCTCTCTCTCTCATTCTTTCTTTCTCTCTCTTCCTCTCTCTCACTCTTTCTCTCTCTCTCTTCCTCTCTCTCACACTATTTCTCTCTTTCTCTCTTCCTTGTATCTCACTCTTTCTCTCTTTCTCTCTCACTCTTTCTCTCTTTCTCTGTCTTCCTCTCTCTCTCACTCTTTCTTTCTTTCTCTCTCGCTTCCTCTCTCTCACTCTTTCTCTCTTTCTTTCTCTCTCTCTCCTTTGCTGGACGCATGACGCACCATCTTATCTTTCTTTTTGTCTTGCAGGCTGTGATTCACAAATTGTGCAGTTGTATGTACTCATCCATTACTGATTCCATACTATGTTTCAGATGACTGAGCTTGAGGGCTGCCCTATATCCCGGCATGTGGTTGGAGACACACCGGTGGCACAAAGGTGAGCTGTGAAGATTTTCTCCACACTGTCAACACTCACTCTCCCTCTCCATCTCTTCCTTTCTGTCACTCACACTCTTTCTCTCACTCTCTATCTCTTCCTTTCTCTCTCTCACACTCTTTCTCTCTTTCTCTGTCTCTTCCTCTCTCACTCTTTCTCTCTCTCTTCCTCTCTCTCATACTGTTTCTCTCTTTCTCTCTTCCTTGTATCTCACTCTTTCTCTCTTTCTCTGTCTTCCTCTCTCTCACACTTTCTCTCTTCCTCACTCTTTCTCTCTCTTCCTTTCTCTCACTCTTTCTCTCTCTCTCTTCCTCTCTCTCACTCTTTCTCTCTCTCTTCCTCTCTCTCACTCTTTCTCTCTCTCACTGTTTCTCTCTCTCTTCGTCTCTCTCACTCTTTCTCTCTGTCTTCCTCTCACTCTTTCTTTCTTTTTCTCTCTCTCTTCCTGTGACTCCCACTGTTTCTCTCTTTCTCTCTGTCTTCCTCTCACTCCTTCTTTCTTTTTCTCTCTGTCTTCCTCTCACTCTTTCTTTCTCTCTCTGTCTCTCTTTCTCTCTCCTTTGATGGACGAATGACGCACAATCCTATCTTGCTTTTTATCTAACAGGCTGTGATTCACGAATCGACGTCCCCCCCCCACACCACCACAGCTGAACGCGTGTACAAACTGCGATGATGCGTGGCCATCCTGACAACGCCTGACAAAGTTGCTTCAGCACGTGGTGCACCCTCTTACACACACGCCGGTGGCGGAAGGTGAGCAGAGATACTTCTTTCCGCAGCAGCGGGCAGTCACCTCTGGGCGGTGGGAGTGGATAGTGTGCAGCAGCCTGGGCGCACAAGAGCGCACAGACACCTCCGAGCAGTGGGAGTGGATGGGCTGCAGCAGCCTGAGTGCGCATTGCCGAAACAGATAATTAGGCGTGTGCAGTTGTATGTACTCTGCAATTACTAATTCTATACTATCTTTCAGATCACTAAACTTAAGGGTGCACTATGTCCCTGCACGTGGTTGGAGACACACCAGAGGCACAAAGGTAAGCTGCGAAGATTTTCTCCAGTGTCAACACTCCCTCTCCATCTCTTCCTTTCTCTCTCTCACACTTTCTCTCTTTCTCTGTCTGTTCCTCTCTCTCATTCTTTCTTTCTCTCTCTTCCTCTCTCACTCTTTCTCTCTCTCTTTCTCGCTTTCTCTCTACCTCTCTCTCACACTGTTTCTCTCTCTCTCTTTTCCTTGTATCTTACTCTTTCTCTCTCTCACTCTTTCCCTTTCTCTGTCTTTCTCTGTCTTCCTCTCTCTCACTCTTTCTCTCCTCTCTCTCACTCTTCCTCTCTCTCTTCCTCTCTCTCACTCTTTCTCTCTCTCTTCCTCTCTCTCACTCTTTCTCTCTCTCTCTTCCTCTCTCACACTATTTCTCTCTTTCTCTCTCTCACTCTTTCTCTCTCTCTTTCTCGCTTTCTCTCTACCTCTCTCTCACACTGTTTCTCTCTCTCTCTTTTCCTTGTATCTTACTCTTTCTCTCTCTCACTCTTTCCCTTTCTCTGTCTTTCTCTATCTTCCTCTCTCTCACTCTTTCTCTCCTCTCTCTCACTCTTCCTCTCTCTCTTCCTCTCTCTCACTCTTTCTCTCTCTCTTCCTCTCTCTCACTCTTTCTCTCTCTCTCTTCCTCTCTCACACTATTTCTCTCTTTCTCTCTCTCACTCTTTCTCTATTTCTTTGTCTTCCTCTCTCACTCTTTCTTTGTTTCTCTCTTTCTCCCTCACTCTTTCTCTTTATCCTTTGCTGGACGCATGACGCACCATCTTATCTTTCTTTTTGTCTTACAGGCTGTGATTCACAAATGGTCCAGCGATGACACGACATGGCTGTACATAGTTTTATTTGTTGTTGTTTTGTTTTAATAAAATGTTTTATATGTAAATCCATACATGACTAAGATTCTTATTTGTCCCACCTAACGTGACTGTCACATTTGTTTGTGGGGGTGGGGGTGGGGATGAGGGGAGATGGCGGACAAGGAGCTCCTACTGGGGGATGTCGGAGCAGTGTTGGGTGTCCGACCTGCATGATCGTTGCCTCCATTACTTCTGTTCTCAGAGACTTAAGAGCCGGCGGTCTGGCTCGTAGATGAAGAACTGCGAGCCGACTAGCAGGCTCATAGAGGGAGAACCGCGGCCCGTCAGTTCGCAGAGGAAGAGCTGCGGGCCAGCTCGCAGAGGAACACCTGCGGGCTGACTAGTATAGGGAAAGGTGCTGGCCATCGGCTTCCAAAGGGATAGCTGCGGAACACTGATGTGGGGAGAGGGAGCGTGAAGAGCGTATCTCGCAGAGAGACACCTCCGGTATATTTCCAGTATTGGCTTCACAGATACAACTGCGGGCCCGAGAACTCGCACCCGAAGAACTGTGAGCCGACAAGTGGTTCGCAGAGGCAGACTTGCGGGCCCAAGTATGTTGTTGGAGGTATGCTGTTGATGGTGGAAAAGGGTGCGTTACCTGCTGATGTAGGGACTCGCAGCGTGAAAGCGGTATCTCGCACAGACAGAGCTCCGGTATATTAAATTGCCCCCGGGACCTTTCTTTTATATTTTCACTCGATGCGAGGCACAAGATGGCTGCTAACACTTCCTGGTTTGAATTGTTAGCAGCCAATCAGAGGCAAGCTCGTGCTCGGGAGTTAGGCACAGTTCAGATATATATATCTTTTCTTCCTTTAATATCTCAAAAACTACTGAACGGATTTACACCATTTCCACAAAACCGCGCTTTCTGCACCAAGACCTTTCTCCCTGCCAAATTTGGCATAATTCCGTTCAGCAGTTTGACCTGCAGCCTTGTCTAAAGTTTCCTATGGAAAATGCATTGCGAAAACACTTTTTCGGACCCCCCTTTTTTCTCAGCCCCCCTTCACCAATCACCCTGTAATATGTCTTCGCAGCTCAATACACCCCTAAACTTTCAAGATACGACCTGATCAAAAAAGAGAAACTTTCTGGAATATTTAGTAAAGATTCGTCAAACGACGCCAAAGTTATAAGCACATGGAGGTCTCCAGGAGGGGGGCCGCGCAACCCCCCTCCCAACATGAGTGAAGCCCTGGGTCTGCGGGGACCCCAGCGGGCCCCCGCAGCCCCACCGAGCCCCCACTATTATTTTTTAAGAAATGCCCCCGGGACCTAGCCCACCCCGGGGTCTCATTAAAATAAAACGCGGGACCCCACCACCCCAGCGCGAATTACGCCGATATTTTTTTATTTTTTTAAAAATGTTTTTTTGGGCCCTGGGGTCTTTCTGGGACCCCCTGAGCAGGCCTAGGGGGTCACGGTGTTTCTACCCTGCCCCCTTCTCTTGTTTTATACCTTTGTTTCTCTGTTTTCTAGTGACTCGCTTCTACCGAGCCACAAGATGGCTGCCAACACTTCCTGGTTTGGAGTGTTCGCAGCCAATCACAGTGAAACTCATGCACGGGACTTAGGCTCCGCCCAGATATCAAAACTTTTATTTTTCTAATTTCTCAGCAACTACTGAACGGATTTACACAATTTAAAAAAAAGGTCGCTTTCTGATCCAAGCACTACCTTTTTGCCAAATTTGGGGAAATTCCGTTCAGTAGTTTCGGCTCTAGCCTTGCACAAAGTTTCCTATGGGAAATTGATTTTTTGACTCTTATTCTTTGAATTTCTCAAAAACTACTGAACGGATTTACACCATTTAAAAAAAAGGTCGCTTTCTGAACCAAGCTCTACCTTTCTGCCAAATTTGAGGTAATTCCGTTCAGCAGTTCGGGTTGTAGCTCGTCGCAAAATTTCCTATGGAAATTAACATGGAGAAAACGCGTTTTGGGACCACCCTTTTTTCTCAGCCCCCGCTTGACAAATCACCCCCAAACTTCCAAGATAGGAGCTGACCTAAAAGTGCAACTTTTTGGAAAATTTCATAAAGATTCGTCAAACGATGCCAAAGTTATTAGCAAATCAAAAAACGCTTTTCCTATGGAAACTAGGTTGTAACTATAACTACCTACTGGCGACCGCCAGTAGGTAATATATCATCATCTTTTCAAAAATAAACCTGCCAGACAGGACAGTAACACACTTTTTTTTTTAAAAGTTTCAATTTTGCAACCTGCAATCAATCACTTGATTTTAAGGTAAGCCATGTTTAAACTCAGGGCTTTATATACGCCTGGTCCCTCGGGGTCTCAGACCATGTATTAATTAAAAACAGATACCTATCGGGCCCTATATTCATGTCCTTAAGTTTACTGGCAAAAACACTGGTCAATTTCCTGAACAATTAATGTATTCAGTGTTTAGGAGATACATGTAGACTATTTAGTTCCTGTCTACATTTCACATTTTACTTAATCCTGCATTCCCTGAGAGAGTTAGCTATTTCTAGGGTGTTGTTTTACTGTATTTTTTGGATCAGTGACAGAATATCTGAAAAGAAAATATCCTGTAGACAGAACATTGGGCCAAAAAGTTCGAGGTCAAGAATATCGAGTAGGTAAGTGCAAATAGGTAAGTATAAATGTACTATTCTTAACTCTAGCGCTGCATACCTTGAAGATATATATATCCTCAAGGTACATATATGTGGAGTTATATATAGTAAAACTTTACTTACCCATAGAAAATGACCTACGCGATATTCTTGTCCTCGATTTTTTTGACACGATATTCTGTCCCACGATATTTGTGTTTCCAATATTTTGTCCAAATACCGTATTTTTTTCGTGTTGTATATTTCTCTTTTTTATTGAATACTTTGAACTGAGTCACCTTTGGGTATATAAAACAGGCTACGATAAAGAACTCCGTAGTTGAGGCTGAAGGCAGGTCAAGTTTCTCACAGTGCATCTCAGTGGGTCAAAAAGGTGTTAGGAATACATGGTCACCTAATCCTGGGCCTCTCTGCAGAGAGTACAGAGCACTGGTCACGTATTCCATATGCAAGTCCGATTCTGTGCAAATGTGTGTGAAGGAGGTACACAGTTGGCAAAATATTGACAAGGCTAAAGAATACAAAAATTAAGTGCTTAAAGGTGAGTGGGTGCGTTGTGTGTTTGGGTCTGGTGAAGTGAAAGAGATGCAAGGAAGTGCATTCAGGAGAGAGCGAAAATAGGTTACAGAATCGGAAAGAGATGTGGTGTAAAAAATGCAGATGGTCGAGATGTGCAGATAAAAGGGTGCACGTCTAACATAGATAAATATATATATATATATACCCAGAAACCCTTATTCCCGACCCCTACTTCTGCACAAAAAAGGAGCTACCATTAGTGACCTTATCTTCTACACAAAAAGAGGTGCACAATGGAGGAAAGCCCTTCATTCTCTGCTCTGGATCGCCACATCCACTAAAAACCTCCACGGTCTAAGAAGCTCGGCGGTTCCCTCTATCGCTTGCCGAGCAGAAAACACCATCTCCCTTTATAATAATGGGATTATTCTCTTCCAAGCACTTTCCTGACACAAGCTCAACCTAACTCCGCAGATAGCCCTCATGTGCCTCTGGAGGTATCCTCCCTGCCTCCCTCACTTATATGGCTCAGACTCTATCACCCCTCTCCCATCCTCCCACTCAGCTTACCCGACATCTTGCTTGATTCAACCTACATTTGTCGTCATAATTCTCTGATCCCTCTCCACTCCTCTAGTGCAGAGATCACTGAAACACACTGCCACGTGACCAACACCTGCATCCCATCTCTACCCCTGACTTCTGACCATACCCCTGCTGTCACCACTGATACTTCTACCACTCTCCCTTTGACCCAAAGTATGACACCTGCAAATGCGGAACCCCCAAACTTGACCAGCAACCTGTCTCATCTCACCTCAGCTCTCCATAACAACCAGTTCGTGGGACCTGTATCCCCGATAATCAATCATGAATCCATTCCTATTCCCTGCTCCCCTCCCAGGGTTCTCCCTACCGAGCCGCTCCCTAATTCCAGATACCGGAGCACTCCCTCTTCTCATGGCCCCTTGACCCTCATCTCCCCCTCCTGTTCCGACACCATACTTAACTCCAAACTTACTGATATCTCCCTGGAGCTTCATCAATTTAAAGCTGACATACAATGCGTAATATCTATCACCTCCAAGCTAGCTATTTCATGTTGTCCCACCAGGCCACTAGGCAAGAATAGACACTCCCTTTCCCACTCCAGCAATCTTTTGAGATGGCGATCTCCTCCCACACCCACTGGGATCTCAACAACCTCAACGTTTCTTTTCTGTCCTGGAGAACAATTTCCTATCCCAATGCCTCCACCCGGACCAGCAGGGTGAAAGCTATTCTATCAGACAATGATATCTACTCCCTCCTCCTCTCATATATATACTATGTCACCCCAAACAACTTGGGTCAAATACAAACTATTCAGACCAATCCACACAGAGAACCTAGGCCCAATCCAAGAGTAATAAACAATTCCAACCTTAAGCAAATTTCCATCACCCGTGATTCCTCCGCTGTCGCCATATCCCACCTGAGATGTATGCTACTCAATTGCCGATCGGCATCTAAACACACAGCGGATATTGCTGACCTTATCCTTACACATCATCTCAACCTCACAGCTCTGACTGAAACATGGCTAAATGACTCCTCCACACCAACTCTCGATATTTTTGTGCCTCGTTTGTACTACATCATCAGATTAGATAGACCAATCAGACCAGGTGGAGGTATTGCCTGTATACACCGCAACAATCTCTCGGTGAAGCAAGCTCAAAACGTCATTCTCAGCTCGTGTGACTACCTGGGCATCTATATCATGAGTAAGGCTCCCTGTTTTCCGTTTTTACGGATTTTTACAGATAAATACAGCCAGAAAACAATGTATTTTCTGTCTGCATTTATTTTTTTAAAGCGGATAAATACAGAAAATTCTGCTTCTTTGAAGTGACTCTCCGTGCTGTCTTTCATGAATTGTAGCACTACAGCTGAGCAGATGGACAGCATGGGAAATTAAAAAACAAGATGAAATTACTTAAAATAATGGCATATGTCAACATACATTTTTGGTATAATGCTAATTTTTAGTGGATGTATTGTTACGTAATATATGGCAGCTTAAATAGCTAAATCACGACAGACATCAAAGTATGAGTGCGTGCCTATCAGTTAAATAAAGATGGAAATGTAGTTTTACAACTAAACACAAAATAAATATGGATAAATACACATAAAATGGCCAAAAACGAAATATGGATAAATACAGACGGAAATGTTAAAAATATAAATACCATAAAACCGGGAGCCCTAATCATGAGTAATGATAGACCTCGATGCAAACTGCATGCTTTCTATCATCCTCCAGGAGATTACCTCCCATTCATTGAGCAAATTATGGATATCATCACTATCAACTCCAGCCCACACTGTGCCCAGATCTTCCTGGGTGATTTCAACTGCCACTGGAACGACCAAGTAGTGATTAGCCTAAAAACCTTCTTAGATTACCTTAACCTGGCCCAAATCTGCGATAGTCTTACCCAGAACTTGGAAACAATCTTAGATCTAATCCTCTCCAAGTCCAATTCCATTCAACTTGAATCCATTGTTCCATGTAATTGGACAGACCACCACCGCATCACTTTCCACATCACAGAATGAATGTACTCTAAAAAGGCACAAATTAAAAAACCAAGTCACTGGAAAAGGAACATTCGAAACAAAAACCTGAATGAACTGACATCTATCAGCAACTACATACTAACCCCACTGGAAGACATGTCAAATGTCCAGGTCCTTACTGATCATTACAATAATTCAATGACAAACATTTTAGAAGATATGGCAACTCTCCACTAAAAAGAGTGTCCACCAAAGACTCCAAGCCTTGGTCCAATGGTAGCCTAAACACTGAGGGACACAATCTTAGACTAGCTGAACAATCATGGAGATTCTACTCCACGCTCGATCACCTCAAGCACCTGAGTTCTCTGAGAAGCATTTACAACAAACGCATATGTAGCGCAAAAGCTAACTTCTTTAGGAAGAAGTTGAATGACGCCAGGAACTGACCTAAAAAACTGTTTGAACTTGTGAAATTGAAATCTAACAGGCTACCCAGCCCTCTATCTGGGTCTGACCTGCAGCCTAACTGCGAAGAACTTGCTGTTTTCTTCCTGGGTAAGACGGGAAAGATTGAAAGAGATTTACAATCTGTAATCTACAACCTACAATCTTACAAACTCCTCCCTGTGCATTCACACATCAGCCTCCCCCAAGCTCGGGCCAGAGCATCCAGACTTCACCCCCAAAAATACTGCCTCGTTGAGTGCATTCAAATCCGTTGATGAAACTACCAATCTAAACATCCTGTTAACACTGAAACCTTCTAACCACTTCAGCGACCCGCTTCATTCGAATCTCTTCAGGGAGATTAAAACCTCTCTTCTCCCACTCTAGGCCAAAATAGTAAATGCTTCATTACTTCAAGGAACTAAACCAGACTGCCTCAAGTCTGGACAGATAACCCCCATTCTTAAAAAAACCACCGCGTACCTCACTGACCTAATTAATTTCTGCTCTATCTCCAACATCCCGACTCTTTCAAAGCTCCTTAAGAAATGTGTCCATACCTAGATTTGTAATCACATCAATGATTTCCATCTCTGGGACCAATACCAATTTGGCTTCCGTCAGGGCCACAGCACTGAATCGGCCATCACTCACATAGTTGATGACGCTCTACAAATGCTTGATCAAAACAAATCCTGCCTTCTAATCCTCCTCGACCTCTCATCAGCATTCAATACGATGAAACATGACAGCCTCCTTGACTTATTGCATGCAGGAAGGGACTTTCTGGCTAGACTGGTTTGCCTCCACAATAGATCCCAAAGAATAAAGATTAATCATTCCCTATCTAACCCCACGCCTGTCACATTAGGTGTTTTGCAGGGTTCCACGCTATCACCCACTCTCTTTAACCTGTTCATGGAGGCGTTAACTGAAATCATCAAACAGCAATTATCAAATGTACGCTGATGATACCCACTTCAGCGTACTCCTCCCCTTAAGATATTAGGTCTTTTAACGCAACTCTACAAAACACTCAAAATTGGTTGACCTGCAACCACTTCAAACTAAATACTCTCAAAATAGAATTCCTTTTAATTTCACCCCACACACATTCACTCGACATTTCGGAATGGTTGAAACATTTAACAGCCCTCAATTGCATTCCACATGTTATCGGCTTCACAAAATCATTGGGAATAACGCTTGACAAGAATTTGAACATGCAGGAACACATCAGCTCAGCCACCAGAGGAGCTAACTTCCAAATGAGCGCCTTAAGGAAAAATTAAACCCTTCCTCCCCTTCGATGACTTTAAGTCAGTTGTTCAAGCCCTAGTACTCTCCAGGCTAAACTATGGAAATGTAACCCTTTCTGGCCTACCAAGATCAAAGTTGGCCCCCTTAGGGCCTCCCTTAACTCAGCTGCTAGGCCCATTACCGGATCTAAACGCTACAACCACATGAAACCGGATCTGAAATCACTAAACTGGCTCCCTCTCAAGGCAAGAATTCAGTTAAAAATAGCCTGCATGACACACAAAGCCTTAGACTCCAACACCCCGAGGTACATTGCACAAAAACTGGAGCTATCTGTCGGTGCTAGATCCTCAAGAAGCACTTAGTCCTTACTATTGAAACCACTGAAATTTAAGAAGAAAACGTATAATCTGGCCTTCTCTGGCATTGCCCGAAGAATCTGGAATTTCCTACCTTCTGAAATCCGAGTTAATCCTTCACTGGAGTCTTTAAAAAAACAAGTGAAATTGTTATTGATGAACAAATGCCTGCTCTAGCTCACAGGATCTCTACTCCTCAGCAATGACAATTCCCACTGGCTGCACTTGCAATCTGTCGTTCGGCGCTATAGCCTGTTATGTTTCTTTCTGTGGGACTAGAGGTAGTTCTTCACCCCGCCCTTGTACCATTGCTTCCTGTACTGTTATTTTGACTGTTATTAATACTTATTATCGTCTGCTTTGCTTGTTTTCTCTCACCCTGTTCATGTGTAATGCGCTCTGATACCCTCTTGGGTCATGTTTGCGCTATATAAAACTCTAAATAAATAAATAAGAGGAGTGATTGAGACATTGTGAAGGCCACTACTCCTTCCCCAGGCCTCAGTAATGTATAATTAGGGCTCCCGGTTTTATGGTATTTAATTTTTTTTACTTTCCTGTCTGTAAATATCCATATTTATTTTTCGGCCATTTTATTGATACTTATCCATATTTATTTTATGTTTTGTGAGTAAATTGAGATGTAAAATGATTTATTTCCACATTTATTTAACTGATCAACATGCACTCATACTTTGATGCCTGTCGCGTTATAGCAAATTAAGCAGTCAAATATAACAAAACAAAACCTTGACATGTCAATATTTGGCATGTGGAGAGGTGTGGTGCAGCGGCCAGGGCAGCTGACTTCGGTGCACAGGGCTCACGGTTCAATCCCCGGCTCCGGCGGCAGCTCAGCACCATGTGACTCTGGTAAATAGCTCACTTAATTTCCACGACGGCCTTGAGACCCGTAAGGGTGAGTAGTTCGCGCTTTACAAATACGGATTTACTTTTTTTTTTTTACATTTAGCATTCTATACAAATATATGTTAACATATACCTGTATTTCAAGGAATCTCATCTGTTTCTAAATCCCCATGGTGTCTATCTGCTTAGCAGTTGGTCTGAAATTCATGAAGGACAACAAGGAGAGTTCCTCAAATCAAGCACAATTTACTGTATTTTGCCACTTTTAAAAATAAATACAGACAGGAAATAGATTGATTTTAGGTCTGTATTTATCTGTTACGATCAGTAAAAGCAGAAAACTGGAAGCCTGAAGTATAATTTACAGTGTCACAATTTCAGAATGGAAACCCTTTCCATATTATTCATAACAAAATAACTGTTGTTACTTACTTATCTTAACCCCTTCCATGCTGATGACAGAATGGTTCCGTCAATACCACAAGTGCAAGTGTGCTCATGACGGAACCATTTCGTCATGAGCACACTTGCAAAAAATCCTTCTGCTGTAAACAGCAGAGGGATTTCCCTTTTTTAGGTCTCGCCTAGCGATGCAGCGCCATGCGCTGCTCGCCAGGCGAGATCTATTGTTGCCGACTTGCTTGCGAAGGGGGACAGGACATGTGCACGCGTATGGCAAGTCCTGGACAGGAGATGTGCACGCATATGGTGCGAGCAGGAGTTGTAATAACGCCGCAAGCCGTACGCGTGCACATCGACTGTCTGTGCCGAAGCTTAACAGACAGGAGATGTGCACGCGTACGTCTTGCGGCGTTATCACAACTCTTGCTCGCACCATACGCGTGCACAAGTCCTGTGCAGGCGCGGTGCCCTTTGTCTGCTGCATGTATATCAGCAGGCCGGTGGGCACATACAGCATGCCTCCCGCTCAACACCACTCACCGGCTCTTGTGGGGACTCTGCGCTGCTCATTGGCTGGTCTCCTGGATGGCAGGGAGGACTCGCCTCTTCACCCGGTCACTGGCGCAGCAACACGCGGGGCTCCGTCTTGCTCACAGGAGCCCCGCCTGAAAACCTGCTCCGGCCGCACCATGCGGCATTCACGAAGGCGGGGTGGGCTCCCGCCGGACTTCCCTTTGCGGGGTGGGCTCCCACCTCGCTGCTGCAACACACGGGGCTCCCTCAGCTCACAGGAGCCCCGGACACTTCCGGCCGCGCGCTCCATGCCCCGCCCATGTCCCACACAAGATTGCCTTACTTCCGGGTCGCGCTGAGAGCGGCCCGGAGAAGGTTTCTACAACAGCTCGTTTCATTGGGTGCCACATGAACTGCAAAGCATGGATGTGACTGTTCGTGCGTCAGAGCAGCTGTCTGCCCAGGGCTGAAAAGCCACGTACATCGGGACACCACTACAGAAAATGCAGTTGGCATCGAGACAAGTGAGCGCTCAGGGTGAAAATACACGCAAGTTTAAATGCTCGGAAAAGGCTTTGGGAATAACATTGAGTGAAAGATCAAAGTAATTTGTGAATTATTCGTATCAACTAGTCCAATCTCTATGGCCTTATTGTCTCGATGTGAGCCCCCGTTTTATACACCGCATCCTTTTGCCTTGCATCTGTGATTTCATGGTGTGACCAAAACAGCGCTTTGAAGCATGTACTAGCCAATACTCAGGCCGTTTACAGCAACATAAGTTAAATTGGGGGTTGGATACAAGGCGGAAAGCGGCACCACCTAAAGAGGTTCTGCTATCCGTAGCCAGCATTGCAGTTGCTTTTTGAAAGGCAGCCTGTTCTATAAGCAAAGTGTTCAAGGAGTGTCTCCTCTACTCCTGCATCGCATAGCCTTCACCCCCTCGCAGCCGCCGTTGTCTGTCTCCAGAAAGACACACTAACCTTGTGTTGCCTTCCATAAGCTAACGTTAGATTTCAGGTGTGCACAGAGAGCTCTTATACATGAGGCAGTCGTCAAACACCTGTCCTTTTAACAAGTGTGATAGGTCCAGCATTTTTCTGATTTCATTATAGTGGGTAGCTTTTCCCCATAGCCTCTCCACTTCATCCCCCTCGACAGGTGCCAGTGTAGTCTCTTTAATTGATACCTCCTCTCCCCGTGTTTCTCCATCATTATTGCCTGTTCCTTCTGGAATAATATGCTGTTCTCAGCATGGTGCTTCGGAACCATAACACCACCTTTGCTTCCGCCCACCGCCGCATTCAACAGGGGGCGATGGGATAGCTCTCTTTAGCCATTGTATCTCTCTGATCACACATGCACATCTTTCTAAAAAGTAAATGGAAATGCACTTAAGTGCTAAGGCTAGTGGTCAAGTATTTTACTTTGCTGTGTCTTTTTTTTCCCTTTCCATTCTTTTTTGCCCTGATGAGTATAAACTATATCTTAGGCTAAAGCAATCCAAAGCAAGTACACCTGCCTGGAAGCATCTATAACAGCATTTGCAATGCAATAGGTCTCGCATTTGTGAGAGTTTGAGCTATTGGCATTAAAAATGACAATGCCTTTATGTATGTTTTAAAAACTTGCAAGCGGTCGTAGAACACGCACTTTTCTACTTATAGTCGTTGCTTACGAGAACCAAGGCTGGCAGTAACTGCGCCTCGTTTACTGCCAGACTTGCTTGTCGTAAGCAAGGACTACAAGTACAAAGTGCTTATTTATGCACCGCTTTCAGGTTTTCAAAACACATAAATAAAAGGTATTGTCATTTACAATGCCAATAGCTCAAACTCTCGCAAATGCGAGACCTATTGCATTGCAAATGCTTGTTTTGCTTTGGGAGGTGGGGAAGAGCTTCCCCAACCTCCCAAAGCATGGTTTGTGTCTTCATTGTAATGAAGATTGCGCACATAGCGCACTGTCGTAAATACAATAAAAACTAAACTGAAACTCAGTTTCAGTTTCAAAGTTTCGGTGCTTGTGGGGCTATCTCAGCCCCCAAGCACCGAAACACATAGGAGGGGTATCGCTGGAAAGGGGAGAATCTCCCCTTTCCAATGGTACCCTTCCCTAGTGGATCCCTGCTTGGGGATCGCCCCAGGAGGGCGATCCCCAAGCAGGGATCCACCCACTAGCCATCAGGGAGGGGGGAGCGGCCCCTTGGTCAAGGGCCTTTGCTCCCCCCATAAAATATTGCCACAGACAGTCTTTCTGCCCCCCTGGGGGGCAGATGGGGCAGTAGCCCCCAATCTGCCTGCCTATGGGGGGCAGAAAGAACCCTAGACACCAGGGATATTTTTTTTATAGGCCTGGGGTGGGGGCTACCCAGAATGGGCATCCCAATGCCCCCACCCTACCCCCCCAAAGGAGGAAAAATACTTTTTGCCCCCCCAGGAGGCAGATGGGGCAATAGCCCCTGATCTTCCTTCGGGGGGGCAGAAAGCCCACTAGGCACTAGGGATTTTTTTTTATATACTTAGGGGTAGGGGCTGCCCAGAATGAGCATGCAAATGCCACCAACTAAAAAAAAAATGCTACAGTCTTTCTCCCCCCTGGGAGGCAGATGGGGCAATAGCCCCTTATCCGCCCCCCCCCGGGGAGGGGGCAGAAAGCCCACTAGGCACCAGGGATTTTTTTTTCAAAAGTTCAGGGTGGGGTTTGCCCAGAATAGGCATGCCAATGCCCCCCCCCCCCCAAAAAAAAAGCCACAGTCTTTCTGCCCCCCCAGGAGGCAGATGGGGGCAGTAGCCCCTGATCTCCCCCCCCCAGGAGGTCAGAAAGCCCACAAGGCACCAGGGATTTTCTTTTATATATACGTAGGGGTGGGGGCTGCCCTGAATGGGCATGCCAATGCCCCGACCCCCCCAAAAATGCTACAGTCTTTCTGCCCCCCCACTCGGAAGCAGATGGGGCAATAGCACCTTATCTGCCCCCCCCCCCGGGGGGCAGAAAGCTCACTAGGCACCAGGGATTTTTTTTCCCCAAAGTTCGGGGTGGGGGCTGCCCAGAATGGGCATGACAGTGCCCCCACCCCTCAAAAAAATGCCACAGTCTTTCTGCCCCCCCCCAGTAGGCAGATAGGGGCAGTAGCCCCTGATCTGGCCCCCGGGGGGGGGGGCAGAAAGCCCACTAGGCACCTGGGGTTTTTTTTATACGTAGGGGTGGGGTCTGCCCAGAATGGGCATGCCAATACCCCCACCCCCAAAAAAATTGCCACAGTCTTTCTGCCCCCCCCGGGAGGCAGATGGGGGCAATAGCCCCTTATTTGCCCCCTCGAGGAGGGCAGAAAGCCCACTAGGCACCAGGGGTACATTTGTTTCAAAATTCAGGGGTGGGGGCTGCCCAGAATCGGTGAGGTATCATTTTTATCAGAAGACTTTGGGAAATGTGGGGTGGGTGGAATTTTGTGGATCCACGCAGATTCCAAAACTTTCCATCACAGAAATGTGAGGAAAATGTGTTTTTTTTTTACAAAGTTTGAGGTTTGCAAAGGATTCTGGGTAAGAGCACCTGGTGAGAGCCACACAAGTCACCCCATCCTGGATTCCCCTGGGTGTCTAGTTTTAAAAAATGTATAGGTTTGCTAGGTTTCCCTAGGTGCCAGCAGAGCTAGAGTTCAAAATCTACAGCTAGGCACTTTGCAAAAAAAGGGGCAGTTTTCACTGTGAAAATGTGGTGTGTCCACATTGTGTTTTGCGCCGTTTCCTGTCGCGGGCACTAGGCCTACCCACACAAGTGAGGTACCATTTTTCTCTGAAGACTTTGGGGAATGCAGGGTGGGAGGAATTTTGTGGATCCACGCAGATTTCAGAACTTTCTATCACAGAAATGTGAGGAAAATTTATTTTTTTACAAAGTTTGAGGTTTGCAAGGGATTCTGGGTAAGAGAACCTGGTGAGAGCCACACAAGTCACCGCATCCTGGATTCCACTGCGTGTCTAGTTTTAAAAAATGTATAGGTTTGCTAGGTTTCCCTGGGTGCCGGCAGAGCTAGGGTTCAAAATCTACAGCTAGGCACTTTGCAAAAAAAGGGTCAGTTTTCACTGTAAAAATGTGGTGTATCCATGTTGCGTTTTGCGCAGTTTCCTGTCGCGGGCACTAGGCCTACCCACACAAGTGAGGTACCTTTTTTCTTGGAAGACTTTGGGGAATGCAGGATGGGAGGAATTTTGTGGATCCATGCAGATTCCAGAACTTTTCATCACAAAAATGTGAGGAAAATGTGTTTTCTTTTTATAAAGTTTGAGGTTTGCAAGGGATGCTGGGTAAGAGACCCTGGTGAGAGCCACACAAGTCACCCCATCCTGGATTCCCCTGGGTGTCTAGTTTTCGAAAATGTATAGGTTTGCTAGGTTTCCCTAGGTGCTGGCAGAGCTAGGGTTCAAAATCTACAGCTAGGCACTTTGCAAAAAAAGGGTCAGTTTTCACTGTAAATATGTGGTGTGTCCATTTTATGATTCGCGCCATTTCCTGTTGCGGGCACTAGGCCTACCCACACAAGTGAGGTACCTTTTTTCTCGGAAGACTTTGGGGAATGCAGGGTGGGAGGAATTTTGTGGATCCATGCAGATTCCAGAACTTTTCATCACAGAAATGTGAGGAAAATGTGTTTTTTTTTTTTTACAAAGTTTGAGGTTTGCAAGGGATTCTGGGTAAGAGAACCTGGTGAGAGCCAGACAAGTCACCCCATCCTGGATTCCCCTGGGTTTCTTCTTTTCAAAAATGTATAGGTTTGCTAGGTTTCCCTAGGTGCCGGCAGAGCTAAGGTTCAAAATCTACAGCTAGGTACTTTGCAAAAAAGGGTCCGTTTACACTGTAAAATTGTGGTTTGTTCACGTTGCGTTTTGGGCCGTTTCCTGTCACGGGCACTAGGCCTACCCACACAAGTGAGGTACCATTTTTATCGGAAGACGTTGGGAAATACGGGGTGGGTGGAATTTTGTGGATCCACGCAGATTCCAGAACTTTCAATCACAGAAATGTGAGGAAAATTTGTTTTTTTTTTACAAAGTTTGAGGTTTGCAAGGGATTCTGGGTAACAGAACCTGGTGAGAGCCAGACAAGTCACCCCATCCTGGATTACCCTGGGTGTCTAGTTTTTAAAAATGTATAGGTTTGCTAGGTTTACCTAGGTGCCGGCAGAGCTAGGGTTCAAAATCTACAGCTAGGCACTTTGCACAAAAAGGGTCAGTTTTCACTGTAAAAATGTGGTATGTCCACGTTGCGTTTTGTGCCGTTTCTTTTCGCGGGCATTAGGCCTACCCACACAAGTGAGGTACCATTTTTATCGGGAGACATAGGGGAACACAGCAACTGTTATTACCTGTTGACTTTTGATGCATTTCTGCCTTCCAAATGTAAGACAATGTGTAAAAAAGAAGTCACTTTGAAAAATGTCCTATAATTTACATGCTAGTATGGGTACCCACAATTTTGCAGAAGTGCAAATAGCTATGTTTTTAAACTCTATATTTTGTTTTCATTTCAGAAATACATAGGTGTCTTTCATACCGATTTTTCACTATTTATATTTTCCCAAATGAATTGCTATACACCCGGTACACAATAAAAAACCATTGAAAGACGCTGCTCAGTTATTGGCTCTGGGTTCCTCGGGTTCTTGGTGAACCTACAAGTCCTATATATCCCCACAAACATAATGGTCCAGCGGATGTAACGGTATGTTGCTTTAAAAAATCTGTCATACTTAGAAGAAGTTACAGGTGAAAACGTTGCACAAATCGCTGTTTTCTTCAACTCGTTTTCAATTTTTTCTATTTTCAACTGTTAGTTTCTATAAGAATACCTTGAAAGATCTACACAAATGACCCCTTGCTGAATTAAGAATTTTGTCTACTTTTCTGAAATGTATAGGTTTCCAGGATCCATTATTGCTTTCATACTCATTTTTACCATTAACTGGAAGGAGGTTGAAAGCACAAAAAATAGCAAAAATAGGCTATGTCCCAGTAAAATGCCAAAACTGTATAAAACTTTTTGGTTTTCTGACAAAAGTCTGTCAGTCCCTGAAAGCTGGGAAGATAGTGATTTCAGCACCACAACTTTGTTGATATCATTTGCAGGGAAAAAAACAGACGCTTTCATCTGCAGCACTTTTTCCCCATTTTTCAACAAAAAAAATGTAGCTCTATTTTGGCTAATTTGTGGGTCCCCTCCAGGAGAATCAACAAACCCTGGGTGCCTTTAAAATCCCCATGATGTTGGAAGAAAAGGACGCAAATTTGGCATGGATACCTTATGTGGTCAAAAAGTTACAGGGGCTTAAGCGCAAATTACCCCATATAGCCAAAAAAAGGCTTAGTACGGGGGGAAAGGCCTAGCAGCGAAGTGGTTAAACAGCTAAGAACAACTGTTGGAAAGTGGATTATTGGTAGGGGCAAATGTAGGTCTGCCACTGGCAATAAGGCCACTAACACATGATAGGACTCAGCATAAGTCTTAGAAAATTATTCCCATGCTCAACCCTTGGTAGCTTGGCTGCGAGCAGGCAGGCTTAACTTCAAAGACAGGTATGTAAAGCATTTAAAAACACCAATTCAGTAAATAATTAAGACACAATGAATAATAAAAATCTAACACCAATTTATAAAAATAGGAAATATTTTTATCTTTAAAATGACACCAAAACGACAAAAATCCAATGTAGGGAACCGGAGAAATGAATTTTTAAAGATTTATCACTTTATAGCAATTAGAAACATATAGCATCATATTGGGATATCTGGTAGCGATAGACCAGCTCAAAGTCAAAGTTTCAGGCCGACCGCGATGGAGCCCTGAGCGGCTACCCCTCGCGGTAGGTCCCGTTCACAGTTTTTACCTTCGGACTTAGAAACTTTTCTGGAGCTTTTTCTCGTGGGGTCCCTCGATGCTCTTCACCAGGCCGCATTCGGTGAGGGTTCGCCAGCCTCGGATTTCTTCTACTCCCGGTCAAACTCTGGAAGTCGGACCTACGGAGCTTTCAGCAGGACGAACCTGGATGGCTTGGCCGGCTCGCGGTTGAAGGCAGGCGGCTTGGCTGGCCAGGTTGAGTCGGTCCCCCTATGGAGCGTTTTTTCCAAAGTTGCTCCAAAGCTCTCTAAACTTCTGGAACTTCTTCCTGAAGTTCCCCAAAGGGTCCCAAAGTGTCTCAAAATCACTCCAAGGGTCTGGAAGCTCCAAGATGGTCCTTGAAAGTTGAGGACTTCAGTTCCCACAATCCACCTGGACAAAACCCTTACTAATCCACTGGTAGTTCTCCAAGTTGAGGATCCTTGGTGGTGATGTTCCAGGTGAGCTCTGTTAACCTGTAGCTTCCAGGGAGTCCACTCTTTAGTTCTGTTACAGCAAGGTAGTCCACAGGGCTGTAGTTTCAACTGGTGCAGTCTTCAGAGGGCAGACCTTAGAATTTGCACCCCAACTTCTCAGCATGGCAACATCTTGCTTTCTTAAGTTTCAAGCAGCAGATCTGAGAGACTCTGCCCCTCTCAGATACTTATTCCAAGTTCTCTGGGTCAAGCAGGAGGTCACTCCTGACCAATGGGGGCAGGGTAACTCCCCAAGGTTATGACCACATCCTGTAGAGTGTGGCATTATTTTGTCCCAGAGTGCACCAAATCCTCCAAATTCATAATGGCTGATTTTCCAGCAGGGAGTTAAGAGCTGGCTAAACATAGACTCTCCCCCTTACATCTGCTCATTCCTTCCTTAATCCTAGCTCTGGCTTGGGGTCAAAAGAGTAGAGTGGTAACTGACACTGAGGCCTTCCCCTTTCCTTTGAAGACCATGGTTTACGACTCCTTCCCCTGCTCTGGCATTCCTGTGTAGCAGCACACTGCCCTCCCAGCAGAGCTGGTTAACCCCAGGGGCTCTTTATCACCTCTTCAAAGTAGCCTGGCTAATCCACTTAACTCTGACCAATCAGGACAGACCACTGGAAGGCTGAATCTGGACCCACAAACAAGAAAGTCTTATAACTTCTTGTCTGTATATTTTAGGGGAAATTCAACAATATCATATTGTGGGATTTATCACTACCATTCTGGGAAGTCTTTGAATGGAAGTTCTATCATTCTCCTGTCAGGAGTTATTAGTTAATAACTTCTTGCCATGTTAACCTATGTGGCATGGGATTTGCAATGGGGAAAAAGACTTGGGCCATTTTTCCAGCACCAGGACTCACAAAAACATATTTTATAAGTACTCCGCCTACATCTACAGGACCCCCACCCCATGGACCACTTAGGGGAGATTTTAGGGGTTCTGAATCTGTAGAAATATTGCAGATCCACCCTCCACAGTGCTCCTAGCATCAACGTCGAATTTGGGCAGCACTTTAGCACAATGTGGGGAGTGAAATGTGAAATTTCACTTAACCCAGGGCATATAAAACTCATTTTATAAGGGTCCACCTTATAAATACCTGACCCCCCACCCCTGGGACACCTAGGGGAGACCCTGGGGGTTCCTAATATGCCAAAACATTGTAGGTTATCCATTTTTAAGTGCCCCAAACACCAAAGTCGAGTTTGGGCACAATTTACTTTTTAAAAGCAGTCATGGAACCCAGGGCTGCTTTTAAACTGACCTCAGGCTTCAGCAGTGCACACATGCAAGTGCAGAAAAGGCTGCTGGCCTCTAAACTGTAATGCCCTACTATATATTAGGGACTGATATGTAGTTTCAATCCCCCTGCCCTATTATGTACTAGGGTCTTATAGGGTAGGTCATGCCAATCACAGGGGTACCCCAACCCATAGTGTACCCTAGTGTATGTAGGTGTTTTCACTGTATTCTAAATGTGTCTCTTTCAGCATAGCACTGGCCCTGGGCCTGGTTAGGCAGAGCCCAGGGTCAGTCAGAGTCAGTTACCACCAGTACCAGTCAGCAAAAAGTTGGGGGGTGCCCAGGGCACAGGATGACTTCGCAACAACAACTAACAAAGTCAATAGTCCTGGTTGGTTGTAGATGTACTTCACTTGTGGTATACCTCTTGATGCAAAAACAGAAAACTCAGAGAGGAACCCAAACACCGTTCAGGTGGCACATTATAGGAATCACAGGAATTGAGTTTATGCCTTTAAGCAACACCCTTAATTAGATAGGCTAGAGACTCCCCATGTTTCCATTTCGCATAAAGCCCTGTTTAAACTTACTGTAGCTCGGGCTGCTTAAATTGAAATGACAAAGCATTAGATTGACTAAAGTGTTATAGAGATCAGTTTGCAAATTTCAACTCCCTGACTCAGTCTTGGAGGGACTCCTCCAATCCTTCATTTTTAGTGAGGCTGATGAAATGTTTGCCAGGGCAGAAATATACAAAAAGGAATACATTATTTCCCTCGGGTTGACTTTTCTCTGTGTTTATTTATAGACTAAGCAGCAGAGATTATGTGAGTGGGGGAGGTATGCGCCAGGCAGCCCGGATAGGAGCTGGAAGGACAGCGACGACTCCTGCTCAGTGGCATTTACCTTGAAATCCAGGGCCAAGCGGCGGCTGAGCATCTCAATCCGTTGCTAGGCAACGCAACATCCACTGCAGAGGAATGAGGTGACCTTGACAGACGACTTCAAAAGCAATGCCTTTTCTGGAATAGAACGGGTTTTAGGCTGATTGGCATGGCAGATAATACTCTAAGGTATGGGGGAGAGGAAATAGGTATGGTCTCGGTAACAAAGCTCATGACTATAGAGAGAACCAGGCAAATGGGCACCTTGCCACCTTTATGGCTGAAATGTGTACCTGGAGTGAGCACATGTTTTTACAAATGCCTATTTATGATTTTAGAAGATCCTGGGATACTTCTACATCTACAGAAGGTTATCCGTTATGGATCGTTTCCATGGAGACTTTCGACCATAATGTCTGTGTTAGCCTGGTTTCGAGGATCAACCGAGCCCATTTCTCTTTTCAATGGTTGAAGTGCATAAACAAGTATGGGAACATTGATTCTGAGTGCTTAGTGAGCAGGGTCGGGGAGTATGGGGCAGAGAAGTGTTCTAAAAAGAGCAAAATATTCGAGAACTATTTTGTGGGCTTTCCACTTTCTGGTAAACACATATGAAATATAAAACATGCACCTTAAATTAAAAGTAATTGCAAGTTAAAGTAATCAGTGGGAAATGCACTCTCACATTATGAAAGCTTAATTGATTAATTTGATCTCCGCAGAAGTCAACGTGTTTAACCAGACAGTCACAGCACGGAAACCTGGTTGGCGCAGTGGGAAATAGTGGCGTGCATAAGCATAGCGCTTTGAGGTCCCAACCTATAACTGAAAGCTCTGTGAATATGCAAATCATGATTTTAAAACTGCATTCCACACCATATAAGATAAGCTGCTGCAAAACATGCAAAGAGATCTAGGGGCACATTTAAAATTATTTCACACAAAATGCTGCAGCAAGAGAACTTGCTGCGCTGCATTGTGTGAAAGAGAGAGAGCAGAAATGCTCCATATTCACAAAGATATGGAGCATTTCTGCGCTCTTCTTGCACTAGCGCACTTGTGTGCTGCCTAGCACCAACACAGGCACCCTCACACCATAGTGCAAGGGTGCCTGCATTACGGGCAGGATTGTTTTTATGCAGGAAGGAACACCTTCCAGCACAAACAGAATCCGTAGAGACATGTTCCTCTTTCCATGTGTGATGCCGAATGCAGCACACATGGAAAGAGGTAGTAATGAGGAGAAATACAGATATTTCCTATCATTATGCCTCTGGCAAGTAGGCATATCATTTTGGTGCAAACCCAGGTTTATGAGTCTTTTTATATCTGGATTTGTGACAAAATACATGGGTGAATGCATAGGAACGCCCATGCTCCACCTTTGTAACGCACCCATTACGCCAAGTAACACAAGACAGTGCTATGGGCTGAGTTGTGTTACTTTGTATTTACTAAACAATGCAAATCCGCACACAGGGGCCGATAACGATCTCGGTCGGAAAGCATCCGACCGCTAGTCTGAAGCTTTCCGACCGCGGTCAGAGGCTTTCCGACCGACACAGTCGGTTTGCGGTCCGACCGCCCGATTACGATGCCAGCAGTCGGAACGCAAACCGGCCGGTCATTCCAATGGGGTTCGGACCGGCTCTTGGAGTCTTCCTGTCAGTTGGAACCGCACAGTAATCCCCTATGGACGGCATTTTTACCGTCGGGATTACGATGTCGGTTTCCAACAGCCTTTCCATGCCGGCCTTTCCGACACAGAAAGGCTGTCGGACAGTGACTTTGGGGGCCCCAAGCAGGGCTCCCTTGCCACCGCGGCCTACGGTTGGTGGCAGAGGGGGTATTTAGGGTACCCTCCTGTAATACCCTGCACTGTGTGGCAGGCACCATGGGTTGTCTGCCACAGGGTGCAGGGTTTTACACACACACACCCATTTCTCTATAGGAGCCTGCAGGCCATAACACAAGCTCCCATAGAGAAAAGTGAGTATGCAGTGTTCGGTTGCATCGTAATCAGGCGGTTGGTCCCGCTGACCAGAGGTCGGTCGGTCCCGAGCCCAAGACGGTATCGGTCGGAGGCAACTCCGACCGACATCGTAATAAGCCCCACAGTGTTTTTGCGTGGCTTAATAAATGCCGAAAAGAATTTTGAGTTGGGACTGCACCACAAAAGTGATGCAACCCCCAGGGCAAAATCATGATAAACCTGGGCGTAGTGTTTAAACTAAAACAAGTGCTTTAAATATAGATTTTTATTAATACCCATTTTGGACCAAGTGTAAACCTTTTTTCACAAGTTTCCATTAGAAGGAAACACTCCAGAACTCAACCTTACATTACCTCTCAAAAAGAATACATCTTTGTCTCCAGAAAGCATCAAATAACTCTATCACTTGAAGACAGGTCCCAAGCAGCCTTTAGATTTTGCTGATTAACCAATTGCGCACATTTATATTTCTCTCAGGCAGCAGGCATACTGGAGAGAAGGAGTGTTCTACCTTAGCTGTCTCTCTCTCGCCCTCGGCTTCACAGCACAGGAGATCCACTCCCTTTGCTGTTAAAAAAAGAAATTAGGGGCATTATTTTTGTAAGTTTCAAAATTTTTGAGAATGGCTTGATGGTGCTGGCGGAATGTCGAGCCTCTAACACCAGTTCAGATTCTTCACTGACAGGATCCTGTAGGCCATCAGCATGACGTCATGATGCATTTGCAGTGCATTGCCGATTTAACACTTTTTGATGCTGTTAATGTGATACTGGAATTACTTTGAAATATTCACGATGTTAATTAATCATCATTAAAAGTATATCGATTGATTGCCTGTCCGAGGACCCTAGTTTGTAGGGTATTGCACTGGGAGGCGGTGAGAAAAACAGCAAGCCCCAGGAAAGGGAGGTGCGGGGGGAATGGGAGAAACAGGAAACCAAGCCTGCAGATGCCACAAACCTCAGAGAGAAATACAGTGATTCACTCTGGGTTCACTTCTAAGTGCCAAGAGATTATACAATGAGGCAGAGGCGGTTAATCTAACACATATGCGAAACCACACAAGCACTCCCTTCATTTCATCTCTTACTCTCTCTGCCTCTCTTTATTCTCTCTCTGATCTGTCCATCTCTCTCTTGATTTCTTTCCCCTTTCTCTACTCCAGTCTCTCTTACTCCCTCTATATTAATCTCTCTCCAGTGCTTCAAGGAATAAGTTCGAGGACACAAACTTTGTTCTGAAGCCTGGGCCGGCACTATCGAAGGTCGGGGTTCCAAGTACCAAGGCTGTGTAGTCTTTATTCCACCTCATGCCTCTTTAATGCACCACCAGACCCTCCCAGCCTCTTTATCTCACTCTTGCAGGTTCTTTTTCAACACTGCTTTCTCCTCCGTCACTGTTCTCCCTTCTTTCTCTTTATCTTTCTTTTCCCCATTTTATACGTTTCTGGGTCAAAGCTTGATGAGGGAAAATAAGTGCCAGTCCCCAAAAAAGAGTGCCAGTGGGCCCCACCTGCAACCACCGGCTCAAATTAAGCACTGTCTCCCTCACTCCTCTCCCACTTCTAATTCTATCTCTCTCACTCTCGCTCTTCAAATCTCTCTCACACATTCTCTCTCATTCTGTATCACTCTCTTTATCCATCTCTTTATTCTCTCTCTGCCTCCATCTGGCTCTCCGTTTCCCTCTCACCCTCCCCTTCTCTCATGGTTGTCGTGACCTGGGGAAGAGTGCACTAGGACCCTGCACCCCAATATGGGGAGGGGACAGCAACCGGACACCACTTCCGGTCAGGGAGTGGGGAGGGCATTGTAGTGCTGCGAGGGCAAGGGAGCAGATGTGCATGTGGGCACAGAAATGAAGAATACGAATAAAGAACTGTCTGCCTACCTGTCTCCGCGTGTTCTTGTGCAGTGACAAGACAACTGGCGACGACGAGGTGGGATTGAAATCGCTACCAGAAGCGCGTGCTCATGGCCTCTGCAAACGTCTGGACGGAGCCAGGAGCCCACCCTGGTCCGCTGACCGCCAAAAGAAGAAACGCGACGTCGGGAGTCCACCCCGGTCACAAGAAAACGGAGCCAGGAGCCTACCCTGGTCCGCCGGCCCCCAGAAGAGGAAACGCGAAATCGGGAGCCCACCCCGATCGCGGGTAAAGCGAAGCCAGGAGCCCACCCTGGTCCGCACGTGAAGAAATACAGCGACATCGGGAGCCCACCCCGGCCGCATCGAGTGAAAAGGTGAGGAGAAGGGGAGCGGTGCACCCGACCGTGACTGCATCCGCCCACTGACTAACGAGATAGCCCCGAGCCTCCCGCGTAGATTTCAAGCTGAAATCTCGCGCGAACTCGGCAGCCATCTTAAAGTCAGGAGGGAGAACCAGTCAGAGGCTGAGAAGGCCCGGCGGCCATCTTAAAGTCAGGCAATAGAAGAAATGGGAAATCTCACCTAGCAGAAATCTCGATGGCCATTTTAAAGTCAGGCAGGAAAGCCAATCAGAAGCTAGAGAAGGCCAGGCGGCCATTTTAAAGTCAGGCAAACCCTAAAAAAGCACAAAAAAAGCAAACAAAAGGGGAAAATAAAAGGAAATTACAGCAAACAAAAGAGAAATAAAGAAAATAAAGTACAGTGAAAGAGGAAAACTGCACACAGAAGAAAGGAAAGGCATACAGAGTAAGGAGAAGAAGGTCTGCACCACAACAAAATGACAGAAGACGGAAGCGACAAGAAAAGCGCGAACGCAATCTTCTGCAGACCACTACCGTTCAGTTTGTCAGAACCACAAACAGGCATTCGGTGGGAAAGATGGATAAGGCAATTCGAACGCTACATGCGTGCCACATGCAAGGATTACAAAGATGAGCAAAACATAGATCTGTTCCTAAACTTCGTAGGTGATGAGGTTGAGGACCTTTTGATAACATTTTCCCCAGAACAGACCTCAACATACAAGGGACTGATAAAGTGTCCCACAGACAAATTTGACCCTCAAAGAAATGTGGATTTTGAGAGGTACATGTTCAATACCACGTGCCAACTAGCAGAGGAGTCCCTCCACGATTTCGCTACCAGACTACGAAAACTAGTTACCTACTGCAAATTCGACAAATTTGACAATGAACAGGCCATACGACTGCGCATCATTGAAGGCTGTCAGTCAGTGGAGTTCCGCGCACAAATTCTGAAGGAACCGTCCACGCTAGAGAAAATACTGACCATGGCCCGAGCGGAGGCCAGAGCTACAGCACATGCCAGACAAATGGAAAATGGGAAGGCAAGAAGAGTGGAACAAGCAAACCGCGCAACTGGGAACGTCAGGAAACGAGACAATACACCGCCGCCCCGAAAAAAGCAAGAAAGAACATGCTATCGCTGTGTTCTTGAATTTCCACATGCTGGCGCCTGCCCGGCGATGGGTCACAAATGCTGGAAATGCAACAGAGAAAACCACTTCGCGAGCGCCTGCATGAGTGGACAATTCAAAAGTGAGCGAGGGAGACCAGCGAGACCACGGACAATGACAAGCAGGTACGCACGGCACATGGACACACAGAATCGCAGTTCTTCAGCTGAATTGGATGGAGCAAACACGCCAGAGGCAGCGGAATGACTGTATCTGATGTCAGATGTACCAACAGAAGATCGCACGCCAGAACACATTCATCTCGTAGAAAGACACCAGATAAAGACAGCGACGGTGAACATTGAGATAGGGAGTCACAGCACAAGCTTCGTACTAGACAGTGGAGCCACATGCAACATCATGTGCATGTCAGAATATGAGAAGATGAGAGTGAAACCGCCGCTATCACCGTCCACTGTTGATGTATTCACCTGGGGCTCGAGAAAACCATTGGTGAGCATGGGGAAGTTCATAGAGACACTGACATACAAAGAAAGGTCGGTAAAGGAGGAAATACATGTACTACGAGGAGACATTCCAGCACTCTGTCTGCTAAGTAATATCACCGCACAGGTGATGGGTCTCCTAGCAATGACCTACAACATGTCCGAACGACAGAACATTCTGAGGGAACATCCAGCCATACTACAAGGACTGGGCAAACTAAGGGACAAACAAATAACATTACACATCAATGAAGCAGTCAAACCTGTGGCTCAGCATCACCAAAGAGTGCCCATACATCTGCAAGCACAGGTGGAAGAAGAAATACAAAGCCTGCTGGCGCAAGACATCATAGAACCAGCTGACGGACCGGCCCCATGGGTATCTCCGATATAGCAGAACCAAAGAAGAACATATCAAAGATTCGCATATGCGTTGATATGAGAATACGAAACACGGCAATCGAGAGGGAAAGACACCCATGGCCGCACCTCAATGACATGATCAGCTGTCTCACTGGCACATGCAGATTTTCAAAGCTAGACCTGTGCAAAGGATACCATCAACTGGAGCTTGATCCGCAATCGCGGTACATCACGACATTCTCCACCCACATGGGTCTCTTTCACTACAAGCGACTAAGTTTTGGAATATCATCAGCAGCAGAGATATTTCAAGAGATCATAAGGCAAGTGATCAGGTCTGTAAAGAACAGCCTGAATTACAGTGATGACATCCTGGTGTTCGGTCGCTCAGATGAGGAGCATGACAAAGCTCTACGTGAGGTCTGCAACCAATTGGAACAAGCAGGCCTGACCTTAAATGAAGACAAGTGCGAACTGGGGAAAATGGAACTAGTATTCTTTGGACACGTCTTTTCAAAAAAAGGAATGAGGCCGAACCCCAGCAAAGTGGAAACACTGGAAAAAGCAAGGCCTCCAACATAAGTAGCAGAAGTGAGGTCATTCCTTGGGTTAGCAAGCTACTGTGCTCGTTACATAAAGGACTTTGCCACAGTGAGCACACCGCTTCGGGACCTAACAAAATAGGGTCAGAAATTTCTCTGGACACAGGAATGTGGCAGGGCATTTGAGACCATCAGACACGCAGTAATGGCTGTAGATCATCTTGCTTATTTCGACCCATCGCTATGCACTGAGCTCACTGTTGATCACAGCCCGGTAGGGTTAGGAGCAATCTTAGCACAACACATGCCGGGAAGAGACTCGCCCAGGCAAATTGTCGCATATGCGAGCAAGAGCTTATCTGACATTGAAAGGCATACTCACAGCCAGAAAAGGAAAGTCTAGCAGTGGTATGGGCGTGTGAACACTACCATATGTTCATTTACGGAAAACAGTTCACCATTGTAACTGACCACCAAGCACTAGTGACAATATATGGAAACCCGAACGCAAAGATACCACCACGCATTGAAAGGTGGGGGATAAGACTGATGGACTATGACTTCAAGATCGTGCACAAGCCGGGAAAGGAACACAACCCAGCTGACTACATGTCACGGCATCCCCTACCGCAAGCACCAGAAAACACATCCATGGCAGAAGAGTACCTAAATTTTGTGTTAAGGCAGAACACTCCCGCACCAATAACGATTGAAGAGCTGGAACGAGAGACAACAAGGGATGCCACAATGCAGGCAGTCAAACTAAGAACACAACAGCAAAGATGGAGACACGTAAACAACAACAGCCCCTTGGGAGAAGGAGTGAGCAGGGAAGAAATGCTGACATTCAAAAACATACTACAAGAGGAACTTTCGGAAACAGAAAGAGGAATCATACTAAGAGGAACAAGGATAGTAATGCCAAGAGCATTGTGGCGGCAGACTGTAAACCTGGCACATGAGTCCCACAGAGGCATAGTAGCAACAAAAAAGATGTTACGGGAAAGAGTATGGTTCCCGGGCCTGGATCGACTGGTGGAAGACACCATCCTAAATTGTCACCTATGCCAAATAACAGGACGATCAGCAAAGCCAGAACAGCTACAGATGTCGGAGCTTCCAGGGGCAGTGTGGACAACATTGGCAGCTGATTTCTATGCGCCATTGGACACGGGCAACTACTTGCTAGTGGTCATTGATGAGTACCCTAGATTTCCCATAGTACGACACGTCTCGTCAACATCAGCGACCGCAACGTTGCCGATACTGGATGACATCTTTGCAGCCTGGGGCTCCCCACAAACAATGAAGACAGACAATGGGCCTCCTTTCTCAGGAGAGGAGTTTCGCAAGTTCATGGCCTACCTGGGCATTCACCACCGGAAGATAACGCACCTATGGCCACAAGCAAACGGCATGGTGGAAAGATTCATGGGGAACATCAAGAAAGCAGTCCAAAGAGCAAAACTGGTGCAGATCTCTATAAGCCAGGCACTCTGTCAAGTATTAAGAGACTACCGAAACACCCCTCACAGCTCCACGGGACGATGTCCAACAGAACTGGTGCTAGGAAGGACAAGCAGGACAAGATTGCCCCAGCTAGAGGCAAAAGCGCCACCAGAACACAATAGCATTGCAGCAAGAGATCAGGAAGCGAAAAACAAAATGAAACTATATGCGGACGCCAGGAGACATGCCACATCATCACAACTGAGACAAGGGGACTCAGTTTTGGTGCGCCAACAACAATCAAGAAAATCAGACAGTCCATTTACGGATGAACCGTTGACAATAATAAATGTCAAAGGGCCAATGATAAGAGCTGCATCGGGCCCCTACCGGATCACTAGAAACAGCTCTCATTTCAAGGGGCTCAAGACATCAGATGAGGATGGAGGAGATGCAGCATCAAAGAACAACGCAACACATGACAAAGATGAAGTTATGGACAGCATGGGAAGAATGGCACACAACAGCGAGAGACAAGAAGAGGTACCAAACAAAGGAACGGAAGGGTCATGTCCAAGGAGAGTGAGCAGAAGGCCAAAGAGACTGATTGAGGAAATGTAATGGTGGGGGTCAGAAACACCATATATCTATATATATCTATATCTATATATATATATATATATATATATTCACTGAAAAAACCATAGGTTTTAGGGAAAGTTATAGTTAGTTGGACATTTCACTCGTACAAAACCCATGAAATTCCCCCGTTATAGTAAGTTCAGCCAACTATAACTCGCGCCCCACAATGCACTGCTGATGACGTCACATATTACATCACTCATGACATGGTCAGTGACATCACTGATGACATCACTGATGACATCTCAAATGACATCACTGATGACATCATCCAGTGACTGTGTGTTTCTGTAAAGTTTAAATATGTTTAATATATATAGGGAAAGGCGTATTGAAGAATGAGTGGGTGTATAAGTGTCTGAATGGATGATTTAGTAGGTGCGTGACTGACTCTATAAGTGAGTGATTAAACATATCTTACTGAATGCATGGGTTAGTGACTAAACTGTGTGAATGTCTGTATCCGTCTGTCTGTTGGTGTGTAAGTGGCTGCATGGGTTTGTGAATAGCTACATCAGTGTCTACATGGGTTATTGATTGGTTGTCTGAGTATCTGTATGGGTGCCTGAGTGTTTGTGTGGGTGGGGTGTGTGTGACTCTGTGCATAGATGTGTGAGTGGGTGATTCACTGGGTGCATGGTTTCAAGAGTGCATCTGTGATGGACTGTATGGGTGGGTGAGTGTGTGTATGGGTGTGTTAGTGAGTGAATGTATATCTCAGTGGTACATGTGTGAGTAACTACATATGTGAAAGGCAGTATATATGTGTGTTGGAGTATATAAATGGCTATAAGTGAGAGTGTGTGATTGTAAGAGTGGCTGTATGGATGAGTGTGTACTTGTATCAGTGATTGTATAAGAGCGTAAGAATGTGCTAGTATTTGTATGAGTAAGTGAGTTGGTGTGTGTATAACTGTATAGGTGAGTAAATGGCAGTGTGATTAATTATTTGCATGACTGACTAGGTGTGTGAGTACCTCTATGGATGAGTGGCGGTGTGTGAGTGTCTTGATAGTCCTGTACTGAGTGACCGTAAGTATGAGTGACTGTACGGGTGAGTGAGTAGATGTGTGTGTAGACCTAAGAATCAGTGAGTGGGTATGTAGTTATTGGTGTTGGAGTGTCTATGGTTTTAAGAATGGCAGTCTGTAATTTAGAGTGGGTGTATCAAAGGTTATATTAGGGTGTGAGAAGATGCATCAAATTATCACATGGATGATGTCATCAGTGATGTCATCAGTGATGTCATTTGAGATGTCATCAGTGATGTCATCAGTGATGTCACTGACCATGTCATGAGTGATGTAATATGTGACGTCATCAGCAGTGCATTGCGGGGGGGCGAGTTATAGTTAGCTGAACTAACTATAACGGGGGAATTTCACGGGTTTTGTACGAGTGAAATGTCCAACTAACTATAACTTTCCCTAAAACCTATGGTTTTTTCAGTGAATTTCAAAGGTTTTTTAAATGCTAATTTCTAACTATAACGTGCCTGAAATCTATGGTTTTTTCAGTGAATTTCAAAGGTTTTTTAAATGCTAATTTCTAACTATGCCTACAGAGGTAGGACATGTGAAGAAAGAAGAAAAACGCACAGAAAGAAGCAAAAGAAATGCACAAACAAGCAACAGAAGTCCACAAAGACGAAGAAAAGTGCAGGAAGAAGCAAGACGTGCAGAAAGAACCAACCGAGGAGCAGAAAGAGGCCTTGTTGCAAAATCATCCTGTGCCCACACCTTTTTCCGACGTGTACTGGTGTTAACTGGCTCTGACTAGCCTAGAGCCAGTGCTATGCTAAAAGACACTTAGAATACAGTGAAAACACCTACATACACTAGGGAACACTATGCGTTGGGGTACCCCTGTGATTAGCATGACCTCCTCTGTAAGTCCCTAGTACATAATAGGGCAGGGGGATTAAAACTAACTAACTAACTTGTCACATCAGGCCCCGTCCCCTCTCTTCACCACTGTGCAAACACGCCCCGTGGAGCGTTTTAAGTTGGGGATTAAGTCCCCTTGAATCATGAGGGTCCCTGGGCTCCAACTAGCCCACCCTGTACCTCCAGTATGCACCAGGGAGCTGCGTTGCAGAGAGGTGTTCAGAGGCCACGCCCCTTTTACACCTCTCTGCAACGCAGCTCTGTGGCGCTTTCTGGAGGTACCTGGTGGGCTAGTTGGCCCCAGGGACCCTCAGGATTGAAGGGGATTTAATTCCCCATCTTAAAACGCGCCACGGGGCCTGTTTGCACACATGTCACCTGAAGCCCCGCCCCTCCCTTCACCACTGTGCAAACGCGCCCGTGGCGCATTTTAAGTTGGGGGATTAAGTCCCCTTGAATCCTGAGGGTCCCTGGAGTCCAACTAGCCCACCATGTACCTCCAAAAAGCGCCACAGAGCTGTGTTGCAGAGAGATGTAAAAAGGGGCGTGGCCTCTGAACACCTCTCTGCAACGCAGCTCCCTGGTGCATACTGGAGGTTCTTGGTGGGCTAGTTGGCCCCCAGGGACCCCCAGTATTCAACGGGAATTACTTCCCCTTCTTACAACGCGCCAGGGGGCGCGTTTGCAGACTCCTGCAGGGAGGGGGCAGGGCCTCCGGCACAATGCCAGTCTTTTTTTTTTTCTTTCCTTTTTTTTTTAATGGGAGGGGGGCTGCGTGGCTCCCCTTCCCTCGGCCACTTTTGGCCCCGGGGACCCCATCCCCCGGGGCCTGAGGATTTTCTTTTTTTTTTTTTTAAACGGGAAGGGGGCCGCGTGGCCCCCCTTCCCTGGGCCTCTATTGGCCCCGGGGACCCCATCCCCCGGAGCATGCCCTCTTTTTTTTCCCCAAAAATATTTGGAGGGGGGCTGCGTGGCCCCCCTCCTCAGGCCATTTAAGGCCCCGGTGTCCCCATGCCCCGGGGCCGGCCTTTACCTTTTTTTTTATTTTCTTTTTGGGGAGGGGGGCTGCGTGGCCCCCCTCCCGGGCCACTAATGGCCCCGGGGACCCCATCCCCCGGGGCCTGGCCACTCGTTGGGGACTGTGGGGGGGGTCCCCAATCCCGCACGGTCCCGCCGGCTCCCCGCGTCCTGCGGGAGCCGGCATTGCTTTTCCATAAGGGGAGCTGCTGACATGCAGCTCCCCTTATGGAAAAGCAATCTGCTTTGCTTCATTGAAGCGAGAGCAGGTTTCCTGCTCTCGCTTCAATGAAGCAAAGCAAGTTTGCAATGACAGGACGGGAGCCGCGAGGCTCCCGCCCTGTCATTGCAAATAGCAGTGTCCCGGGGTAGGCACCCCGGGACACTGCAGGAGCCGGCCCTGGGGGTGGCGGTCCCCAGGGCCACCACAGGCTCCAGGAGGGGGCCGCGCGGCCCCCTCCCAACAATTGCACAGCCCCGGGGAGGTGGTGATCCTCGGGGCCGGGAGGTCCATTACGGACCCCCGAATTTAAATACTAGTGCCCCGGGGAGGTGGTGGTCCCCGGGGCGTGTGGGGGGGCTGGAGCCCACTCTCACAGGTTATTTATTTTAATTTTAAAAATAGCCCCGGGGGTGGCGGTCCCTGGGGCTGCGGGGGGGCCGTGTGCCCCCCCGCCAGCATTATTTATTTGAAGCCCCGGGGGGTGGCGGTCCCCGGGGCTTGGGGGGCCTTAGAGGCCCCCCCAAAAAATATAAACCCACACCCCCGCATGCCCCCAGGACTTGGCCCACCCGGGGGCAAAATACCCTCGAAGCGCGGGAGACCGCGCTTTTTTTTACGGCGGGATCCGCGCACCCTGCACGCATCCCGCCGATTTTTTTTTTTTTTTTTTTTTAAATTTGGGGCCCTGGGGGTCCTTGTGGGACCCCCTAAGCAGGCCTAGGGGGTCAGGGTGTTTCTACCCTACCCCCTTTTTGTGTTTTTCGCGTTTTTTTTCCTGTTTTCTTGTGCCTCGGTTCCACCGAGGAACAAGATGGCTGCCAACACTTCCTGGTTTGGTGGGTTGACAGCCAATTAGCATACAGCTCATGATCGGGAGGGTGCGCTCCGGGTGCGCGAACCCTCCGCGGCCATAGATATATATGTGGTTTTACTTTTGATTTTCTCAGGAACTACTGAACGGATTTACACCATTTTACCAAAAGGCACGACACTGAACCAAGGGCTACCTTTTTGCCAAAGTTGGTGTAATTCCGTTCAGCAGTTCAGGCTGTAGCTGCGATGAAAGGTTCCTATGGAAAATTGCATGGGGAAAACACGTTTTGGAACCCCCCTTTTTTCTCGGCCCCCACTTGGCAAATCACCCCGAGACTTTCAGGATAGGAGCGGACCGGAGCGCCCCACAAGTTTTGAAAATTTTGCGAAGATTCGTCAACCGGCGCAAAAGTTATTTCAAATAGAATGTTGCAGATTTCCTATGGAAAATAGGTCCTAACTATAACTATCTACTGGCGACCGCCAGTAGATAATATATATATATATATAGATATATATATATATATATATATATATATATATCTTCCGTCATTTTCTTTTCTTTCCACAAAGGGGGAGATGTCGTGACCTGGGGCAGAGGGCACTAGGACCCTGCACCCCAATATGGGGAGGGGACAGCAACCGGACGCCACTTCCAGTCAGGGAGTGGGGAGGGCAGTGTAGTGCTGCGAGGGCAAGGGAGCCGATGTGCATGTGGGCACAGAAACGAAGAATACGAATAAAGAACTGACAACTGCCTACCTGTCTCCGCGTGTTCTTGTGCAGCGACACGACAATGGTCTTTCTCTTTCTCTCTTGCTTACGTGCTCTCTGTCTCCCTCTTTCATAATCTCTCTCCCTCTCCACCCTCCCTACACACTTCGGGATCTCCTTATCTTTCTGTCTGTCTGTCTCCCTCTCTCCTTTTCACTCTCTTTCTTTTTCTTGTTACATGCCGTTTTTCCCACCTTTAATAGTGGGCTTCTCCACGGAACACCTCACTGGGCAAGTTAGTCAAGATTATCATCATCAAATGTCCATAATTTTGTCATGAACACAGAACGTACTTTTAACTGATGCTTGCTTCAAAAAAGATGTTGATGGATGACATTTTTTAAAAGATAAAACACCTATAATGATTTCAATTTTTTTCTATAACGTGGCAGTGGCGTTATGCAAAGTGACCCCCCCCCCCCCTTGCAGAATGTGATGAGGGGGGGCCTGAGTTTCCAGATCTCACAGGAATTCATTGGCATTGGGCTGCATGGGGCCCCCTTGAAGGGTTAGGGTGGCCTGGAAGCTTGGGGGCCGCTTGCGCTGCAGGGGCGTGCGTCACGCCCCTGTAACGTGGGGTACGTAGATTTTCAGTATCCATTCAACACGACAGGCATTTGAAAAACATTCAGACATCACGTGCACCCAGGAAGGAAACGCCACGGAACGCACGTCCGACTTGGTCATGCATCACATGTCCAAAAACCACACATAAGACATGGATATTGTTCATTTAAAGACCTAATCAAGCATGCACTGCTGTTTTATAAATAGATGTCTTCAGTGAAGGGAGAGCCTTCCTACATAGAAAAGCCCTGCCTCCTAAAATGTAACGCAAGTCTGTTGCGTTGCTAAGATACCAGGAGCAACCAATACGATCAGGGTGATCTAGTCAGATTTTATTTTTTATTTTATCAAATGCAAAGCAAACATTATTTAACACAACAGAAACGCAGGTCGGCAAATATGTTACAGCGATCTGTAAATTATGTTAAGTTTCTCCTTTAGGTAATTTTGCATTTTCACAAAATCCTTCGACCATGAATTTTTGCTGCGCCATCTGTACCTCATGCTGGCACAGATTCACTAGAGGCTTGAGCTCGCATGGTGCAAAACAGCAGAGGCGATCAACTTTTGTGAGCAGAAGCTATTTTGAACTGAAAGTGGGTCCCCAAGCAGCGTCAAAACCGCTTTACGCTAGATCCTGTTAATTTATGTAAAGGTGGCTTGTCTGGGACGGAACAGAAAAAAATCATAGGTTTTGGCACAAAGCCAGACTTATTTAAATAGAATAATCTTACTCTGAGCCAAATCATACTGCCTAGTGAACCAGGTGGGGGAAAGCGGTATTTCGCCCGATATACCTACATGTAACCTGCTTTACACTTTTACACTACAGCGAAGATCTTAAACATCTGACCTTGCGCTGTTGTTTACACAGGCGCCTCCTCCGTAATGGCGCAGGAGTGTCGCCACACTGCTCAGAGCCAGAAGATGAAAAATAAAATGATAACACAATTCTATTATCATTTTATTTATCACTGACTGACTGAGCCAATGGAGTCTAGGGCAGGGCGGGTCGGGGCTGGGCCACGGCAGGGAGAAGGAGTGGTGGGCACTGTAAGTGCGCACGTGGGTTTGACCGGCCGTCTTAGGACGGCCAAACCGACATGCGCACTTATATTTTTCCAACCCAGCTGTGTTGCACAGCCGGGTGGAGAAAAGGCACATGCTCCCTGTGCCTGCGCGAGCGTCAGGCCAGCCCGCTCAGCCAATCCCGATGCTTCTCTCATGCTAGGTATAGCATGAGAGCAGCATCTGGATTAGGTGGGGGGGAAGCCTGTGCTGTGTGGCCCATGGACTGCCGGGAGGAGAGGAGCACTGAGGCAGCCGGCAGCGCCAGTGGCAGATAAGTCTTTTTATTTATTACTATTCCCCTAACCCCCTCCACACCACCCCCCCCACTTTAGAGTGGCGGCAGCCGCCACTGTGTCTACACGTTAAAATCTGTATTGGAGGGTGTACCTCGAGTACTAATAATACAGTAGACACTGCTAGCTTGCTTTCGCGCCACAGTGCATCACTGAGCATCATGCAGAACAGCCATTATTAGCACGAGCGCCACAGATGATGTCATCAGGGGGCGACTGTTGCTAAATTTGGCGCTGCACAATTGTTTGTCCTTCACACATAGTAGCATAGCAATTTTTCAAGCAGTGCACCACAGCATGAATGATAGTAAATCTAGGCTGCTGTGTCCTGCCAGCCTATCCCGGTAGTTATCTGTCTCCATTGTGCAACTGTTTGCTTTACAGAGAGCAATATACCTTTTTTCTCTTTTCAAAATGCAAACAATAATATTATGACTAAAATGACTTGTAATCAGGTTTTATTTGTCTTTTGTTAGTTAATATTTTACTTCATTATTGTTGCCAAAACTGGGCGGGTGGCAGGATGGAATATTAACTTATAAACAGGAATTGACAGTTGAGCAAGAACAAGGCAGGCAACTGGGGTGGGTAGGGGAGGGTTGGGGTGTTACACCCACCTAATAAATGTATTTTCTGATGAATAGTTGGGTACAGGTGCTTTCAGTCGGGTGTGGTGAGGTGTCTATCGAATTCCACCTGGGAATTTTGCATGCACACACTGGCAAACACACACACACACTCTCTCATCTCTGTTTTGAAACTCCTAAAATGTTTTGATTATTTTACAAAACTTTGCATTTCTCTCACTTAGTATTCATAACAATCCGCATTTCTCTCCCTTTCCACTGCCCCTTAAGCCCCCCCTCACGCCCTGCTTGTCGTGTAATGTATTACAATATTATATCCCAGCGTGATTGTCGGGAAATCTGAAGTTCAACCCCCCCAATCTTAATGGTCTAGCTACGCCCCTGGCAGACAATTCCTATGAATTAATCAAAAACTTCAAAATACCAACCTACCCAGTACTACTCCTGATATACAAACAAATTATTTATCACTGGCCACAAAATAATCACTGATTGGACATACATGTACTGTTTTGACACACACACAATTAGTTTTATTAAAAAAGAATCAAATATTCTGTATGGGAATAGAGCCTACCACTTACTCCGCATATTCAGCCATGATCGTTTGAAAAAAGCAGTACGTACAACACATATAGCATATAACAAAATGTAGTAGTGAGATGTGGTCTTTCCTTAGCGCTATGCTCTCATTGTACGTCAGAGAGTTTGTCCTTACATGCCTAAGCTTGCCACCCATCAAATGCCAATATGTTTCAGCCTTCAGCAAGCAAATCATCTATCTGAGGACTTCACCATAACATCAAACCATCGCATGTACATGTAGTTCGGCCAGGTATACCAAAAATTCTGTTGCCTCCCTAAAGTTTCCTAATGTGTGGTTTTCAGTTATCTCTATCATCTTTGAAATTTGGGTGTTCTTGGCCCACAGCATCTAGCAATTATTTTTCCACAATGTATGGTTGGTGATGATAGCAGAAGGATATCTGACTTGGCTTTGGGAACCAAAATTCTATTTGTCCATATCGTAATGCAGTCTAGCTAAGGCACCCTTCCTTCTATAGGGGTGAGCAGCATAAAAGCCAATAGCAGCCAATGGTTGATGTTTTCAAGGTGGAAAGTTCTGGCCTCATATTTTCCTTTTCTTCCAAATAGCATGTATGAGTGGTCTGAGCAGCCGCGGCCCATGCAGGTAAGAGCGGTGGGGCCGGGTTGGGGGGGGGATTCGACAGACGGCCACGAGGGAAAATTAAATAAATAATTATTTTCCCTCGTTGTCGTCTGTCAAAATCACACCCCCCCCCTCACCCAGCCCCATCACCTCACCGCTCTTACCTGCACAGGCAGCGGCTGGGTCTGAGATACAGACCACATTTTTCAAGACGTCCAAAATAATTTTTCCAAAATCAGAAACTTGAGTGGCACTTTTTCATAGCCAGCCAATATATTTTGAGATCAGGGGCGGCTCCTCCGATAAGGCGGAGGAGCGTCGCCCCACTGCTTTTAGAGCAGTGGAAAAGGAAAAAATAAAATGATAATAACAACGTTATTATCATTTTATTTTTCGTTGCTGCAGGGCTGGGTTAGGGCGACCAGGGGCTGGTGGCTCAGGGAGGAGGAGTTGTTTATGCACACTAACTGCGCATGACTGCTTGGCCTGCCGTCTTGGGCCGGCCAAAGGGTCATGCGCACTTTGCATGTTCCCCACCAGGTTGTAATGCACAGCCTGGTGGGGAACATGCACAGGCTCCCTGTCCCTGTCTGAGCACCGATCCACGGCGCTCAGACCAATCACAATGCTGCATTGCAGCATTGTGATTGGCCGAGGGGAGCTTGTGTGCTTCCTGCTTCTTCCGGACTGGATGCAGGAAGAGAAGAGAAGCTGAGACGACGAGGAGAGACGGCAGAAAAGGTAAGTGTTTTAAAAAATATATATTTTTAACCCCCCTCTGTCCCCCCTGCCCCGCCACCCCTGTTCCCTACCAGCCACCACTGTTTGAGATAATCATATTGGTCCAACACTATTCTAATACAGGTGTTGGGAGTCAGCACACAGCTGGTGCGTCAGCATGTAAGATCTCAGTGTATCACCTGTGGCATTTACATGTTTTCGAGATTACTCCTGGAACAGATTTATGGATTCCAAATGACATCTATGCAAAGTCAGTTCTGCATACAAAATTGTATGTAATATAGAAATCCTGTTGTGAAAATTCCTTTACATTAGAATAACTGCATCTATTTTCTCTATGGGGGAAATATTTGCCCTGTGGAGAAACCCCTTGTGAGGAATCAGAGTTTCCATCTGGTTCCCATAAAGGAAAGAGATTTACTCCTGCTCTTGACAGGAGCAAATCTCCTTGTGGAACGTTTATCAATACAAAAAGGATCGGCACAAATGTATCCAGGCATCCCATTTTGGAAGGCCCACTCCAAATCTCACAGACAGGATTTATTCATGACACAATTACACCATACTCGGCTACCATTACACATTAGGACATTGATTTCCAAAGTGAAATTTACGTTTTGTAGATTGCAAAATTAATTTGGCACTTGCAAATGAAGTCACTTGTGACTTCACATAATGAGAACCCTTTGGGCCTCATTTCCAATATTTTTACTCACGGCAGCACAGCAAGCCTTCCTGCTCCGCTGCCGTGCATCAAAAGAAAAAGGAAGGAATGGGCCATATCTACAAGATATGACAATTTCCTGTCCTTTTCCCCTGCACTGGCACACAATGGGCTGCCATGCGTCAATGCACGCACCCTTGCACCATGGTGCAAGGGTGTCTGCGTTGTAATGGTGATTGTTTCTGTGCAGGAAGGGACACCTTCCTGCACAAAAATAATGACAAGAGATGTTTTCCTCTTTCTATGTGTGCTGCAGAATGCAGCACACATAGAAAAAGGAAAAACAAGGAGAAGGTTTTCTCTTCGTTGTGCCTCCCTTATGCCTCCCTTAGGGAAGCGTAGGACTCTGACGCATTCCCAGGTTTACAAAATCGTGTAAATCTCGGAATGCGTCAGGTTCCATGGATGTTGCGTGGGAACAACCACGGCAACACCCATGGATCGCCCCAGTCATGCAGAGTAATGCGTGAAAGGGGACAATATTTACAAGCCCATGAAAAGCCACGCACGGTGGCCTTGTAAATATGGGCAAACACACTGTGCCGCCAGTGCGCCAAAAAAAGTGACACACCAGCGGCACAATGGGCTTGTAAATAAGCCTGAAACTGTGCAACCAGCTTTGTGAAACTGACGCATGGTATCCTAGTCACACATGACCAGTGTGTCATAAGTCAAGATAGCAAACAATTGGTTCTGTTGGGTGGTACAATAGCTGTGTTAATATGTATTTAATATCAAAGCAACCAGAGTAATCAAATTACTATCAATTAATGCCAAACATATTTTAAGAAAAGGCAAATGGTAAGAACACACCAAAAAAGAAAGATTTGCAAAAGCAGAGTTTTTACTCCTTTCTTATTCACAAGAAAATTGAATATGGCTGTCAAAATGCATAAATGAATTGCGGCGTAACAAAAGTGACTTTTGTGAAGTTAAGTGAAGAAAAGTGACAAGTGAAGTTAATGGTGAAGTATATACAAGACAAACATAAGTGACATGAATTTACAAGGTACAAGATTCCTGTCCTATCTATGTAATTATTAACATGAATCCTGGACCAAATGATAATTTGAAAGTTAGGGTCAAGGAGACTGTATGGACATGGATAGCATTAACGTCGACGTTTCGACCCTTAAAGTAGCGCAAAGTGTACAGCGTCACTGCGGGTCTTCATCAGGACTGTGAAAGACAAGATGGACAGCCTATAAAATTAATTATGAGAGGTCAGGTGTGTTCTTAAAAGTTAAGGTACTTGTATGTGTATAGAGGTAAGTAAGTACATGGCTTACCACATCAACAAATAATCCAATTTGTAGATTATAAGGAAGCAAAAATCCTTGCATTAGAATCCACGAAAGGTTGGAAATCTACAATCAGAGAAAACCACCATTAATATCATGGCGGTACTGTGTGTAATTATATAATGATGCAAATGGTAAACGACTTACCAAAAGGTACTTGCTTGGAAGTCAAGGGATAGACGGGATCTAAAAATTGGTATCCAAAGTTAATGTGCAGCAAGTTATTTGCTGGGGTTCCAAGTAGTGAAGACCTCCACCATCCGGTAGGAGTCTAGGAATAGATACAATGCCCTGTCATTTATATATTCATGGACTTATCAGTCAGTGCATGAAAACTAAAACCAATTAAGGAATCCTACCTTGCTAATAATAGATCGCTCAATTGTAGAAAGCCTCCACCAGCAGGTTGGAGTCTAAACAAAAGGGAGCAAGGTATTTATTAAAGAATGTGGCGCTCCAAATGCGATTTGAACAATAAAAGAGATACCGGATAACTCAGTACCCGTGTATAATTAGATGGAAAGAAGCATACCTTAATTGTGACCGGATGGCTTCCACCCGCCGGTTGGAGTAGTAAAGGGTTGAATAATTTAATTCCCACCAAGAAAGGTCGGGTACTGCGGAGTCAAAAAATATATAATTTCTTAGAGAGACGCTATGTAATCAGCGGTAACACTCTAAGACACGTGCTGGTGTGCGCTGATGTTTCCTCTTACCGTGGGAGCTTGACGAGCTACTGAAATCTCTTCGGGTTTGCCCGCGAGGGAATTCAGACGCTTTTGACAGCTTGCGTTGCCGAAAACATGTACATGTTACGAGTTTAGTCTGCATGAACTTTGCTCAAGATGTATCATTCAAACAGAATATGTTAAATACTTACTCATCTAATGCACATTCAAAACAATGCAGAAAATGTGCAACTATGTTACCTTTACGGATAACACAATGTATCGAGTCACGTACTTCACCCTTCAAATATGTTTAGTCCCACGTCATATTTAAAACAATGAACAGGCCCGGCTAGGCATAACAGAGCACCGATAGTCAGAGAAGCGCGACTAAGCTGCTGCACCTCAGCGTGCACGCGGCTTAATCTAGCTGACAATTACGTCAGCGAGCTGTCAAAAGCGTCTGAATTCCCTCGCGGGCAAACCCGAAGAAATTTCAGTCGCTCATCAAGCTCCCATGGTAAGAGGAAGCATCAGCGCACACCAGCACGTGTCTTAGAGTGTTACCGCTGATTACATAGCGTCTCTCTAAGAAATTATATATTTTTTGACTCCGCAGTACCCGACCTTTCTTAGTGGGAATTAAATTATTCAACCCTTTACTACTCCAACCGGCGGGTGGAAGCCATCCGGTCACAATTAAGGTATGCTTCTTTCCATCTAATTATACACGGGTTCTGAGTTACCCGGTATCTCTTTTATTGTTCAAATCGCATTTGGAGCGCCACATTCTTTAATAAATACCTTGCTCCCTTTTGTTTAGACTCCAACCTGCTGGTGGAGATTTCTACAATTGAGCGATCTATTATTAACAAGGTAGGATCCCTTAATTGGTTTTAGTGTTCATGCACTGACTGATAAGTCCCTGAATATATAAATGACAGGGCATTGTATCTAATCCTAGACTCCTACCGGATGGTGGAGGTCTTCACTACTTGGAACCCCAGCAAATAACTTGCTGCACATTAACTTTGGATACCAATTTTTGGATCCCGTCTATCCCTTGACTTCCAAGCAAGTACCTTTTGATAAGTCGTTTACCATTTGCATCATTATATAATTACACACAGTACCGCCATGATATTAATGGTGGTTTTCTCTGATTATAGATTTCCAACCTTTCGTGGATTCTAATGCAAGGATTTTTGCTTCCTTATAATCTACTAATTGGATTATTCGTTCATGTGGTTAGCCATGTCCTTACTTACCTCTACACACATACAAGTTCCTTAACTTTTAAGAACACACCTGACCTCTCATAATTAATTTTATAGGCTTCCCATCTCGTCTTTCACAGTCCTGATGAAGGCCCGCAGTGACGCTGTACACTTTGCGCTACTTTAAGGGTCGAAACGTCGACGTTAATGCCATCCATGTCCATACAGTCTCCTTGACCCTAACTTTCAAATTATCATTTGGTCCAGGATTCATGTTAATAATTATATAGATAGGACAGGAATCTTGTACCTTGTAAATTCATGTCACTTATGTTTGTCTTGTATATACTTCACCATTGACTTCACTTGTTACTTCTCTTCACTTAACTTCAGAAAAGTCACTTTTGTTACGCCGCAATTCATTTATGCATTTTGACAGCCATATTCAATTTTCTTGTGAATAACAAAGGAGTAAAAACTCTGCTTTTTGCAAATCTTTCTTTTTTGGTGTGTTCTTACAATTTGTCTTTTCTTAAAATATTTTTGGCTTTAATTGATAGTAATTTGATTACTCTGGTTGCTTTGATATTAAATACATATTAACACAGCTATTGTACCACCCAACAGAACCAATTCTTTGCTATATCATAAATACCCAGGTTCTGAGGGACACAGGGTCACCCCATTAACTCTAATGGTAAGTCAAGATAGGGCAGATGTCTTAGGGCACTACGAGCAGGAGGCAGCAAAATGCACCACATTGGAGCTGGTAGCTTCAAATAGGGCACTTTTGTTTGAGGGGAGGCAAGAGGCGCCATAGACAAAACAAATGTTGTCTATGACACAGATAATCCTTACCCCGTTGCAGACCTTCGAAGTGGCAACCCTAGGTGTGTGCAACAGGATAAATTCAGTTGGCCTGCCCAAAGCAAACAGCATGAAGAAAGCACTGTTCCTGGGAAGAGATGTCGGGGTATATTTACAATGAAATGACGCAGCGTGGCACTGCAAGCAAATCTGCTGCACCCAGCGGCGTCATTTAAAAAATGCATGGATGCACCGTATTAACAAGAATATGGCTCATCCCTGTGCTCACCCCTGCGCTGGTGCTAAAAATGCTGCTTGGCAGGCACCAGCTCAGGCGCCCTTTCATCATGGTGCAAGGGGGCCTGTGTTGCAGGGATGATTGTTTATGTGCAGGAAGGGACACCTTAATGCACATAAACAATCATTAAATGGCAAGTTGCTCCTTCTACGTGTGCTGCAGAATGCTTAGCGCCGCATTGTAAATATGGAGCAGGGCATTGCGCCATCGGAGCATCGTAAAAATTGACGCTTCAGTGGCACAATGCCCTTGTAAATATGCCCGCCGTTTCTTTAGAGCACAGGTAAAGTAAATTTATGGGCACTGTAAAACCCCAGCATGCGCTGATGTAATGGCCAGTGATCCATTTTTTTTAACCGGTTTAAATGAATCACCTAATTGCTAAAAAATCACCAAACACAAAGCACTTTCACCACTTCCTGTGTAATTTGCACTAAAGGGAATCTGTGCAGGAAAAGTTTTGTGCTCAGGATTTCTAATTGTGCACCTACAAATTAAGAACTTTATCTGCCGGTTATACGGAATGGTGGCATTACTGCCACTTCAACACAACTTCAAGATGGAGCATCAAATTTAACAAGGGATGTTAGTCATACCTGCCAAACTACCACATACCATAAGAAATCACATGCTTGTACAGCGCACCATCACCCCTTCGAGGGTCCTCTTGGCACTATTGATAAATAACAGATGTTTATTGCTGCCATCTGGTATGCATTTCATCCAATGAAGGTCACTTGGTACTGTTGCCAGACAGCTGATGCTTATTGTAACCCAACAGTAGACATTTTATCAATCCCACAAGGATGAAAGGCTGAGACATCCTACCAGGATTTAAATCTCTGACCATGGGTTGAAGTACAAGTGCTTGCAGCAGATGCATTAGTCCACTGAAATACTAGACCCAGCTGATGTTGGTTAACCTTTAGTCAACAGTACTTGGAATGCAGGGATTTGTTTAGGTGTTAAAGGTATAAGAGCACATTTCAGAATGTAACCTGGAGAGCTGCCGACTTTTGACGTGGGGAACCAGGTTTGAGTCTAGGCGTCCGCTCAATATAATACGATTCTGGGCAAGTCATTTAATCTCCTCGTGCCCAAATAAATGATAAATAAATAAATAAAGCTGACCTTGTGTAATATAAATCTGGGGCTCATGTAAAACAGTGTAACGTCCTTGTGCCAAGTGCACTCTATATAAAACTGCAAAAAAGAAAACTGCAAAAAAACTAAAACAAAGTGCCATTCAGTAAACAATAATCAGGACTAGCTGAGGGTGTAGTGACATGGGGCCCCTTGGCAGCTGAAGACAAACTTCATTCTAACCCACAGGTGACCTTCCGGCTCTCAAATCATCATGACTTTCTATTGAGAGCTTACCATCACAGCCAAGAGCAAGGATCTAGTCCATCACCCAGTACTGCACCAGCCAATAAACCAGCCACCACAACTGAACGGGAATTGAATGACTGAGGAGATCTGTCACATACTGCTGGACAATTGGAAGACTCTAATCTAGTCCACAACTGTAGGCCGCAACTAGCTGCAGACTATGATCGCTTTTTCACTTCTCACAATGACATTGGGATACTGAATAATAGTAGCAAAGCTCATCTTTCCACCACTTCTCTCTCTCTAACCATGCCTGCTCAAGACCAAAAACTGTGTACAAAATATCGGCTTGGGTAACCCGCTACTAGTCTGTGATCATAACAAATACCATAAAGGAACCTGCAGAACTGCTCAGACCTGCCAGCTAACTGTAATAAACTGCAGGTCTGACTCTCACACCACTTCATCCGCCACGCTACTAAGCACTGTGTCCCATAACACAATAGCGGCGCCTGTGGTGATCATGCACGACGTGGAAACACTTCCCACAGAGGACAGGACCAAAAACAAAGGCTACACAAGCGGTTCAGTGCCACACACCCACATAAGGGTAGTAAGCGTTGTATAAATGCTTCAACTCAATCCAATACAATTCTTCACATGTCCTGTCTTGGAAGTCGGTCTAGAAGCAGTCAATATTATTGACAAAAACATTGGCAGATAGCCAACGTCATTTCTGCATGCCGTTCAACAATACACCGCTAGGTGGCACACCACCCAACCCCTGAAAATAACAAAATGGAAAATTCACGGATTAGTTAAAGAAGTAAGATTTCGTAACCTCGCACATTCGTAAGGGCGTCGATAGGACAACATGGAAAAAAAGAAAAACCCGTGTTTTGCAGAGGTCAGAACGTGACAACCTCCTCCAAACGCCTCTGTGGACCGACTATTTTGAGCACGAATCTCTATTTTTAATGGCACGAAAGGAGACATTCCCCAAGCCCCCGGAACAGCAAGCAAAAGCTTTAAATAATGTCATGAACTAAATGCACTGTCGCTTCAAATATTAAATCGTGGCACCAGCACATATTTTGTTTGCAATTTGAAAAACGAAAAGCCGAACGTGAAAAAATTGTTGCTTACTCGTGCTTCGTTTCTGCTTTCGCTTTAAGGATACCCCTTTGATAGCGGGCTCTTAGCACACGGGCGTGGCTGTTTCTGTTTTGAAGCTGTTGACTGGCATTATGCAGCAAGATGTCTAGTATTTCTCCCTTTCTGTACCCTCTCTCTCCCCTGTGTCCTCAGGACCGGATTCACAGTGCTAGTATAATTCTAATCATACTGATTCTTCAAGCAGGGGCGTAGCCACCAGTGGTGCAGCAGGTGCAGTGCACCGGGGCACAGAGCTATGTTGATTGCTGTATTTTACCACCCCAACAATAGTGAAATAGGCCATTTTCCTTGCTTGTACTGGGGTCTGTGGTATCACTTCTATGGTACTGGCTTCAAGGACGCTGCAGGATGGTCTGCTTCCTCCATCACTGTGTCTTGTGAGGTTTTTGGAGAGCCTGAAAATTTGCATGGTGCTAATTGTGCACGCACACACACATATATATATATATCATATACCCAGGGTGGATCGTGTTAGCTATATATCATGTGATCAAGGCCTTTCAGAGGCCGAAACGCGTCATGGCAGCAGTGCATGGTCAAGGAAAATAAATCTTTTTGCACTGAATTTGGGTCCGTACCGTCCTTTCAAAGAGTTTGGATTTTGTGGCGGATTGCGTGTGTGTATATATATATATATATATATATATATATATATATATATATATATATATATATATATATATATATATATATATATATATATATATATATATATATATATATTTTTTTTTTTTTTTCCAGCGGTAGCAATTATTTTAGCCATTCAGATTCCTCCTTCGGGTTCAGAGATGCAGCTAGTCTCACCAGAGGACTCATAATCAGTGCCAAAATGCTCTATCGATGAATAGGCTTCCATTTTCAGTCTAGTAATGTACTCTGTGAGTTGTAGTTTTGGCTCATTTCTATTACACAATTTGTCTTCAAGCACCAGATTAGAGCAGATCACAAACTAAAAATAAAGTAAAGCAGATGTGTGTCCCCAGTGGCATGGAGCCACCTGCTAACCCTAGAAAATGCACTCTCATTTCTTTATTATTAGATCTGGGTTTTAACAGCACAGCTGTCAATCAGGCCTGTTGCTAACAATATGCATAGAGTGTGCTTGGGGCTGCCCCTTTCAATCATTGGCTTTCCTCCACCACCTTCTTTTAGCCATTGGCTTGATACTTTGTCAATTAAGTCTTAGCTCTGCCCGGCAGAGTATTTATCTCCCACGTAATGCTAATCGCTGATCGGGTGTATCCTTTTGCCTCCCTTTGAGTGCTTTAATTGAACTGCACGAGGGACTACTTTTCTACTATAGTCCTTTTTATTTGAAATAGAACCAAAAACTGGACTGCTCAAAGGCAAGGTAGCCTTAAATTCAATTAATCTTTAGTTTCCTGTCGGACTATAGTATGATTGCACTGTATCAGTGCTTAATTTGAGCTGGTGGTTCCAGTTGGGGTCCACCAGCACTCATTTTTGGGGCCCGACACTTATTTGACTTTAACCCCGAGCTATAGAGGTAAACACACCATGAGGGAGGGATGAGAAAAAGAAAGATGGAAAAAAGTGACAACAGAAATTTTCAAGAGTGAGATAAATGGCCAGGAAGTGTCTGGTGCTGGATTAAAGAGGCTTGAGGTGGAATCAAGTCTACGCAGCCTGGTGTCTGGCACACCAAAATTCAATAGCGGAGGCCGAGGCTTCTGAACAAAACATCGGGCCCTGGCACTTATTCTTTTACAAATTAAGCACTGCACTGTATGCATGAGCACATTAAACACAGACCTAATGGCTTTGCTAATGCTTGTTAGAATAATCATTCTATCTGGACGCTCAGAGAGGAGAGTTATAGCACTGTGTGAAACAAAAGGATTTCTACCGTACAGGCAAACTGAACTGGGATGTTGGCTGCAACAAACAGATTCAGAGACGCACTGTTGTGACCCGAAGTCAGTCTCTTAAAAGTAATATTTAATCAAAGAGCACATACATTTAACCAGCTGGGTTGTTATCTAAGCTGGCATGAGCAGGCAGAGGCCAATACAGCTGCACCCGTTCCAAAGGTTCCCAGAGGTCCCTGGACCCTGGCCGATACGGTTTTTCATTAACGGCTAGAGTAGCGTAGGCAGTACTTAATTTAAGCTGGTGAGGCCACTGGCATTAATTTTTGGGGACCTGAATTATTTTTTATCATCAGACTTTGACCCAGAAAATAAGAGAGAACAGGAGGAAAGGGAGACAGAAGAAGCAAGAGAACGATGGAAAAACAGGGACTAAGGGAGATAACAGTGAAGAAAAAGAACCTGCAGGAGTGAGATAAAGGGGCTGATAGTGTATGGTGGTGGATGAGAAAGGCATGACGTGGAATCAAGACTTTACAGTCTTGGTAATCAGCACTCCCAGCATTCGGTAGCACCAGCTGTCGGCTTCTAGGCAGAACTTTGGGGCCGGCACTTATTCTTTAACAAATTTAGCACTGGGCATTGGCCAACCACTTGTGGCATTCCAGAGTCCAGCCTGGCTTGATCTAGGATATTAATGAATATTTTTATTTTGCAGACCCCAAACCAAATCATTTCTTGACACTTTTCAATTGTACTGATTTTATTGACTTCTGAAGCATAAAAGGCTGTATCGGCCCTGTTTGGATTTGAATTTGTAGTCAACATGTCTATGGAAAGGGGCTCAGCACTTTGAGATATATTGACTGGTTGACTGGCTAGAAAGGTAGATGGAAGGCGTGAAAAAAGGAAGGTGGTATGTTAGGAAGAAAGAAGGTTGGGGAAAAAGAATGGGAGGAAATACGCAAGGAAGAGGGAAGGCATCAAAAAAGAAAAACACAAGAAAACATACCAGAGAGTTAGTTATATCTGCCTGATGAGAAATGGCCAAGCTGATTACATTGCTAAGGAGAGATAGATGGAGGCTGGCTGACAGGTTTATTCGGAAATCAGGTGTATTGACAGGTCGGTGTCTCTGAAATACCAGAAGTGCTGAATTGGGCCAGTGACAAATCAGGTTAGCTGATAAACAGACCATAACCCTAGGGGATAATGGCTTCATTAAGTGTGGCGGATAGGAAGATACTTGAGCCGGAATTAAAGTTTCTGACTGGGATCTCTCTCTCTCTCAATATCCAGCCATTTCAAATATTTGTCCTTGGAATGGGGAATAATCACACAAAGCCAGGAATATCCTTTTCCAATTGTTACCCCCGATTCCAGGGGCATATCTGCTGACATTACGACTTACTGTGAGCAGGTATCAGCAGGGGGGCAATTGGATCCGATGGTCAGGAGGGTAGTTGGAGTGGGAGTGAGGGCAGGGCAGGGTATGGACTAGCTGGAGGAAGTATTGCATGCTTCCTCTTGCTGTGGCAGTGTGTGGGTGGTGGCCGAGATGTGGCCAGGACGAGGCTCCACTCCCCGCCTCAGCTTCCTGATCTTGGTCATTTTAAAAGGCATCTTCTAGTCTGGAGGGATGGTATTCCCCGGGGATACCATCTTACATGACTCATATTGAGGCCTTTAGTAGGACCTGTAGTGACAATGAAGTTAGAGGAAAGGACAAACCAGATGCCACTAAGGCTTCAAATACAAGTGGTCCAATAATTCCAATGGACCTGGTCCAAGTACAAGTTGGTATTTGTCATACGGGGAAATATCCATGCAAAGACAGGAAAAACATGCAGGGACCGATGTAAAAACATCAATTCTTATATGTTTCCTCAAAATCTTTTAATTTATGTTATTTACCAACCCACACAATTATCGGTTCCCCGCTAACAGTAACTTTTGGGCAGAAAACAAGGATAATTCTGGCGCTCTAGAATCAAGGCACAAACGCCATGCTTGGGTGCTTCTCTTACTAATGCAGACCCAAATTCTTCTAGAAACACATACTGTGCACTAAATTATCCCAATGCGAGACTGACTCAAACCAACCCTACTGGACCAAAAGGCACTGTAATGTTTAGAAAAAATTGGAAACTTACTGATTTCCCTACAGCAATGTATGTCTTTTCCACCTTACCGCCACCACTTACCTTATCCTACCGCCCCCACACAAAAGAAATAAATAATAGGAACAGCCATGGGGTGCTTAGCGGGGCACCTGTGATTAACTGTTATATGCCGAAGGCGCGCAAAAGGCAAGCCCGTCTGCGCCCGTCCGCGTCCAGCAGGGGCCAGGGGCCACAACCCCTGCCCGTTCCCCATCCCATATTAGATCCTATAGCCCACACGCCCTACTCAACCTAAGAGGAACGACATTTGCCAAATGCCGACACTCATGGAACGTAGCAGTTGAACACATCGACTGTCCACACTGTGGGTTTAACTTCCGGCCGTTCACTAAGGCACGGAACCCCACTTCAAATCGTTCCACTATAAATATGTTCTTGCTAAACTGCAGGTCGTTCCCTAAGCATGCCACTGAAATCGCCTTACTATTGGAGGAACCTAAGCCTGATGCCCTCTTCTTGACGGAAACATGGCTCAATAACTAATCCGAGCCGGTCCTCACTCAAAATCTCCCTCACGGTTACCTCATACAATGTGAGGACTGTAAGGAAGGCAGAGGAGGGGGCTTAGCGATTGTCTTTAAAGACCATTTCAACTGCCGCATTTCCCCAGACCAGATACCAGACTGCGAGAGTCTTTTCTTCTCCATTGACTTCTCCCCCACTATCGCCTTCTCAGGGTTATTAATCTACCGCCCACCCGGGGCCCTGGGTCAATTCCTCAATACCCTCCCACCAATCATCGCTAATCTAGCCTGCTCGCCATCTAACTTCACAGTATTGGGGGATCTTAATATCCACCTAGACAACACCTCCGACCATACCACCAATGAATTGACAATGAGCCTCTCCGCACTTTAGCTAAAGCAGCTAGTATCCAAACCCACCCACATCAAAGGCCACTTACTTGACCCCGTTTTTAGCAACTGCACCGAACTTACATCAGGAGTACCGACCCCGCTACCCTGGTCGGATCACTTCCTGATTCCCTTGACCTGGGTAATCCCGGACCACACCCTCCCTCCCAATTCAACCTCACGCCAGGAACGCAACTGGTCTAAGCTCCCCAGAGAATTATGGATCTCAGCCCTCTAAACTTCCAGACCTAACAAGGACCCTAACCCTATTTTAGCTAATGAGAAATTTAATTGCTGGATCCAGAACTCCTTAGACGATGTGCTCCCCATAAGGCACACCCACAAAAAATGTAGAGCAAAGTCGTCCCCTTGGTACTCCCCAAAGTTACGGGAACTCAAACAACACTGCAAATGGTTAGAGAGGAAATGGAGACAGACCTATGCAGTCTCTAGCAAATCCGAATATAGGGAGGCAATAAAAACCTATAACGGCGAAATTAAAATCGCTCAAGCCGCCTTTTACGAGGAGAAAATCAATGCAGCTTCTAACTCTCCCAAGGAAATCTTTCAAATCGCCAAAACCCTTTCAAAATTGCCCCAAAAGCAACAGACCACGGACGATGCTCAGTCCCGTTGTAACAACCTGGTGGAGTTCTTCCACCAGAAAATACAAAATATATACTCCACCTTTACTCCTAACCAGTCTGAATTAACTCTGGCCCCCTCCAACAGCACAGGATGCGGAACTCAAGCTACATTACAGCTATTCCCCCCCTGGACTCCGTAACCTTAGATTCCATCATGCACCGGGTAAAGTCGGGCTCCCCCTTAGACCCAGCGCCCCCGTGCCTTGTTAGCAGTCATAGGAAACATTCTACCAACGGTTCTCGACCAGCTGAACGCCTCCATTTCCTCCGGAGTGGTTCCCCCGGCATGGAAATGTGCTATGGTAAAGGCTCTCCTAAAAAAGCAGAATCTTGACCAGGACAACCTGAGCAACTACCGCCCCATCTCCCTCCTTCCCTGGCTGAGCAAGATTTTGGAAAAATACGTCAACTCAGTACTGGTAGAGTTTCAAGAAACCAACAATCTACTCCATCTTTCACAGACTGGCTTCCCTCCCCAACATGGGACCGAAACCGCCCTCCTCGCAGTAACGGAGGAGGCGAGGAGGATCTTGGATCATGGAGGTTCTGCGTCAATCATTCTTCTCGACCTTAGTGCCGCATTTGACACTGTAAACCATGAAACGTTGATTCTGAGACTTGGGAACCTGGGTGTGTCAGGCAGCGCCATCGCCTGGATACAATCCTTCCTAGGCGAACGATCCTTCCAGGTCTTTGAAGGCGATGTTGTCTCCAAACGGATGCCCCTCAGCTGTGGTGTGCCTCAGGGCTCCTCCCTGAGCCCCACACTATTTAATATTTACATGAGCCCCTTGGCAGAGATTGTCCGTCCATTTGGCATAAAAATCATCACCTACACTGATGACACTCAGCTCGTGGTGGCATTAAACCACCCCGAAAAATCACCAAGCAACCTGGGAAGCTGTCTTGAGGAGGTTGCCAAATGGATGGAACTCTCTTGCCTAAAGCTTAATGGGGACAAAACCGAGCTTATGCTTTTACGGAACTCCCCCTCTTTCAACTCGGAGCAACTCTGGCCGAAATGCCTGGGCGCCGCTCCAGTCCCCAAAGACCAGATCAAAAGCCTTGGCATATGGTTGGACCTCTCCCTGAGTTTCAACTACCAAGCGGCAAAACTCTCGGCTGCCTGCTACGGCCTGCTGAGGATGTTACATAAAATACTCCCCCTGCTCCCATTTCAAGCAAAAAAAATCCTGGTCCAAGGTCTTATCCTCTCCCGCCTGGATTATGGGAATGCCCTGTATCTAGGGGCCCCACAATCCACCATACGCAAGCTCCAGATAATTTAAAACTGTGCAGCTCGCATGCTCCTCCAGACCCCCCAACGACAGTCCGCAGCTCCCGCCCTAAGGAGCCTCCACTGGCTACCGGTCAGGGAGAGAATCCAATTTAAAGCCATGTGCATTGCGCACAAGGCTTTCTGGAAGAAGGGCCCTATAATCAGCCGGTCCATGATAACTCCCTATCAGCCCAACAGGCACCTCCGCTCAGCATCCTCCTCCCGCGCCCTACTACCTAGGATAAAGAGAGCTAGATGCGGCGGACGCTCTTTCTCCTATAACTCCGCCAAGCTTTGGAATGCTCTTCCCCTACGCATGCGGACGGAGCCCAATCTCCTACCCTTTCGCAAACTTTTAAAAACTCTACTTTTTAACAATTGCCCCTAACACCGCTGAGTCCTTTCTCCTGTCTGCGTCCGTCCACAGCGCTGGGATGCCTCAGGGTAGCTATCGCGCTATATAAGTGTTTTTTTCATTTCATTTCATTTTTTCATTTTTCATATGCGATAGGAATGGAATGGTGGAGATAGAATGAGTGGGAAGAATGTTGACTGGTTGCATTCTGCTGAAGGATTCTAGTCCAGACAGTTAACAGATGAAGAGTGGTTGAGAAGGCAGCGGGGGGGCGTTGGTGTGCTGTATTCAATCATAAAAGAAAACTTGAATCTCTACCGAGTCTACCTTGTCTTATTGCCTTCATCACAAATTGGCGACGAGGAGACCACAGCACACCACATGGAGCCAGCTATGGGACCCAACAGGGAAAATAATATCACCGATTAAGATAAGGAAAGCACTTTATCATATTTATACGAGTGGCAGTCGGGTGCTTAAACTTTACAGGGAGGGAAGTGCGCCATTATGTTGTGTATTTTGCAGTGGTTATGGGTTAGGGACACACTTGCAACTGTTAGGCTTTACTGAGGATGAGGTGCGGCAGGAAATTCCTTTCGCTCGTGCTCAGTACGCCTGTTGCCATCTATCATTGGCCGAATGTTGACAGTATGCCTGTGCAGCAGGAGTAGCGTGAGGGTGCACGCAAGCTTTGTCTTCGCTCGAGCCCTCTACCTGTGCCACGATGGGCAGTCGACCAACCTCAATACTCATTCTCAAAGGAGCGTGCGGAGCATGAGACACTTGACTGTGACAGAAGTTGAACTTGTGTCGCTTCAGAGCACCTCACACAATAACTAGTCTAGTCAAGACACCTACCCATCCTTCAAGCTCCACAGCATGGCAGGGATTGATTTTCTGCATCTGCTTCTGAACCAAGCTCAGCACAAGTCTTCTACTCATTTGACTGCGAAGTGTATTGTGGGTGGCTCTCACTTCTTGGACTCTAGTTACAAGAGAAGGTCACTGGATTCGTCCATATAGGCTGCTTCATCATTGTGTAAGCACATAGAAGAACACTACAGGATTGGTTTTTTGGACATTGTTTCTATCTCTCTGTGACATTTTACTGTTTTATGCTCTGCTAATTGGATGTCACAATAGGACAATTGCAGCAATTTCTATTTGTTAATTTTGTTGGTACAGTTACCTAATCTGAATTATTCAAAGAATCTCTGCTGAAACATTACTTATATTGTTCATTCTAGGTACATTTTACGTTCAACATACAAACTGCAAATTTACCAATATCCTTTCTGCCTGAACCAGGTACACCCAGACTTAAATGGAACCAATGGTTAAGAACCTTTGAAAGTTATTTACTAGCTATTAATGGTGTGGAGTTTCCTGCGATTAGAAAGAAGGCCATTCCATACCACTGATTAGGATTCGAAGGCCAAAGAATTTTTGATCATCAACCTCAATTAAGGCCCTGCCCTCACCAGATTGGGATGTTAATACGGAAGATGTAAAAAGACTTGAAAACCATTTTATGAATAAATCGTGTTTATTGAGAGGAAGTCAAGTTAAAAGTACACAGCTTACTGCCTACATCCAGTGGCCGGCAGAGCAAGTCATCAGCAGCCATACACAGCGATCATGCCACAACCCGGAGGCCGGCCGCGTGATAAGTCAAATTGCAGTAGAATAAATTTGCCACTTCCTAATTTTCGAGCAAGGAGCAAAGGAAGCCAAAAACAAATAGTAACAAAAGAGAAACAATACCCAAACAGAATCCTACCCCCACCCTACCTCCCACCCCCACCCACCACCGAACCAGTTGTTGACCTCAATCCATATTCCGTACCTCTAGACCTAGGACGTGCTAACCCATCACCGTCACTATGCCTCTTTCAGATCAGGAGTCGTCTTCTCCAGAGGGAGCAGTTTAAGGATCTGTAGAAACTTAGGACAGGTAACTTCCCTCATATCTTTGGACAACAGTTGTATGAAAGGCTCCCAAGGTTTGGCATACTCCCCCCCCCCCCTTGCCCTCCACCACAAGAGACATGCGCTCCATGGCTAAAAGAGACCAGAGGCGATGCACCCAGGAGAGCACTTCAGGCGTTACAGTTGTACCACAATGCACCAAGATAACCTGTCTAGCTGCAAGCAGTGCTAACGCTATTTGCCTACCACGTAGGGATCGTAACGGAAAAGTCTTAGGGTGCGAGAGGCCAAGGAGGGTGTACTCCGGGGAGCGAGGCAAGTGAATACCAAAAGCTTCGTCAATGTTGTCTAGGACTTCAGCCCAATAGCGTTGGAGCTTTGGGCAATGCCACAGCAGATGAGCTAGCATGCCAGACATCCCACATCCTCTCCAGAAAAGTTCTGTTTTACTTTTTTCCCAGCTGTGGATTCGTGCAGGAGTGTAGTACCAATAGGAAAACACTTTAAAAGCGGACTCAGCCCCGGCAGTGTTGTGTGCAGTGTGATGTGTTCTGTAAAGTATATGTTCCCATTCCTTAGGGGTTAGCGGCCGGCCTAGTTCTGTTTCCCAGCGAACCTGCCCCTTTGTGCGCTGTTCAGCGGGACGCGCAGTGAGCATGGTATATAATTCAGATATGAGACGACAATCGTCGTTTTTGCGAAGCAGCCATTGCTCAAATTTGTTAAGAGGCCTGGACATGTGTGCGTAATTGGAGGGTGCCGTGATCCAATCATACAGTTGGCGGTAGGGATAAGCATCAGACGCTAAGAGGCCATAGACCCGCTTAAGCTGAGCAAACGGAATTGTCCCTTCCATTTCAAAGAGGGACCCCACCCTCTTACATCCCTCCTCGCGCCAGTGCTGGAACACCACCGAGTCGTGACCCGGAGGAAAGTCCGGATTGTCTACTATGGGAGTCATGGGCGAAGGAAAGGAGGTCCACCCATTTTTAAGGGCCACCTTATCCCACACCTTAAGCGTCGGAGAGGTAACAGGGGAGGAGTAGAGCCCCCAGGCCCTGTGCTTACGGGGTAACCACAACTCCCTCCAGATATTGATTCCCGCCACAGCCTGGTCCATGAAGTTCCAGTGTTTGCTAGAGAGCGGCCTGTTCCATTCCACTAGATACCGGAGGCAGGCTGCCTGGTAGTAGCCACTGATCAGAGGCAAGCCCACCCCCCCCCCTGAGCTTTCGGACGCGCCATTTGAGTGATTGAGAGACGCGGCTGTTTCCCCCCCATACAAACTCATTGATAAGTGTTTGTAATTGCTTAATCGCCCGCGGTGGAGGAGCCATGGGAAGCATTTGGAAAATGTACAGGATGCGCGGGAGAATTGTCATTTTCACCGCTGCGATCCGGCCGAACCAAGCTAAGCGCAGCCGCGACCAGGCGTCCAGCGCCTTAGTTGTCTGTTCTAACAAGGTCGTATAATTAAGCGTAACCGTCCGGGCGATGGACGGGGCAAGTCTAATGCCTAAGTACAGTATATCGCTCTGGGACCACTGGAATGGGAATTGTTGTCTCAAGGTATCTGTCAGGTCTGGGGGAAGCGAGAGATTTAGAATATTAGATTTACTCAGATTAACCCTGCACCCAGACACGGCACCAAACGCATTTAGTTCAGCAAGCAGGGCGGGCAGGGATGAGAGCGGCTGCGTAAGGGAGAGAATCACGTCATCCGCATAGAGACTTATTTTATGCACATCAGCACCAAATTTCAGGCCTACAATGCGCTCATCCGCTCGTACACGCTCGGCCAGAGGCTCCATATAAAGCGCGAATAAAAGCGGGGATAGGGGGCACCCCTGTCGCGTCCCACGAGAGATAGGGAAGGATTGTGATCTGCTACCATTAACCCTGACAAAGGCTGTGGGTGCACTGTAGATGCAGCGAATCCACTTACAAAAATTCTCCCCAAACCCGTAGCGCCGCAGTGTTTCAAATAAATAAGCCCATCCCACCCTATCAAACGCCTTCTCGGCGTCAATAGACAGTAGGAAGGCTTGTCTACCCGACCGTTGTATGCTATCGATAAGATGGAAAAGTCGCTTCGTGTTGTCTCCCCCCTGCTGTGTGGGTATAAAACCCGATTGATCAGGTTCAATGAGATCGGCCATGAGCGGATTCAATCGCGCCGCCAATATATCCGCGAATATTTTTGCATTGACATTAAGGAGAGAAATAGGTCGGTAGGAACCACACTCTCGGGGATCCTTCCCGGGCTTCGGGATTACAGAGATCGCCGCCTCAGACATTGAGGGCGTCACCTCTCCGGCGTCTAAAAAGGAGTTGAACAGTTTGGTTAAAAAGCGAGCCAGCTCCCTGCAGAAGGCCTTGTAGAAGGAGGCCGAAAACCCATCAGGGCCCGGCAACTTAGCCAATTTCAGTCTAGAGATAGCTGTAATCACCTCCTCTATACGGTTAGCGGAATCAAGCTCCTCTGCCACTGCCTTAGGAAGAGGGGAGAGCTCGCGCGTATCGAGATAATCACTCGGTGCCTGCGCCGGCGGGTCTTGCCCCGTGTAGAGATGATGTAAAATGTGCGAAATGCTTCAACAATATGCGCATCCGCGCACTGCTCCTCCCCAGTTTGGTCCCTGATCGACTGGATCAAAGTCGTTTGCGTCTTAGCGCGCAACCGATGGGCCAAAAGCTTACCGCACTTATCACTGCTAAGGTAGAATTTGTGGCGGAGGCGGAGAAGTGCGTATTCGGCCCTGTCGATGTCAAGATGCTTCAGCAGACGCCTACGATTCTCCAACTCCCTCCACACCCTTGGAGCTCCCGTGCGCTTATGGATCGACTCGAGTTCCCCCACTTTTTCTCGAGTTCGCTGCGCTTCTCCCTACGGAGTGTGTTATGTGCTGCTGAGATAGCAATAAAGTCCCCCCTAGTTACTAATTTCAGGGCTTCCCATACCGCCGACAATGTCGTGGAACCCACATCATTGAGCTCTAGATAGTCTTTTATTGTCTGCCTGATGCATTGTACCGTGTCCACAGAGTGTAAGAGAGTCTCTTGTAGGTGCCACCCAGGGGGAAGTGCCCGCGAGCGCTGCGCGGGGATGCAAACTGTAATAAGGGTGTGATCCGAGAGGGACCGAGGCTCTGTCGTAGCCATGTGCAGGTGAGGTAGCAGGGATGTAGAGGCCAGGAAGTGGTCAAGCCTAGCGTATGTTTTAGAGGCCGCTGAATAATAAGTGTAATCCCGTTCCGCCGGGTGCTGCGCACGCCAAACATCGTGTAGCCCATTGTCCCCTAACCAGTCCTTGCCCATGGATGAGAATGCTCCTGTGTGGTGTGTTCGGTGGCCTGACCGATCTAACTCTGTGTTCATTACTAAATTGAGGTCACCTCCTACCAATATCTCCACATCCGGAGACGCGAGTACCTCTGTGAGCGCTGTGCGGATGAAGGATTCCTGTTGTGTATTTGGAGCATATAGTGACGCTACAGTAAGGCGCGCGTCTCCCCACTGCACTCTGATCGCCAATAGATGCCCCTTTATCTCTGCCACAGTGGCTATAACCTTCCCTGGAAAGTGCGCCCCTATCAGGATGGCTACGCCATTCTTTTTAGACGGGCCTGCCGACCAAAATTGTTGTGGGAAGCGCCTAGTACGCATACGTAGGGTATCTTTGGAAAGGAGGTGCGTCTCTTGAAGGAGACAGATATCCCCTTCAGTATACTCAAGTAGGGATAGCACTGCCGCTCTCTTCACCGGGTTGTTGAGACCCCGCACATTGAGGCTAACTACCTTAAGGTCCCTTCCCATCGGGTAAGTGTAGTGAAGGGCTAAGTGGTGTGGATACCCACTGCTTACTAGGTCTGCATCGGGAGACGCGACCCCCTTTATCCTAGGGAGATAAGCTCTAAGTGTCAACTGATGCGGTAGTCCCCAACAGAAAACCCCATCAAATGCAACCCCTAAAGAAAAAACCTTGTTCAGAACAAATACGGCAACAGTAACATGACCAAAGTTCGTCACATAAAAGGAAAGGATCCAAGGAGGCCAGGCTCGAGCAGCCGTCCGGCCCATTACAGGCCCAGGACGTGCCTACCCGCCCGAGGAGTGGTTGTCGAGAGTCTTTTCAGAACCTCCCTCCCCGCCCCCCCTCTATGTGTCCATCCCCTTGCTCTCCATTGAAGGCCTCAAGGGGAGGCCGAACGCTCCGACGGCTGTAACAGGAAGAGATCACTGCCTCCCTCTCCTTATCCATTGTGGCCTGATCAGGTTTCCGGACAGAAGTGGCCTTTCCAATGCGTTGCCATCTTGACGGGCGGTTGGCCCCCCAGTCTCCAGGCCCTTTTGCGTGCTCCGTCGTGTGCTCATCAGTTAGACCGAGGACCTCCAACGCCTCCGTCAGCGAGCGGATCTGGTACAACTTCCTTCGTAGCTTGAAAATGATTCGAAAGTGGTAACCCCACGAGTAAGGGATGCCTTGATCACGCAGGTGTGAGGTGACCACCTTAAATTCACGTCTCTTGAGGAGAGTGGAGGCCGCTAAGTCCTGAAAGATGGCCGGTGTCTGACCCCTGAACTGTATCGGATGAGCCTCTCTCGCCTTCCGTATGATGCGCTCTTTTAATTGAAAATCGTGGACGCACACGAGAATGTCCGGTGGCGGAGCTTTGTTTCCACGGGGAGGCCCACTCTATGCGCCCGGTCCATTCGGATGTCGACTGCCTCGCCCTCACCCAGGATCTGTTGAAACAGCGCCCCAACGTAGGCCCAGAGATCACCCCCCTCTTCACGCCATGGCACGCCTCTAATTCGGACATTATTCCGCCGGGAGCGGTTCTCTAAGTCTTCAGCATGCGCCTGAAGAGCAATATGCTGTTCCTGGAGGCGCAACATATCTTGCTGGAGCTGGTGGAGTCCTTCCCGGCTAACGTCGTGCTCTTCAAGCGTGGCTACTCGCTCCCCAATTTCATCCACATCTCGTCGGACCTCACGGAGGTCTGCCACGAGTTGGCCCTTAAGGTCCTGAATGTCCTCCTTGATGGCTGCAAAAAGTTCTAACATAAAAGCTTTGGTGGCCGGGGCTTCATCGCCTTCCGCCGCTTCGGCGAGCTTCTCACCGGCCGATTGCGTCGATCCGGATTGCTTCTGGAGGAGCTCCTTCAGCGTTTTATCTTTTTTAACACGTGCTGAGGCCATGGCGCACAAGCTCAATTCTAGGAGCCCACCTTGGGCTTGGAGCCCAGCTATCAGCCCGTTCAGTCCGCTCTCGTCGCTTCGGAGCCGAGCCCCCACCACCTCCTACCCGAGGCTCACAAATTCTGCAGGGGCGGACACCCAGCACCGGGAAATCCCCACGTGCCAAGAAGGCGCTCGCTTGACCACCGATTATCTGGCCCCTGATGGGGCAGGAGGGTAGCCGTCCCCTATGTCGTCTCCGATGCAGGCACACCCCAGCGGTGATCCTGGGCACCTCGCTCTCGCCGCCCTCAAGGGACCTCAGGGCCTGGTTGGTGCTATCTTGATCCTCCCCCTGTGGATGGCAGCGCAGGCTCTGGCCGCCTCGTTACTCCCGGGACCTCCTCCTCGCCTAGCCCCAGGGCAAGGCCCCTCATGCGCCACTGGGTCGACTCACCGATCTTCTGGCATGACTCCCATCTGGGCCCACACGGTCCGCCAGGGCATCTGGGTGCAGGGTACACAAAACGGCAGGCCTGACTGTGATCGCGGGCAAAATACTGTTCCAGCGGCACTTAGGCAAACCTCCGCGTGATTCCAGACCCCGGACGTCGCCTCCACCGCCGCGCTCAGCGGGGCCAGTCAAGCGTAAGCAAAGGGGCTGTAGTGTAGTTCCTATTTCCCTAATAGGCTCTGCGCATTGGAATAATATACCCTATAGGTTTGACATAGGACTGAGGTCAGTATGTCCCTATCAAGTATATTAAACTTAATTACTTTGTGCCAGCTAACTCAGAGGCCACTAGAAACTCCTTGTAAACAAGAAGGGAGTAGTTTCTGGCAACCGCATAAACATGACAACTTTGTTTCCCTTTAGAATCGGAACGCTCTCAGAATCGTGGAAACAATAGATAACAGTTTCACTCAGCTAATCGTGCATGCTTAATTTCCTCAGAGTTACACAGAAAGAATAGACGGGCGTTTCAATAAAAGGATTTATTGAACAGGCTTGTTTCTCGTGTAAGAGATATGAGCTGTTATGATCACAAGACAGTAAGCGAGATATATAATGTACAGCGTAAGCAGTAGAAAGAAATAATACTGCGCTAGCATTATCTTTTAGCTATGACACATATATTCATATACATAAATAACATAAGCTAAAAATGCAAGTACTCATAAGATGCTTCTCTAAGCTAGTTCTACCCCAGTGTACCTAACCTAACCGAAGTGTAGTGCAAGGTGAGAAGTAGGTGAATTATTCTATAGTATGGTATGCTATAGTCTAGTATGCCAAGAGTCTGGTATGCCAAGAGTCCCTCTAGGTTCTAGTCAGCTCCATACCTTGAGAATGAGAGAAGTGGGAATCTCTTTCCGGATCTGGAACTCTAACACCCCGCGAAGGGAGTCAGAACACTGGAGGCTGGATTCTCTGCGAGCAGGGGTGACAACGTCTCTTCTCAGTGCGTCAGGCCGGGACAACGGCTCCTCTAAAGTCGAGGTCTCCTCCTAACTTGCTTGGGCAAGGGAAGGTATATTTATACCTGGTAGGTGCCTTGGAATGTTAGCATTGACGTGAAGTCGGACAGAGGAAGACGTCAGGAATGAACCCTTAAGGAATAGCGGTTCATGCATAATAGATGAGTTCTTGGAGAAATCAATAATCCTGTGCTAGGGGAACTCCCAAGAGCTTAAGGGTCTGGTTTCTAAGAACTCGTTGTGACGTTAGGGTGGACGGATGTCGGTGACCATGCCTGTATTTGGAGTGCATGGCTAATGCCTAAATAAGAACTGGGATTTTATGCCTATATTATGGCAATGCGAATTGTGCCTATATAAGGACATGTTTCAGGAAAGCCTATATGCGGACACCTAAAGCGGAATACAACACCCACTCCACTTTCGAATGAATGATAGTACTAAATGCTAAACATTAAATGCTAAACATTAAACTGAGTACCACATGTTGCTAAAAACATTTCTAAAAGCATATTAAAAAGAAGTCTTTAAAAGAAACTGTTGTTAAAACATGTAATGCAATAGGTACTGTACATTTTAAAGCATTTTTTCATTCTAAGCATATATTTATAAATAAAATGCAACATGAATGAATAAACAGAAATATATACATATGACGAAATGGTTGACAAGTTTTCAAAAAATCAAAGCCATTGCATATCATGAAATTTTGGTAAACTGAGAGCCGAATCAAAGTCAGTGTATGGGTCTGGTGTAAACATGAAATCATCTATTTCTATAGACAAAATATCGTCTACCGATGTTGGTGACATTTGGAACACCTCGCTCAGAAGGCTAACTGCACAGAGATGAGAAGCATCGCCTTCAGCATAGGATGGCGCAGCAATGTTCGCGTCCGTTGTTACCTGTGTGCCTGTTGATCCATCTCGTACCTCAGCAGCAGCAGGAAGCGTCTGTGAGATCTCAATGAATGCCGTCATCAGGATTGGTAGCCTCTGGGGACAACACAGAGCATGGGCCGTTATCGGGACCAGCAGAGTATCGATATCCGTTGGCATGACTGATGGGAGTTTTAGACAGGTGTCTAGCACGCATTCTTCACCGCAAAGCAGGCAGCGTAGAACAGGTAAGATGCAATCTTCCCAGATTGGTCTGAATGACTGAAACCATGTTGTATTAAGTTCCCGTAGACGAGGTATGCCAAAAAGTTGCACTATGCGCTCACGGCACTTCCGTTCTAGGAGAACTTTCTCCACATCGCTGGGAGTGATGCCGGTGAATAGGCTTGCCATAGCGTAGTAGTAGGAATAGAAACAGGATTCCTGCAACAAATGCTAGAATTAATGGCACACCACCAAACACCGAATGTGCGAAGTTTGGGATGATTCCGAGGACTGCCTGGAAGGGTGCTAACAGTCCTGAACAGATGGTCTTAAATACATGTACAATCCCGCTCGTATCAGACATGTTTAAGATACGTCCCATCATTTCTGCGAAATGTATAGGGCAGTTTGTACGAATTAGAGCCTGTATCTCAGCCGAAGTCCTTGCAATTTGTAAATCATAGGTTTCTTTGGCCGAGGTCAAAGGCACGGTCTGTTGCAAAAGCATGGCTTTCATTCTGCTTAAAGTATCAAAACGTACAAAAGAAACATTCAATGAAGGCCATAGAGGCGACTCCCTGACTGTCTCTGTTTGGGGGAACAATACTTGCATACAGCAAGTAACCCTGGAGTCGACCGTTACCAGATATGGGATGCCTGGCAACATGCCACAGCAACTCTGATCATTCAACATGAGGTAACTACCGTTAGAAAGTTGTCCAAACGTTGGATTAATCACAGCAGCTGGTGTACCTTGCTGGTGGCAGGACAAGTTTGCCACAGAACCATTACAAGCCCCGTGTAAAGAAATGTCCTGACATATGAGTGAACCGCTCAGTGCATTTTCACAGTGTGTACCGCTTAGAAATACTTCACGATCCCCACTCCAACATCTGTATTCGTAAGGTAAATCCCAGGATGTCTTAATGTATTCTTTACCCAACCTTTCATATTTGCCTGCTTGCATTTGTTTGAGGCAATACTGAAAATGAAAAGTAGTGAGAGGCAGAGTTATTTTGCCATGAATAAGCCATTCTGTAGCTGGTTTTTCTGCCACTGTGAATGGTAATTTTTCCAGTTTTTCAATGCTCAGCACTGTATACTTTGCTCCCCTTTGTGCCAGTTCGATCTGTTTATCTGTTAGATTGTATTCTGCAAACAGAGACGACGTTGTAATGACGAAAACACCGGTTTCATGTAAAATCCTTTATTGCTCTGAGGAGCACAAAACGGCACGTCTATCGTGCCTTGTAAATCAAACCGTCTCCCCGACGTTCCCTGAAAGCATTCCAAGAATGCTTGACAACAACAGGTTGCCAAGCAACACAACACTTCCCCCTTCTCACAATACAAGGAAACAAAACAAAACCATGAAAGGAAACTTAATATAAAATTATGTGTGAGAGAGCAAAGAGGAAATGATACAATTACATATTATTAACAACAAAGTCTTTGAGCCAAGTAGGTGCCTTTCTGTTCCTGGTTAATCTTTGTTTAAGACTTCCTGTCTCACGAGAAGTAAGACACGAGTTCTCATCCAAAGAGGATGACGAATTCTCATCCAAAGAGCTGGAAAATGATGAAGCCATCCCATCCCCCTCTTCACAATTGGAAGTGAGGAGAGACCTATCAATATTGGAAGCAGAATTATCAGCAACAGAATTGGATTCCCTGATAAGATCATCCTCCATCCATTCAGAACTATCATTACTGTGTATATTAGTTCCATCACTTCTTTTGGATCTATCCATAGCCACTCTTTTGAGATTCCAAACCTCTCCATTTCTCAGCTTGACAGCGTTCTGTAAAACCTCAACTACTTCTTCTGCATCAAAAAACACTTTCACCCTTGCTTACAAAACCAGGTTTTTTTACACGTACCCAATCCCCAACCTCAATATGGGTGGCTTGAGTGCCATGTTTTGAATCAAAATAACTTTTACTTCTTTCATGAACGCGTTCCATCCTATTCCACACATCATCTCTCGACCAATTAACAACACCGGAAGAACACAACCAACCAGGATTAAATTTAGATCTTGGTTTACGACCTCTCATCAACACAAAAGGAGGAAGACCAGTGGCTTCAGTGGAAGTTACTCTATATGCCCAAATAGTTTTACCAATTTCAGTGGTCCAATCCTCTGACCCACTAGAAGCAAGTTGAATGATACCTTTCAAAACCCGGTTAAATCTTTCAACCATTCCGTTCCCGCTAGGATTATATAATGAGGTGGTTCTGTGTCTAATACCCAATTTCTCAAAGTAATTCTTGGCCTTGTTGGACACAAATTGTACCCCATTGTCACTAATCAAACAAGCAGGAATACCTTCAGATGAAAAAATTTCATCTAAAAACTCCAACACAGTAAGCGTATCTGCTTTATCCACAATTTTAACAGCTGGCCAACGCGAAAACAAATCCATGAGGACGATGATGAACTTTTGTGAATCACCACATGAGTTCCTGACCGGTCCTAAAATATCGATTGCCACAGTGTCCCAAGGTTCTTTGACCACTAAATTGTCATACATAGGAGGTCTCAAAGTCCTCAACGACTTGTCAGCATTGCTACACAAAAAACAGTCTCTGACAATTCTCTCCGTCTCAATGTCTACACCAGGCCACCAAAACAACTTTTTAAAACTGATTTGGTTCTGATGATGCCTGAATGTCCTTCATGGCACAATTCCACAATAATGGACCTCAAACCACCAGGAGGAATAATTCTCTCCCCTCTTAATAAAAATCCATCATTGAAAGAAAGTTCAAATCTAACCTCCCAAAAAGGTCTCATAGAATCTCCCAAACTATCTTTACGAGGCCAACCATTCATAATGTAAGAAACCACTTCCTCCAAAATTTTGTCTTTTTAAATTCAGTCTCCCATTCAACTTTGTTAATGGCAGAACGGCCATGGTCACAGACTAAGGCAACTTGAAAATTATTCCATTTATCATCTTCGCACCTTTCCAACATAGTGGGCATCCTGGAAAGAAAATCAGCAACCAAATTGTCCTTACCAGGAGTATAAACTATCCTATACAACAGATTTTGCATCCGCATTGAAATCCTTGCAAGTCTGGAGGACACATTCATTGATCCATCTGAGGTCAAAATTCTCACCAACGGTTTGTGGTCACTTCTTAATGTACAAACTTTACTCCAAGTAAAAGACTTAAAGTGATCCAAACCCCATGCACAAGCTAATGCTTCCTTCTCGATAATAGGATATTTTTCCTCACATGGTGACAAAGATCTGGAGGCATATGCAATAATACACTCATTACCCTTCTCATCTATCTGAGACAGAACAGCCCCCAAGCCTTTATTTCTTGCGTCAGTTGTGATAAAGCTCTCAGCTGTTGGATCAAAACTGTTTAAACTAGTGGCATTTGCAATAGCATGTTTGATGATGGTAAAATCTTTCCCACATTCATCTGTCCACACAAAATTAACATCTTTTTTCAGCAATTGTCGAATGTTGTAACATTTTTCCGCAAAATTTGGAACATATTTTGCGCAAAATTCTGCCATACCTATAAAGGATCTGACATCATCCTTATTGGACGGAGTAGGTGCATTCACAATTGAAGATATAAGTGAGGACTTTGGTCTAACACCATTACAATCAATGGTATGACCAAGGTAAGAAACACTTTCACAAGCAAATTTACACTTTGAAAACTCAACGGTGAGTCCTTGTTTTTCCAGAATGCTCAACACTTTCATAAGCCTAGAGTCATGATCAGACTTGCAACCTCCAAAAATTAATATGTCATCCTGAAAAAGGTTACGCCACTTTCCTTATTGAAGAGGTGGAACATTAGACGTTGAAAAACCGCCGCAGCTGACCCCAGGCCAAAGGGCATACGAGTAAATTGAAAACAACCAAAAGGGGTAATGAAAGATGTAAATTTTTTTGAATTAGGAGACAAAGCTATTTGATGATAAGCTGACGAAAGGTCGATGGTTGAAAACCATCTGGCACCTTTGAGACAACTTACCATTTCATTTATTTTAGGAAGGGGGAATCTATCCACCACAATGTTATTATTTAAATGGCGTAGATCAACACACAACCTGATTTTGCCATTGGACCGCCTAGCGATAACAACTGGCGAAATCCATTCCGCAGCTTCTATAGGTTCAATTACACCGGCAGACACAAGCTTTTCAAGTTCTTTGGCTACATCATCCTTAACTAATAAAGGCACATTGCGGCAACGATGAACTTTGGGAGTGGCATCATCTTTAAGTCTAATTAAATGTTCAAACCCAACAAGTTTGCCCAATTTGCCACTGAATACTGAAGGAAACTGTTTAATCATCCTATCTCCCAAGGAAATGCCTTCGTCGATAACTAATACTTGCTCCTTGCTGTTAGGGTCTAAGATAATATGTAACATCTTTTGGTCTAGCCAGCCAAGAACAGGTGGACCAGTTTTTGCAATATACAATTTCCCCCGGCTGCTTCTGTTTTTAAATTCAAATGAAAACCATCTAAATCCTAAAAGATCAATTTTTCTCCGCTAAAACCTTCAGGATGTACATCTGGTGCCAATAAATGTGTACCTACTTTCTGAACAAAACATTCCTTCCACAACCTTTCATTAATAATTGTATACGGTGAGCCCGAGTCTGCAAATATATTAATATTGACGCCACCAATAAACATGTTGCAGATAGGTTTGTTGTAACATGTAACATCATTGATGTTGAGCATCAAATTACTTTTAAAGTCTAATGACAAATCATTTGCAGGAACAATTGGGTTAGGAGTATTCTGAAGGTTGTTAGGACTATTATCTTCATTCGAATTTTCTAAGTCACCTATATACTTAACTCTGGAATTCTTTTTTCTACAAAGTTTTGCATAATGGCCTATTAATCCACAATTAGTGCATTTTTGTCTAAGTGCTGGACAATTTCTACTATAAGCTAGATGACCAGGGTTACCACACCGGTGACACTTAATGTTCCCTCTAGTGAAAGATCTATCATTAGCATATTTTGTAAAAGCTGGTTTTTCATAAGGAGTATTAATCTTATTTACATAGTCGTGTTCACGAGTGTCATCTTTTAAAACAACAGCACACCTATTGGAAATTTCTGCCTTGCGCACAATAGCTAAGACATCTTCCAGTGGGGCATCTCCATTCACCCACAACCTGTCCTGAATGGCAGGATTTGAGGTATGCATGACCACTTGGTCTCTAACAAGGTCGTCGTGTAAATTGCTAAATTTACAATCCAGTGCCAACCTTTTAATTCGGAAACGTAATTATCTATAGGTTCCGATTTACCTTGTTTCCTTTGAAAAAACGGTATCTGGTAACACCAATGCATACTTTTGGCGAAAAATAGTTGTCTAACTGTAGTAAGGCTAAATCAAATACATTAAAATCCCCTGAAACTACAATTCTGGTCATTTGACTAAAAACTTTCAATCCGATAGGACCTAAGGAGTGTAAAAGTAAACGTTTCTTCTGATCTGGAGACATTTTCTTCGTTTCATCGATGGCATCAATGTAATTGGTAAAGTACGGTTTCCATTCAAGCCATTTGAGAGGAGGTTCAGTTCCTGAAATCCAAAAAGGTTGAGGTGTAGAAATATTGTAGGTTTGTGCACTCATGGAAATTGAACTGGGCGCAGGAGTGGTCATCTTGCTGGTCGAAAATGAAGACAATCACAAGTATAAAGTTCACCCAAATTCACCAGGATAATTACACTGAATAAGAGTCAAGTTCAACACTTCTTGTTAGTTCATTAATCATCAAAACGTCGCTAAATACCTGTAATAGGCAGAGAATACCTTCAAAGTTGTTCCGGTAGCAGCAGCGTAAGATCGGTTGCCAGGATACAAAATATATAACAAAAAATTATTTTTTTCAAAATGGCTGCTAGTGAGGGCACGCAACGTGACCTCACGTGAATGCGTGTGCGCGTAATGCGTGAAGAGCGTAGCACACAGAACGTCGGAGAAGAAGAAATCACCTGGAACAAAGCGGAGGAGGCACCGAACACGGAGAGATGAATTCCTTCTTCGTTTGAAGAATGCCAAGACGGAGCAACGGCGAAGATGACGTAAGCAGGCAAGTCTTCAATACACGTTGATGCGTTTTCATCAAATAAAGCAAAATTCACACCAAGCATGTAGATTCCAAGTGCTCACCAAACGTAGTCTCGACGGTGCATATCGTAGTCTTCAAAGGTGCATCTCACTCTCCATCTAAAGGGTGACGATCCTCCCAATAAATCGGTATTCCAATAAAATCGTAATTCTTGAAACTTTAACAATGTCTTTGCACGCGTGGTTCGTAAGCTCCTCAGGCGCAGTCCTCGTTGCCAGTGTAATGACGAAAACACCGGTTTCATGTAAAATCCTTTATTGCTCTGAGGAGCACAAAACGGCACGTCTATCGTGCCTTGTAAATCAAACCGTCTCCCCGACGTTCCCTGAAAGCATTCCAAGAATGCTTGACAACAACAGGTTGCCAAGCAACACAACAGACGTGTTGATAAAACGCCAAGGCACATAGCCTGCACGCAAAGATTGCAGCGTTCAGCTTAATAACATAATAGAACGTAACTGAGATTGGCCTTGTTGTAACATGGCTAAATCTTGTTCCAGTATGTCAATAGCAGAGGATACAATGTTGTCCAATGAATAAATTCTGGATGACAAAGTTGTTAACCCATTGTCGACCACAGTGAGAGATTTCTCTAAGTTAATACGATCAAGTTCACGTATTCTTTCTGCGGCCTCTGCCTGTGAAACCTTCCATATCTCATTATAAGCAGCATAGATGCCAGCATATATGAAACGTTTTTGATGTGGTTTTCTTGGTCCTAGCAAGAATTCCCTAAGGTCTGCGTCTTCTTTAAGTAAAGATAAGTGTTGTTTCACATCCTCGAGTGTAGATTTTTGTAACCAGTCAAGGCACAATTTTCCTACACTGTATGTTGTTACTACCCCTGGATGTTGTCTTTGAACATATCGTGGGTCTGGCCTATGGATAGTAAAGCCCTGTATTTTATTCAGGAATCTTTCTTGACAGATGTTTGTGTCTGTGGGCCAGAGTAACCATTTTTTCCAATCAGGATCTGTTCTGTTGGTTTGTAGTATTGTGTCTACTGTGACCGCTCCCTGTGTAGTGCTATTACTTGCAGGTGTTGGTACAGAAGGTGTATTCATGTCTTTGATCTTGGCTAAACCAAGGCAAGACGTTTATTGCACAGTGTCATTCAAAAACATTATTTGATGTGGGATGATACATGCTCTAAACAAAGCTTCAATCCCCTGCACTTGCCAATCTTTAGAACCCCAGACAGTTTTTGTGTCGATTGTGTCTTTCCAAAAGTCAAATCCTTGTCTAGACAGTTGGGTAATAAAGGCTGCAGAATAAATCTGTTTTGTATTAGTTAACATCATTTTCGGTCCTGTTTTGTTTACATTCTTATAGTAAAATGATTCTGGATCAGATGTATTGTACCCTGAAAAATATGGAAACTTATTTGCAAACGTTTTTGAACTACCTTTTGGTCGTGTAGGACAATGTTCCCATTAGTTAAACATAAACACATTTCTAGGTGTTGCAGATTTATGCAAGAAATGATGACCATAGTGGTTATAACAATAAAGCTGTTCGTAGTCTGATGAACCCTCTAAGTATTCATTGTTAGAGAATGCTGCAGACTTTTCTAGATCAGACATCATATCATTAATAGTCTCAAAGTCCCAATCATCAGAATAGGTACTGGAGGTAATAAAATCACTTAACGAAATTTTAAATAAATGCGGAATGTTCAAAAGTTCCGTAGGGCCGAAGATATCGAAATCGGTTTTATCCCACACTATACCATCCTGTATAGGAACGGCTGTGATGTTCACTGCTGACAAGTCTCTTGTTTCACGATGGGAAGATTTGTGTGGTTTTAAAAGTAAGTTCACATTTTTACTTTCAATGTCCAAATGGATGTATCTGCCATTTATAAGCATGCTGATAGTCATAACCAAAGCTAGCCAAAGCAGAAAGAAAAATATTCCAGAAATAATCCATAGTTCAATCCATGGTGAAACCAGTTAAGTCTCTTTCAGGAAATGAAAAAGGTCTTGTGCTTGTTGCTTGAAAGTTTTTGATGCTGGCGTCGTTTCAGGCTCACTCGGATCCTCAGAAAACGTATCAAAGTTAATGAAGTAGCCAGAAGCAGTTCGGTCAATTGTTGGAATTGCATCAGGATTTGTTGAAATCGCTGGAACCAGTTGATCACTTGTTACGTTGGTGTAGACAGGTATATCTGGACGAACTGTTACTTGAGTTTCAAGAGGGATGAGTTCCATAGCATTGTTGCTTAGTCCTTCATCTGTTACTGCTGAATTCTCGATGGTTATGAGTCTTTCAGTCTGAACCTCTTGGATAGTAGCGAGAGGAGTGCGCCTGCTTCTAGGTCGGAGTCCACGAGGCCTACTATTTAGTATTGGCCACATACTGTGGTTTGATGAGGTCGATTGACACAAATCTTTTCTCCTTTTTTCCAGCAAGGGGCGGCAGAAGTACTGTTCTTGTTCCGTGGACGGCTAGGACAGTTACTGGTTGTCTGTAAGAAGGTCCAAATTCCTTCTTGTCCGCAATCTTCTCTCTGACTAGATCCCCAACTTTTGGGATCCAGACAGGCCTTGCTGGGACTGCCGGTGTTTCCCCAGTGGTGGTTGGCTTCAGGAACACGTTGCTTTGTTTCGATCTTAGTTCATTTAGATCCTGTAAAACAGCCAAACGATCTTTGATATCAAAGGGTTTATTTTCCACAACTGTGCCTTTACATTCGAGATGGGGAACGCACATTCTTGTCCCAAATAGGACCTCATATGGAGTGACCCCCCCTAGAGAACTTCTTGGCAAATTATTTAATGAGCGTTGGACCCCATAAAGATGTTTGACCCACCCATCACCCGAACCTAATACTCTAGCTGTTATAGACTGCTTTATGTCCCGTTTTTTCCTTTCCACAACAGAATTTCCCTCAGGATGAAACGGAGAGGAGTACCGCAATTCAACGCCCAAACTGGCCATGGCTTCTTTGTAAGCCCGAGAACTAAACGCAGGGCCCTGGTCAGAATGTAGTGTGCCTAATGCGTATGTGCCGATAAAAACTCGCAAATCTTTTATAACAGTTCGAGCGTCAGCCGAGCGCTGAGGCCATATCCATAGGAACCTTTAATTAGTATTTGTGGGATTGCATTTGTCCAAAAGGACGCCTGCGCGTAGATAGTCTAATGCTGTCTAACAATGGTGTCTGTACTGGGCAGGCTACTTCGTAGCATGGTGTCTGGTGGCGTTCTGCATCACGCTGTTTATTGCAGTCTATGCAGTCATCGATGAAGATGTGAATCTGTGTATTCATTCCAGGCCACCAGTACATCTCTTTTAACGTTAATATTGTTTTAGAGATCCCTTGATGTGACAGACCCTTCCCCAGATGTGCTTCATAAATCAAAGCTGCTCTACGTTCCATGTTTGGAATTACCCTATCCCCCACTCCAGGGATTCGAGCAAAAGGAACGTTGTTCGCATCAATTACATAAGAGTACTTGAGTGGAAACTTCTTTGGTAACGCTGCACCACCCCCTTTGCTTGAAGCATTGACAGCCAACAATATCTCACTGTCTATTCTCGTTTTTGAACGAGTGATCGCAGCTACGGTAGCCGTCTGAACAGCCCCCTTTGCGGCTTCGTCAGCCAATGAATTCCCTGCAATGTGAACGCCATCACGTTGATGACTCAGCGTGTGTATCACGTGAGCTTTTGGTAGTTCGTTTTTCAACTGAACTACTTGTTCCCAAAGCGTTTTATGCTTTATTGTGCCACCTTTTGCATCTTTGAACCCGTTTTCAAGCCAATTTTGTATATATTCATTATACGACTGAACACAGTAAAAGAATCGCACACTATAAGTGTGGGGAATTCGCGATCTGTACTTTCAAGTGCCAGTTTGAATGCTTGTAGTTCAGCTCGCTGAGCTGTACAATCTCCTAGAGATTGAGTTTTAGTGACCATTGGTCTGAAGTTACCATCTTGCATGCGACCTTTAACGATTGCGCACGCTGCACTGTAAGCTTGCTTACTCCCTGTAGCGGGTTGTGCTGATCCGTCAGTATAAATTATAAATTCGTACTGATCGAGAGGCAGAATTTCAGTGGGCAGAGGACATTCATGTTCATATTGCAGGAACGCTTGTGTTTTTAAATCAGGATCAAAAACATATTCAACATCTGTTGCAGTAAGAGAATTAACCCATTGTATCCATCTAGGATGTAAAGCTTTTGCATTTGGAATGCTCGCATTTGTAACCGCCTCTAAGGCTGATACTGGAGTTACGACAATAATGCGTTTTCCTTGAGCTAGAGCTCTTTCTTTTGCTACAGCGGTTTGAACTGCTGTCAGTATTTTTTCTGTTGAAGTGAAGCACATTTCTGCTTGTGTATACAAATGTGATTTGTATGCTATTGGTACTTTTTCACCCTCATTAAATGTTAAATAGGTGAATCCCCATTGACCCGAAATTATTAGGTTCACTAAATTGCGTTTACTTACGCGTGTTTGTAAGTGATTTGTTGCTAACATGTTAGCTTGGAGTGAACGCAGGATTTCTGTGTGTTCCTGAGTCCAATGTTTTGTTGAAAAATCAGGTTTGATTAATTCGTAGAGAGGTTTAACCCTTTCTGCGTAATTTAGAATGTAAGTTCTTCCAAAATTTAGGAAACCCAAGATGGATTGTAAATTTTTCAGCGTTTTTGGAGGTTGGAGCAGCGCGCACTTTTCTAAAAAGTTAGCTGCTAGGCTCTTGCCTTCACTTGAAAGCTCATATCCTAGGAAAAGGACATTGAGATGGGCAATTCTGGATTTTTTTAAGTTTAATTTATAGCCCTCTGAGGCGAAGCCCAATATATTGGTGCTCACCCTGTTCAAGTGCCTATCCAGGTCATTGTCTGTCAGATAGATGTCATCGACATATGACAATGCCTCATTATCATAAATTTGTAGTAACTCTGTTACCCTTGCTGAGAATATCCCCGGGCTATTTTTGAACCCTTGTGGGAGTCTACAACATTGACGCTGGGTTCCCATTATTGAGAAAGCTGCTAAGTGCCTGCTTTCAGGTGCTATGTTTTGACAAAAGAAACCATTTGAAATGTCCAATGTGGTTTTATATTTTTTGCGCACAATGCTATTCATTGATGCTGTACTATGTGCATTTTGCACTGCAAATGTTTTAGAACAATTGTTCAAGTGTCTGTAATCCAAAACTAGACGATATGTATTGTCTGGTTTGGATACAGGAAACAAAAGATTGTTCATTGAGGAGGTGCATGTTTCAATCACCCCTTGGTATTCAAGTTGATCTAAGATCTCCCTGACCTGTTTTTTAGCTTCTTGCTTTATTGGGTACTGCCTTTGTGCAGTAGGTTGATTTTTTAACTGTATTTTGTGGTGAGGTGAGTCCTCATTCCATCCTACATGATTTTTATATAATGCTGGGGCCTGGGCAACTGCCCATTTCCTGGCATAAGTATATTTTAGGTGAATTGGAATATGGTTGGAGAAGGCTGGCATAATAATGTCCTCGCCATGTGGGCACTCCCTGACAAAGTGTGGTGGCCAGTCTTTTTCTGCTAGAAGTATATCATAACCCCTTGAATGTTTTTCCCAAAAGAGTGTTTTCACTTTTCTTGTTATGTCTCCCTCCATTCGGAGTGTTATTTCATATAACTTTTGTGGAGAACTAACCCTGGTGTCTACAGTTTCTACTGTGATGTACTCATTCAAGTCCACTATCTCCAGAAGTTCCTTCAGGTTCTGGCGAGCTATTGTGACTTCTGCTGCACTGTCCAGCATTGTCTGAGCCAATTCTCCGTTCTTGAGTTGTGTTCTCAGTATTCTCGGCATGTCTGATCTTCAGACCTGCTACCTTCTTTTTTGAGAATTGAGGTTTTGATTTATTTTTCTGAACGTGTTTGTCGTTTTTGGACTTCACACGTTCTTCTCTATGTTCTGACCGTCCTCTTCTTTCCGATGTCTGTGACGATATCTGAAAGGTACGAGAGGAACGTGTATCAGTATCTTGATACCTGTCAGGTTTTCTTAAATTATCCCTATTCCTGAGGTTATACCTCCTTTCAGAGGGCTTCTTTTGAGGAGACCTACCTCAAGATTGAGAACGTGTCTCGTTTGAATTTTGTTTATTAGTTTCCCACTTCTTTTTAGAAGATGTAGGATTTTGTTTAATAGAGTCCTTCTCAGGACTTTCAGATAGTTTTGGCTTCAAAGGTTTTCCACCCAAACTATCTCTGCCTAATTCTGCATAAGATTGTTCTATTATTCTGGGTAGTTCATGTTGATGTTCTGTTACATCAAATTCCCTTAAGCGTTGGCGGAACGCCACTGATGCTGCCTCCCCTTTAATATTAGATAATATTATTGTTGAGACCTGGTCGAAGTTTTTCAGTAATTTCATACCTAAATTCAGAGCAGGCTCTGCCCCGTATTCATTTTGAATTTGTTTCAGGACATCTGGTGTTACCGCAATTGATGGAACACCATGTGTTTTAGTATAGATGGCAGCAAAGACTGCGCCCCAAGTGGTGCAATCTTCCAGTTGTGGTGTGATCCCCATTGGTAAACAGATTGTTAGGATTCTGTGTTTCTCATAAGGGCTAGTATTAGGAAATACTGCTTCGATTTGAGTAATTTTTTGAGCTATCCAGAATGGAATTTGCTCACGTTTTGTGGGCATTTTACCCATGACTGCGTGTAAAGTCTGTGGAGTAATTGTTAGTGTATTCCCCTGTTGAGGGGTTTGATTTGGAATGGTCATTGGTGGTTGGACTGTGAAAGTCCGCATGACATATTGGACTAATTGTCTGTAAATTTTTATTAACTCTTGTAGTTCAGTAAGTAATTCCTCGTCTGACATTTCTTCAATGTCAGGATGAGGTGTGTAGCCGGCTAGAATCGGCCATGTTGCTCCTGGTCTACCAGTGGACCGAGCCTGGTAATGTTTTTGTGATGTTTTAGGGCGCCTTTAAACCAGAGCTGATGCTCCTGGTATGTTAGTGGAATTTCAATATCCTCGAAAGGAATATATTCCTCTGGTGGTTCATCTTCTTTGTAGAAGTGAAACATTTTTGTTACTAGATTTGATTCTGGGAATACTATCCATGAATAGAATACCTCTGTCTGAAAGGATTCGTGTGCCTCTATCACGAAAACTGCTCTACCCCCACTTGGTGGTAGGCCGTGTTTTATAAGTTTTAGAGTGATGGCTCTTCTTAAGTTTGGAGCGATGTCTATAACACCCTCCTCGGTTTCATTTAAACCTGTAAAGTTAAAAGCTGTTACGACTGGTTCAGCCGCAGCTACACCGTTCACGGTGTCATTGTCCCCGTGTTCGGACATTTGTTTTTTGAAAAATGTAGAACAAGTTTCAAGGAAACAAAAGATAAGGTGCACAATATTTTGGAACACTGTATCCTTCAACGTTGAACAAACCAAACAGCTAATATATAGGGTTTTTGTCCTATTTAACTTTGGTCGGATATTTAACCCTACCCACTCCAGACGTCTTATGGAGTATGTGAGTAGGGGTCTCTGAGAGAAAAGCACGACTGAGTTACTCAGTTTCTAGCGTTAAATTAGTGCCTTACCAAACCGTTGGGCGCCATGTAGTGTAGTTCCTATTTCCCAAATAGGCTCTGCGCATTGGAATAATATACCCTATAGGTTTGACATAGGACTGAGGTCAGTATGTCCCTATCGAGTATATTAAACTTAATTACTTTGTGCCAGCTAACTCAGAGGCCACTAGAAACTCCTTGTAAACAAGAAGGGAGTAGTTTCTGGCAACCGCATAAACATGACAACTTTGTTTCCCTTTAGAATCGGAACGCTCTCAGAATCGTGGAAACAATAGATAACAGTTTAACTCAGCTAATCGTGCATGCTTAGTTTCCTCAGAGTTACACAGAAAGAATAGTCGGGCGTTTCAATAAAAGGATTTATTGAACAGTCTTGTTTCTCGTGTAAGAGATATGAGCTGTTATGATCACAAGATAGTAAGCGAGATATATAATGTACAGCGTAAGCAGTAGAAAGAAATAATACTGCGCTAGCATTATCTTTTAGCTATGACACATATATTCATATACATAAATAACATAAGCTAAAAATGCGAGTACTCATAAGATGCTTCTCTAAGCTAGTTCTACCCCAGTGTACCTAACCTAACCGAAGTGTAGTGCAAGGTGAGAAGTAGGTGAAGTATTCTATAGTATGGTATGCTATAGTCTAGTATGCCACCAAGAGTCTGGTATGCCAAGAGTCCCTCTAGGTTCTAGTCAGCTCCATACCTTGAGAATGAGAGAGGTGGGAATCTCTTTCCGGATCTGGAACTCTAACACCCCGCGAAGGGAGTCAGAACACTGGAGGCTGGATTCTCTGCGAGCAGGGATGACAGCGTCTCTTCTCAGTGCGTCAGGCCGGGACACGGGCTCCTCTAAAGTCGAGGTCTCCTCCTAACTTGCTTGGGCAAGGGAAGGTATATTTATACCTGGTAGGTGCCTTGGAATGTTAGCATTGACGTGAAGTCGGACAGAGGAAGACGTCAGGAATAAACCCTTAAGGAATAGCGGTTCATGCATAATAGATGAGTTCTTGGAGAAATCAATAATCCTGTGCTAGGGGAACTCCCAAGAGCTTAAGGGTCTGGTTTCTAAGAACTCGTTGTGACGTTAGGGTGGACGGATGTCGGTGACCTGTATTTGGAGTGCATGGCTAATGCCTAAATAAGGACTGGGATGTTATGCCTATATAAGGGCAATGCGAATTGTGCCTATATAAGGACATGTTTCAGGAAAGCCTATATACGGACACCTAAAGCGGAATACAACAGGGCAGATAGGGGGAAGGCCGAACTCACCGGAGAATTGCTGGGTGATGCGAAGTCCTCCTGAAGTTCCACTGTTAGCTGGAGCGTCAGCCCCCGTGTCTGGTGGGGCGAGCTATCAGGGCCACCTTCTTTTCAGGCCTCTTGTGGAGCGAGCCCCCAAACTCCCAGCGCAGCCATCCAGAATCCGCCAGCCCAGCCGGGTCACAGGAGAAGGCAAAATGGCGGGCTAGGGACACACCCACCACCAGACGATGTTAATGCGCTATCAGCGCTCCAAATGCAGCATTAAGGTCCGGCCAGTCAGAGGACAACACCGGGGGCGCCCTCCAATGCTGAAAGAAGCGCCCCCCCGACTCTCACAGCCGCCGCCGCCCGTGCGCATTCTCAGGCAGGTCAGAGGAGGCAGCAAATGGCGGGCGTATCGGCGGGCCAGCAGCAGGGCCGCCCTCGCACCCCAGCAGCGGAAGGGCAGCCCGGCCTCAAGATCCTCCAGCAGTCAGTCCGGGCAGCACCTCCAGCCGGTTAGGCGCCTCACTGCTCCCCCGCTCAGCAACACCGCCCGGGGCGCTGGGGCCGCTACTCAGATGGTGCCGCAGCCGCCATCTTGTCCGCGGGAGCTCCGCTGCAGGCCCAGCAGGAATCCGACGTGGAGCGCCACCGTCAGAGGCCCTCAAAGTGGCGTCGGAGAAGGCACAAGTCGATTCCGGTCAGGAATCCGCGAGCAGATGACCGGGGAATGGGGCTCCAACAAAGCTAAGAATCGGCGGGGCTGGAGGGACGAGAATCCACATCCTACCGTGCCGCCATCTTGGCCACGCCCCCCTTGAGAACCATTTTAAAGATGATTTAAGCATCATAGTGGAAAGATATAGGCTTTTTACACACAAGCAACATCAACAGGAATCCATAGACTCATTTTTGGCAGTACTGATGGTGTTAGTTTCAGAGTGTGAGTTCTAGGGACCTCTAGACAAGTATCTGAGAGACCAGTTAGTAGTCAATTGTTTTGATAATCGTATACAAGAGAGAATTTAATGCTGCAGGAATCCATCCCTCGAGGAAACTTTAGAGATTGCAAGAGAAAAAGAGAGATCTGTAATTGTCCAGCCAGTGGTGAAAAATGGAAAAAATCTGGGCACTTTGCAAGAGTGTGCCAGAACTCACAGTAATTAGTATTTGTTGGGTAATATGCAGAATCCCTTCCCCTGTGTGAGCAGGGTAACACCAATTCAGATGATAAGGTTGTAAATTCGGTACAAATGGCAGATACTGGTGAGGGCAATGAGAAGAAAGGGGATCCCAAGTGTGAGATATTCATTGGGATGGTACCATTAGTAGTGAAGGTGGACTCAGGATCTCCCCTCACTATCATATCAGACTAATTGTTTGAGCAAGAATGGGTACAGGTAACATTGTATGGGTCCAGACATTCACACAATTGCATTTGGTGGCCAAGGGATTGATATGGTGGGATATTTCAAGGAAAGTGTCAAATTCTAAGACAGAGAGATTCCCACTAAAGTGTACATGGCCAAGAAGGGTTATAACATTTTAGGATGGCAAGATCAAGGGTTGTTTGGGATGGTGCTAAGACCAGGCACTAAGCATCCCATTTCTTTGGAGGGTTCCATTGCTATGATGAGTCAAATGGAAGTACAATAATTAAATTTTGAATAAACATAAGGCATTGTTTCTAGAGATGTTAGGCCTTGTAAATGGGTTTGAGCATCACTTTGTTCTCAAGCCAGGTGCTTTTTCTGTAGCGCACAAAATGAGGAGCGTACCTTTAAGTATAAGGGGAAGATTGTAGGAGCACTTTAAAAAACTTTGTGCGGACAAAGTTAATGAGCCATAGAATCTTCATAATGGATCCCTCCAATTGTAGTAGCCTTGAAAAAATCAGGAGAGTTGCGACTTTATGAGGACCTTTGGTCTTTAAACAGGAGTATTTGGTTGATTGTTTTCCACTCCCCAAAATACAAGAAGTGTTAGCTCAGTTGGGGGAGCCGAGATATTCTCTACTCTAGACCTAAAACCAGCTTATCACCAGGTGGAGCTATCACAGGATTCCTGTTCGCTCAGTGCTTTCAACACTCCATTTGGGGCATTTAAGTTCTTGTGAAAGCTGTTTGGGCTGGCCCCAGCCACATAGATGTTCCAGAAACTTGTATACCAAATACTGGAAAGACTGGATGGAGTATTGGCTTATCAGGAGGACATCTTGATATTCACAGACTCTGTTCAGTCTCATCTTGAATTATTAGATAAGGTGCTGGGAGTGTTGCATAGTTATGGCTTCACAGCGAAACAAGAGAAATGGAAGTTCATGGTTGGCAATGTACAATACTTGGGGCACAACTTGTCAGCGGCAGGGATCTCACCTAAGGAAGATCTATTAGAAGTCATCAGGGATTGTCCATCTCCTTTCGACAAAGATCAACTAAGGTCTTTCTTTTGGTTATATGAGCACTATTCAAGATTTGCGCAGAATATTGTGTTGCAGACAGAACCCCTTAGAAAATTATTGAGGTCAGGAGCAAAATTTGTATGGGAACAAGAACAATCAGATACGTTCAATCAATTGAAGGACATGATCATCTTGGCGCCCACTCTTCCAGTGAAGAGAGACAATCTTACCTCAGTGGTCACTGTTAATGTGAGTGGTATGGGTCCGGGGGTGATGTTAAGCCAGATGGTGGAAGGGAAGGAAAACACAATGGCTTTTGCCTCCAGGAGGTTGTCATCTGCTGAGAATAATTACAGAACGATTGAAAGGAAGGCAGTTGCATGTGTCTGAGCGGCTCAGCATTTTGCAATTTATTTGTGAGGTAAAGAATTCATGATGGTCACTGATCACAAGCCATTGGAGTTGTTGTTAAATAACAGGGTTTGGGGAATACCAGTCCCAGGTTGGCCAGGTTGTTGTTCAAAACATACGAGTACAATTTTAAAGTCAAGCACATACCTAGAGGGAAAAGCTGCAGGGCAGATTTCCTATCTAGATGTCCGACAGATGCTAACAAGTTCGAGATTTCGGATTTCGAAGAAGAACTCGTGGTAGGTGTGGCAGCCACAGATAAGGTTATTTCATTAGAAGAATGGACGTCGAGTTGTATTAAGGAAGAGGGTTTAAAAAAAATCGGGGATGAAATCACCCTGGGGTGGCCCAGAGAAGGTTCAGTTCCAAGCGAATTAAAGGGTTTCAGCAAAGTGAGAGATGAATTAAGTGTGGAAGGAGGATTAGTTGTGAGGGGGAAACTGCTCATTCCCCCAGGAGAGTTGAGAAGCAAACTTATTGGATTGGCGCATATGGGACATACTGGAGTAACAGGGACAAGGAGGAGACTTAGTCTGTATTATTGATGGCCAGGTAAAGAAGCAGATGTGGAGATGTTGCTTAGTAGGTGTTCGGATTGTTCTTTAGCACACAAATCGCCACAAACTCACAATAATCCTCTGTGTCCTGTTGATTTCCTAACACCATGGGAAAGTTGGGAATGGACTTCATTGGACTTAATATCTTAGGTGAAAATTTGAAATTTGCGTTCTTTGTTGTGGATTACCATTCTAAATGGGTTGCTTACAAATTTCTAAGAGAGCTGAATATGAGTAGTGTCATCCAGTTTTTAAAAACATTGATTCACTGTGAGGGTGTCCCTTCAGTGTTGGTTACAGACAACGGTGTACAGTTCAAATCTAGGCAAATGTAAGATTTCTGGGTGTGTCAGTGGATCAAACATGTCACTACGGCCCTGTAGAGTCCCTAAGGAAATGGAATGGCGGAGAGTGTCAACTGCATGCTAAAGGACATCATTCAGTTGGCACTTTCCTCTGGGTTGAACATGGAGGAGACAGTGGCAGAGAGGACTTGGAGTTAACACAACACTCCACACTCTATTACTGGAGTTCTACCTTTTGCACTGTTGAGGGGGAAAGGTTCCTTCAATAAGTTGTTGCCAAGGTGAAATGCTGCAATGTTATTATGCACTGTTATTTCTCTTTATTCAAACTCGACTATCGTTATGCATTGTTATTTTTCTTTATGTGAACTGCATTCTTTTCACTATTTAGGCATCTTTGTATAAATTCATTTTATTAAATGCGTATTCAATGTGTATTCTTTTTGTGGACATTTTGGGCCAAATTACAAGTCCGAGGACTGCCAGACCCATGGTGGCACGGCTGTGGCTGTCCAGCCATCACTGCACCTGCGGTCCAACCGCCCCATTACAACTTGGGCAGCCGGACCGCCCTGGTACCGCCAACGCCACCAGGAAACTGTTGCTCCCTGGCGGTGGTGCGGCAGTCAGATGCCGCAATATGCTTGGTGGGACCGTCGTGGTCCTGCCAAGCATATTACGAATTTCTTCTCCGCCAGAGTTTTAATGGCGGTTCCACCACCATGAAAACCCTGGCGGACAGGAAACAAAGGGGGCCCTACAGGGCCCCGTGCCTCCTCTGCTTGTGTATGCACACAGGGGGGGCGTAACATGTGCCCCCCTGTGTGCATGCACAAAGGTTGCTGCATGGCATGGACTTTTCAGTCCATGGCATGCAGTAACCTTGTGAGGCATTCTCATTGCAATGTCTTTTTCAAAGGCACCACAGCCTTTGGAAGAGGCATCGCCCTGGAAACGCCACACCACCCGCCCGCCAGACTACAAATAACTTGTAATGTGGCGGGCGGCGGCGAGTCTCAGCGGTGAGGGGGCGCGCCCGCCCCTGCACCGCCAAAAATCGTAATCGGGCCATTTCTATGCATCTTAATTTGCTGTACATTTCTGCATTCTCTTATTTAGCAATGTAGAATTATTGTTTTACTGGTTTTTGTGTTATAAGAAAGGAGGTGTGTTATATGCGGTAGGAATGGAACAGAGGGGATAGAATGTGTGAGCAGAATGTTGACTGGTTGCTTGGTGCTGGAGGATTCTAGCCTAGGCAGTGGATGAGAAGGCAGACAGGGAGCGTTGGTGTGCTATAATCAATTATAGAATAAAACTGGAAACTCTACAAAGACTACCTTATGTTATTGCCTTCATCACATTAACACTATTTTGTGGCGGTGGCAGACAGCGCTTATTTCAGGTTGCAGCTTGGTTTCTCAGATCAGAAGGAAAGTCCAGGCTATGCCAGTCCCCAAAGCCTCGCATCAGTTTCCACGGCAACAGAAATGTTATTTAAGATTCTAGGTGTGGTACAGAAAACGTCCTATTGCATCTCTTCTAGTTTTCCAAAATGCTTCATCGCCTTGCATGTCTCTAAGGGACGTAGTTCATTGCTGTTGGAGCTGTCATTTTACGTTAACAACCTGTGTCCTCATTTCTCTGTAGGGTTTTCAGTACCATGAACCATACACTCTTTCAATGCGACACCATCATTTGCGAGAGCCATACACTAAACCTCTGTTAGCTTCTACTTTTCGTCTCCTTGTTCATATTTCACTTGTTTCTTCCTTCTCCTTCCTCCTTGATTTGCTTCTTTCGTTTTTCCCTCCTTCCATTCCTAAGTTCCTTCCCTCCCATATTTCTTCCTAATATTTCTACTTTCTTGCCTTTCTCTCTCTGGTTCATTGCATATCTCTTTCTAAACACCGCCTCATCATGCTTTTATTTATAGGTCTTGCTAAGCTGTATGTTATTAAACCCCTATTGTTTACAAGAAAATACTTAGAGTGGGCTTTGGGTTAGCCCATTGTTTATCATTGGTTAGCTTCCTTTTCATTCTCATTGTCTTCCTTCTTATTCACTGACTTTCCTTTCACTTCTTGCGCTTGTCCTTAGCCTGGAGCAGAGCTGTTGCACGGTGTTTCTCATTGGGTGAGTTGTTTCTACCACTGCTTGCAATCAGGGAACTACATTTTCGGTCTCATCGACCAGAAAGCACAAGCTGTCTGGTTGTGAAAGGCCTATTTTAAGCTATCCAAGAACTTACAGTGCGCTTATATCCCGCTTACTGTGTACCTTTGGATGACTTAATTGTCAGTCTCATTTGCCTGCTTTTTATTCAATGACTTGCTTTCCTCTTCTTATGTTTGTCTCTCCCCTCTTTACCATCCTGTTGATTGGCTGACTTGTATCCTTCAACTGCTCACTTTTAAGGAGCTACTTTTTTCTTTTTGGCTGAGCACTCTATGAGAGTGCATGTTTTTCCAGCTCTGTCCCTTGTGTGCTTCTCCCTCCCAACACATTTCAGCCCCTGTGCCCCATGTTGGTTTCGCCTCATGTGCTTCTCGCTCTCTCTCGTGCTTCTCTCATGCCAAACCCTCCCGCCCTCTGTGTTGATCCCTCCCTTATCTGCTTCTCCCAAACCCAGCGTTACTCTCCGCAAATACCTGCTTTTTCCTCCTCCCCAATCAGCTTTATTTTTATTTTATCCCCTTTGTCCTCTCGTTGCTCTCCCCCCACACACCTGCAGTCCTTTGGTTGTGAAAAACCTATTGTGGCTTTACCAAGAACTTAGAGTGGGCTTACATTTCACCCATTTTTTACCACTGATTGGCTTTAATGTCACTCCCGTTTACTTACATCTTATTTAATGACTTGCCTTCCTCTTCTTGTATTTGTCCCTCTCCTCTTTAACATCTTTTTGATTGGCTGACTTGTATCCTCCACCGCTTACTTTTAGGGAACTACTTTTATTTTTCACTAAGCACTCTCAGGGAATGCATGTGTTTTCCTGCTCTCTTCCTTGTGTGCTTCTCCCCCTGCCAAATACTAGGCTCTACATTCTGTGTTGCTTTCTCATTCATGTGCTGCTTTCAATCTCTCTTGTGTGTATCTTCCCTAAAGTCTCCCACTCCACTCTCCATGTTGCTCTCGCCCTCATGTGCTTCTCCCCTGTCCCCAAGTTGCTCTCTTTCACGCTGTCTCTCTTGCATGTTTCTTCATCACCAAACAACCCCACCCGACATTCTGTGTTGTTCTATCTGTAGTGTGCTTCTCCTCAGCCACTGTGTTGCTTTCTACCTCGTGTGCTGCTTTTTTTCCACCATCCCCCCACTGACTCCCCAATAATAGCTCCTCTGTTGTCCCTACTCCACGGTTCTTTTTTATGTTTATTTTCCTCTCCTGCACTAAAAATATTTATTATTTATTTATCAATCCAGGTGGCATCTGCCATCTTGGATCGATAAATAAAAAAAAGACAAATTGCACTCACATGATTCTGTAAGTGGTTGCATTCGTGGCGAGGCATGTTTGCACCTACAGAATGACACGACCCGGCAACACCGATCATGTCATTATGCCTTTTTTTTAGCCGATGGTGGCCAGCATTGGCAAAAATCATTGTGCATCAGTCGACAATCATTGGCAACGCCAATAGGTTCAAAAGGCAAGCCCAATTGGCTTTGACAATGCTTGTTTTATATATATTTAATTTTTAGGGGGGCGGGTCAAGCATCAATTTGCCTCCAGACCCTCTGTTTTAAAAAAGCACTTTCAAGTTAGTTAAATTTCAGTTTTTGTTTTTACAGATCCATCTTGCAAACGTAAAGAAAAGAAAATGGTGCCCACGTCATTTTACTGATGCTGCACAGCATTGGCAAAGAGATTCAGCAAAGACAATAGCTTCAAAAGGCAAGACCTATTGGCTTTGCCAATGGTGGTTTCTTTTTCTTTCACCCCATGGGAGCACATTTAATGTCATAATCAATGGTGTTTAAATCTTTATTGCCATATACATAAAACCATATTAACCAGAGTAAAAGCATAACAGCATTTCAGTTATAACATTACAGTACTAAGTTGAAGTAATCACATTTATCACAGTTGCATATTCACCAATACATCTTTAAACAAATTCATTCCACAATCTTAAATAAAAGAAAAAAACACTTTTAAAATAAAATCAGCAGTGCTAAAAACATTTTAGTAGCCTAGTTGAAATATTTTGCAGCACAACTTAATATGTTAACATTAGAAATTTTGAAACCTAAACAGACTGCTGCTTTACAAGATTCAATACTGGTCGCTAAAGAGTGCCTGTGAGGTAAATATCTACGTTCTGTCAGTAGGGCTGGGTAACAACATTTAGGCCTGATTCACAAAGGTAAACTTACACTTTTGTGCAAATTTACAATTTTTTGGTATTCGTAAACTACAAGTTTAATTTTACTAATAGTAATTTTACAATTGCGGAGTCTCCACACTCGTGGCAGAGACTCTGCACGTAAAAAGATAAGCCTGTCCTCCGCAGTCGTAAAATTACTATTTGTGAAATTAAACCCGCAGTTTGTGAATACCAAAAAAATAGTAAACGCACACAAAAGTGTAAGATTACCTTTGTGAATCAGGCCCATAGTGTGTTCCTTCTCCTATATTGGCATAATCTACAGTCAATTCAATCAAAGTGAAAGGCACGTTCAAATGATATTATGCCTGTTTATTATAAAGATCCAGTTTACCTAGCAATCTTGAGGCACTAAGGACGAGATGGACGCGTCCTCAGCATGGCCAGCTCCAAAGGTGCTGCGTACGAGACAATCTCAGTCTTAGCACTCCAGGGGTTAAATGCATACTTGTTCTATCAAATAATACCAGGTCATCTGCATATTGCAACATTTGAATAAGCTGCTGACCAGTTTTGGGTATAAAAGATCCAATAGTTTGCAGTGTTTTATCTTAGTTTCCGGTATTTAAAGCAGAGGTTTTCATGTGCAGCCCTGCTTCACACCTCTATTAATAATAAGTGACAACCTGCTCAGAAACTCTGTATCCATTTTCCACCTTCATTCTCACCGGTTTGTCAGAATAGAGGAAAACAACAGTGGCGGCTCTTCCACTAAGGCGGAGGAGCATCGCCCCACAAGAAAAATACAATGATAATAGCAATGTTATTATCATTACATTTTTTATTATTAGTTATGTAAAGCCCGTGCGGGTGGGGCGGGCCTGCGCTTCCCGCAGAGCAGGGGAAGGAGTGGTGGCACTCTCCTAAGTACGCATGACTGTTTGGTCGGCCCTCTTGGGCCCACCAAACCTTCATGCGCACTTGGCATGTTCTCCACCGGGCTGTGTTGTATAACCCGGTGGAGAACATGTCCAGCCTCCCAGCCCCTCTCTGAGTGCCGAACCGTAGCGCTCAGACCAATCAAAATGCTGCCCAGCAGCATTGTGATTGGTCATGGGAGTCAGGAGCCTGGATGCTTCCTGTTTCGTCAGACTGAAGAGGATGGAGGAAAGCGGCCGCTGGGAAGGTAAGCGCTTTTTTTTTCTTTGCCCCTTTTCTTTTTTTTAACCCCCCCCCCCCCAAACTCCACGTCCAACCACTACTGCCCAGTAGAAGCCCCTACTGGAAAACAATGCCACTTTTCTGGAGAACCCAGCTAATTAAGAGTGAAGAACTATAATCAATGTAGCTTACGTAAAGATTGTCGTTCAATATGTGCTTAGCTTGATTGGCTAAAAATGATAATGCAATAGCATTATCTATTGCAGTGGCGGCTCCTCCGCAAAGCGGAGGAGCGTCGCCCCACTGCTTTTCAGCAGTGTAAGGAAAAATAAAATGATAAGACTCAATGTTATTATCATTTTATTTTTTCTTGTTGTGGGCGTGGCAGCTTTGCGAGGTGGGGTGGGCTGCTCTGCTGACAGAGCAGGGGAGGGGAGGAGTGATTTTCACTCCCTAAGTGCGTATGAATGTTTGGCTGGGCGTCTCGGGCCGACCAAACATTTATGTGCACTTAGCATGTTCTCCACCCAGGCTGCATTACAGCCTGGTTGGAAAACATGCCCAGGTTCCCACTGCCTGTCTAAGCGCCAAACCACGGTGCTCTGACCAATCACAACACTGCATTGCAGCGTTGTGATTGGCTATGGGGAGCCTGGTGCTTCCTGCTTCCTGTTCTGGCCGGGAGAGATGACAGAGGGACCACGGAGAAGAGACGCAGCAATCAAGTAAGTTTTTTTCTTTTTACACCCCCTCAACCCCGCCCCCATCAGTGCTGGCCGCCACAGATCTATATTACTACACTGAGAGGGAAACCTGTTTGGGAGACCAGTAATAGTTGCAGAGTGCATGGCCAGTCTTCTAGGTCCTGTTTTGCAAGTCTAGCATATGCGTTAGCCTCTGTGTCAATGAGGATAATTTATCAATAATTTGTTGGATGAGACCTGCTCCCCTTCTTATACTGAGGATGTAAAATAGACCCTCTGCAGGAGTCTGCGTCTTGCGTATTTTGTATAGACCTGTTAAATAATGGATTGAAGCAAGTTGCCATGTATATAGTGACCACCTTGAAAACTGAGCAAGGAAGTCCATTTGGACCCAGGGCACCTGATTTTTTACAGCTTTGAAGCCCTGCAAGCACTCTTTGATTATTAAAAACTGGAAGATTAACGGATTCACTATCACTTATCAACATACCCGAATCCTCACCATGGCAATCTTGAGTATTTGTATATGAAGGACATCCAATTAATTGTATGCAGGCGAGAAATGTGACTCACCCAAACGATGAGACATGGGCTGTTTCCCTGGTAGTGCGAATCCACCCCATCCATTTTGTCAATGTGCGCTAAAAGTGTATTGCCATTGTGCAGCCATGTGCGCTTGTTTTTCCTCAAAAGGCATTTTTGGTAGATTTTCTCCAACTCCCAAGTTAGCCAAAACGTTTGATTTTCCTATTTTAATTTGTTGCCTACGCTGTAAAATCCTCAGCTCACACTGCATATTATTTAAAGCAGTGGAAAACAATTATTCGTATCAGTTATTTGTGTAAGTGCTTCAAATTGTTAATTTGCAAACATATGGGTGACAAATGATTAACTAAGAAGAACATGAGGTGACCCAAATAACTAGTAAATCAGATAGTTCCTAATCAGCCATCTGTTTTGAATTATGAACTAATTGCCTTGCTTCTGGTTCTTCTTATCACACTCCAATTAACTCTCTTGCCCTGGATGATACCCCCATTCTTCCACAAGCATCACATCTATCAGCCAGGGGAGCATCACAAGAAAATACAGAAATCAGAAGAAAAGTATCACTTTCCAGTCTTCAAAATCACAATAAAATCCTTTCAAAACTTTAGCAACTGACATGATACAAATGTGGAGTCTAGAATAGCCATTCTCCTGTGTGACAGATGTGTAAAAATGGTATTTATGAATTCAATCTGCCGTTCAATCATCTTGATTAAAGACATTGTTATAAATTAATCATAAAAGCCACTTCCAATTCTGATCGCTGTGATGCAGAGTGCAACGGGCCAATGCCACATTTTAAATCCATGTATCTCTCCAACTCCTCATGTGAATAAGACATCATCAGGCTTAAATTAAAATCACCTGTGATTATAATCCCTTTACATTTATGCATATGCACCAATGGTTCTAAATCTGGCCAAAAGGTTTCAATAGCTTTAGCTCTACCCTATCCATGAATATTCAAATAAGCACAACGCAGGGCCCCACATAACTACTTTCTACAATCAAAGCATGAAAAGTAGATGTAAGCCAGCAGCGGTCCATCCCCTGCCAAAGTGGCGGAGCGGGTTGGAGGAGGGAGCTGGAGGGGTGGGAGAGGGGGACAAATAAAAAAAAATGGAAATAAATAAACTTACCTGATCGCCACCAGCTGCTCCATCGCGCTCTTTCTTCTTCTGGGACAGACTCCCAGACTGCACTGCAGCCAACTATGATGCTTCAGGAAAGCAGCATCAGGATTGGCCTGAGCGCTATGACTTTGCGCTCCCAGGCAGACCGAGAGCCTGTGCCTGCTTTCTCCAGCCCCAGCAACGTAGCTGGGGCCGGAGAAAGCTTCACTGTGCAAGAGATGTTTGGCCAGCCTGAAACGGCTGGCCAAACACCTCATGCGCAGTGAAGGGACAAGGGAGTGCACTACCACTCCCCCACCACAGTGTCATCCCCCTGGACCCGCCCCCAAGACTCAACAGAGTCCAGGCGGATTCAAATAAAACGATAATAAAACGGGTTAAAAACCTGTTTTATTATCATTTTATTTGTGGGTGGTGGCGGGGGGGGGGGCGGCGCTCCTCCACCCTAATGGATGATGTGAGCAACTCGTGACATGGATACATTCAAAGAGTTTTTAACAAAAATGGTCAAATCACCTAAAGGTCTACATATGAGTGTACTTTATGAGGTAGTACAAAATACTCAGAATAGACACAGAGTGCTATCAGTGGCTCAAGCCAAATCTCTTGAGACGGCAGATGTTCCACATAGTTAGGAAAGTTGACCTTTCAATCAATCAATCAATCAATCAATCAAGGGTTTGTTAAGTGCAGCTACTCACCTGGAAGGGTATCAAGGCGCTGGGGGGATAGAGGGGGCGCGCTGCTCCCAGGCGCTCATGGAGGATGGTCGGAGGCCAAGTGGGTCAGAGGTCTTCCCTGGCCTTGTAGAGTACATGCGGTGCTGGATGCTCATGGTGATTCGCCGAAGAGCCAGGTCTTGAGGTCCTTCAGGAACTTGGGGAGAGTGAGTGTCTGGCGGAGGTGGAGAGGGAGGGTGTTCCAGGCTTTTGCCACGAGGAAGGAGAAGGAACAACCTCCTGTTCTGGTCTTCTTGATGCGTGGTACTGTGGCGAGGGAAAGCTGGGCTGAGCGGAGGGATCATTGGGGTGCGTGGAACGAGAGGCGGTGGCTCATGTAGGCGGGCCGGTGTTGTGGAGGGCTTTGTGGGCGTGGGTGAGAAGCTTGAAGGTGATTCTCTTCTTGACAGGGAGCCAGTGTAGTGCCCGCAGGTGTTGGGTGATGTGGCAATGGCGCGGTAGGTTAAGGACTAGTCTGGCGGCAGCGTTCTGGATGTTCTGGAGTTTGCGGGTGAGGCTCTTGTTGATCCCGGTGCAGAGTGCATTGCCGTAGTCCAGTCTGCTGCTAATGTGGGCATGGGTGACGGTTTTCCTGTGTTCGAGGGGGATCCAGTTGAAAGTTTTACGTAGGAGACTGAGGGTGTGAAAATAGGAAGAGGTGACGGCGTTGATCTGGCGTTCCATTTTGAGTTCGGAGTCCAGGATGATTCCGAGGTTGTGTGTGTGGTCCGCGGGTGGGGGTGGTTTCCTGAGGGCTAGGGGCCACCAGGTGTCGTTCCAGGCATCGGGATGTGGGCCTATGATGAGTACTTCGGTTTTGTCTGTGTTCAGTTGTAGGCAGCTGTTCTTCATCCACCTGGCGACTGCTTCCATTCCTTCTTGAAAGTTGGGTTTCGAGATGTTGGGTTCGTTGGATAGTGAGATGATGAGTTGCGTGTTGTCTGGGTACAATACGATGTTGAGTCCGTGTGATCTAACGATGGAAGCGAGAGGGGCCATGTAGACATTGAACAGAGTAGGGCTGATGGAGGATCCTTGGGGGACTCCGCAGGTGATTGGCTTGGGCTCCAAGATGAAGGGGTGAAGTCTGACCCGCTGCGTTCTGCCGAAGAGGAATGAGCAAATCCAGTTGAGGGCTTTGTTCCGAATTCCTACATTGTGGAGTCTGCGGGCTAGGGAGCGGTGTGAGACTGTGTCGAAGGCTGCAGAGAGGTCCAGGAGGATGAGGGCCACAGTCTCTCCTCTGTCGAGGAGGGAGCGGATGTCGTCTGTCGCAGCGATGAGGGCGGTCTCTGTGCTGTGGTTCTTCCTGAAGCCTGATTGGGAGGAGTCAAGGATGTTGTTCTCGTCGATGAAGGAGGCGAGTTGGCTGTTGACAGCTTTTTCAATGACTTTCGCCGGATAGGGAAGTAGGGAGATCGGTCTGTAGTTCTTGAGGTCGCTGGGGTCCGCCGATGGTTTCTTTAGGAGAGGCTTGATCTCGACGTGATTCCAGTCTTTGGGGAAGGAGGCGGTCTCCAAGGATCGGTTGATGATTCTTTGTAGCTCGGGGGCGATGATGTCTGCAGCTCTGTGGTAGATGTGGTGGGGGCAGGGGTCTGTGGGTGCCCCGGAGTGGGTGGTCCTCATGGTCTTTAGGGTGTCTTTGATGCTGAGGGCAGTCCAGCTGTCCAGCGTCGGCTGTGTGGTGCAGGAAGTGGTGGTGTGGGTTCCTCGTGGAGGTTGATGTTGTCGAAGTTGTCATAAATGGTCATGATATTGTGATGGAAGAAGGAGCTAAGTTTTTCGCAGAGGTCCTGGGAGGGTGGGATGTCGGTGGACTCGCTGTTGGGTTGGGCGAACTCTTTGATGATGCCGAAGAGTTTCTTGCTGTTGTGTGCGTGGGTGGAGATTCTGTCCTGGTAAGGATGTCCTTTCTTCCTTGAGTGTCTGATGAGTTTGTGGTGGGCAGTGGTGACTATTTTGTAGTTGTCGAGGTTGGCAGGGGTTTTGGAGTTCCTCCTTAGTTTTTTGAGACGTCGGCAGGTTCGTCTGGATTCCTGGAGTTCGGTGGAGAACCAGCTGGCCTTCTTGGCGTGAGGGTTGGAGGATTTCTTGAGGGGGGCGACGGTGGTGGTGCAGTCGGTGTTCCATTTGTGTAGGGTGCGGGCGGCGGTGGTGGGGTCGTTGTCTGAGGTGGTGGAAGTGGAGCCGCTGAGGGTGGTGGTGAGCTCCTCGTCGGAGATCTTGTTCCAATTCCTGCATTGGGGCTGGGGTGGGCATCTGCGGGGGATGTTTGATTTGTAGGTGAAGTGGACGCAGCGGTGGTCCCTCCATGGGAGTTCGGAGGTGTGGCTGAAGGAGAGGGAGCATCCTGCTGTGAAGATAGGGTCGAGGGTGTGTCCTGCTGAGTGCATTGGTCCTGGTACGATCTGATTGAGTCCAATGATGTGGAGGTTTTCCAGGAGGGAGATGGAGTTGGAGTCTTGGCGGCTGGCTAGGTGGAAGTTGAGGTCTCCCAGCAAAATGTAGTCGGTGCAGGACAGCATTTTGCGTTAATTTAGCAAAGTCAGCTACGTTTCAAGATATCAAAGAGCTCTCTTTCTCGGCCTGGTGTATAACACACACCTTACCACAAAGGCTGGTGATCGATCTAGGAGTAAGAATCGTGCATAGTCACTAAGTCATAAGCTAACCATCTCTAATCCTGTTTTAAATTGAATAGCTAATGTTGTAGTAGAGCATTCCCTTCCAAGCGTTGATTCAATAGAAATTTGAAGCTTATTGCCTGAATTATAATCTCTCTTACAACTTCCTATTGCTGCTTTTAAAACCGATGGTTTCATCAAATGTGGCTGGTCCGTGCCTCCATTTGATAGGTAGCACTATGACCACAAATCTTAAGTACATTAGATAATCTCGCCTCCACCAATCTTTCAACATTTCTCGACTGAGCAACTGTACATCTTGATTTATGGACCAAATCAGCTATTTCCCTAGCAGTCCATGCAACAATAGTTTGTTTCTGTGATGGATCCTCGCCAATGTCCTTTGATTTTAAAATGTTTAATTCCGGAAGTCATACCAATAACCGGAGGATTTTACCACAATTTACTATGTCTTCACTATCAAGGGAAACATGCTCAGGGTTCCAAATAATTTTGTCGCCTTCTCCCTGGACCTTCGTAGTTTGAAGATAACCAGGAAGTGTTCTTTATCACTCGTTGTTTTCTTTATACATTTCTTCTTTGTATCTGAAACAAGATAACCTGAGCTATCCGAGGGAAATTCTTAGTCATGAAGACTGTTTCGCCTACTGACTCAGAAACCATGAAAACAGTAAATGAAATCTTGGGTTCTCAGGGGAAATGGTTGTGGTATGTACTTACTGTAAGCAGGTGTCAGCAGGGTGGCCATAGGGGGTCGATGGGCAGGGAGAGCGGAGGGTGAGAGCAGGGCAGGGCATGGTCTAGCTGGAGGAAGTGTTGCATGCTTCCTCTTGCTGTGGCAGTGGGTTGGGTGGTGGCCAAGACAAGGCTCCACTCCCTGCCTCTGCATCCTGGTCATTTTAAACGGCATCTTGTAGCCTGGAGGGGCGGCATTCCCTGAGGATACCACCCTTCCTGTCTCATAATGAGTCATTTAGTAGGACATGTAGTGACAATGAAAGTTAGAGGAAAGGACCAACCAGATACCACTAAGGCTTCAAATATAAGTGTACAATCTCAAATGACTACCTCGTGACCTAAATTTCCTTTACAAATCTGAGATTAAATTCAACATGGGCTAAACAACAACAAAATTCAAAAGGAAATCTTTGTTTGTAAATGTAAACATTATTTATTTAGCTTCTTTGTTTTATCAAAATCTTTTTACTTTCTTTTCATTTTTTAATTTAAAACCATTATTATAAACATATACAGACAAATATGCATGATTATTACATAGAATTTAAATACAAAACATTCTTAGATCAGTGACCCCTGAGTAGAAAAACAAGGCAAAAATTCATACATACAAATTCACACACATTCAACCTCATATACACTCATACTACATTCACTAATACATGTATCTGGAAAGTGGGAGACAAAAGGTTGCACAGTCTCCGCGACCAGTTAGAATAACTGCGTATAGCAGGGTCTGAGCAGCATCGGTCGACGGGCGTTTCGGTGGCTTAAAGAATGGTAGCACCACCTTCCTCAGGACCTTAGCCAGATATCAGAACAACACAAAAACGCCCAGGAGATACCTAAAAGGTATAAACACATTGTATTCAAAGCCCATGTGGAGAACAAGATTAATCGATTGGACCTTACTGCACAACATGTAATACACGTGTTGATTAAAACATTGTGAGAAAAAGACCAGAAATTACACACCTGAGCTTAAAAACACCGAATGTAGTGCACAACATACAACAAAGAGTAACATAAATTCTTCCCCATACTCACTTTGGAGGGAATATTAACTAAAGACTGAAATAGAGATGTGCATCAACCACCTATTGCCATAGTAAACGGCCTAGAAGAGAGAGAACAACCCACATAATCAAAACAAAGAAAAGGGGAAAGCAGAACTCGCCATGTGACTATCCTGTGTTTCATAGTGGACGTCAATTAAGGGAGAAAAAAGCTCATTGTAGGGTACTTACTGGTAATGTCAATATCAAGGACTGACAGTGGAGAGAGCCACTGACAGACTCTATGTTGTGTGGCTGTATTCTTCGTTGGTATGACACTTTCTGTCAAGGTAAGTGACACAGAGGGTGTCGTGAGTAATGGGAGCCGAAAAAAGTATACTGGAAATATCTTTACAGAAGGCCAATATTATCTTACCTAAAATCCTCGTATGTGCTATGCACTAAATGGAGTGTGTATACTTGAATTATATCAGTGGGATTAAATCTCCTGTGAAAAAAGAAGAGGAAAAGACCAGAAGATTGATATATCTTAGAGGGAGTTGTTATCGTAGCTGCTATTATGTCTAAGTTATAAAATTACTCACGACACCCTCTGTGTCACTTACCTTGACAGAAGGTGTCATACCAACGAAGAATACAGCCACACAACATAGAGTCTGTCAGTGGCTCTCTCCACTGTCAGTCCTTGATATTGACATTACCAGTAAGTACCCTACAATGAGCTTTTTTCTCCCATAATTGATGTCCACTATGAAACACAGGATAGTCACATGCCGAGTTCTGCTTTCCCCTTTTCTTTGTTTTGATTATGTGGGTTGGTCTCTCTCTCTCTTCTAGGCCGTTTACTATGGCACTAGGTGGTTGATGCACATCTCTATTTCAGTCTTTAGTTAATATTCCCCCCAAAGTGAGTATGGGGAAGAATTTATGTTACTCTTTGTTGTATGTTGTGCACTACATTCGGTGTTTTTAAGCTCAGGTTTGTAATTTCTGGTCTTTTTCTCACTATTTTTTAATCAACACGTGTATTACATGTTGTGCAGTAAGGTCCAATCGATTAATCTTGTTCTCCACATGGGCTTTGAATACAATGTGTTTATACCTTTTAGGTATCCCCTGGGCGTTTTTGTGTTGTTCTGATATCTGGCTAAGGTCCTGAGGAAGGTGGTGCTACCATTCTTTAAGCCACCGAAACGCGCATCGACCAATACTGCTCAGACCCTGCTATACGCAGTTATTCTAACTGGTCGCGGAGACTGTGCAACCTTTTGTCTCCCACTTTCCAGATACCTGTATTAGTGAATGTAGTATGAGTGTATATGAGGTTGAATGTGTGTGAATTTGTATGTATGAATTTTTGCCTTGTTTTTCTACTCAGGGGTCACTGATCTAAGAATATTTTGTATTTAAATTCTATGTAATAATCATGCATATTTGTCTGTATATGTTTATAATAATGGTTTTAAATTAACAAAATGAAAAGAAAGTAAAAAGATTTTGATAAAACAAAGAAGCTAAATAAATAATGTTTACGTTTACAAACAAAGATATCCTTTTGAATTTTGTTGTTGTTTAGCCCATGTTGAATTTAATCACAGATTTGTAAAGGAAATTTAGGTCACGAGGGAGTCATTTGAGATTGTACAGTTGTTTTCCCCTCTTCTCCCTGACCTTTAATTAACCTGTATAGAGGGGGTCCCCAATTTTTGCCTTACCTCTTCAAATATAAGTGATCCAATAATTCCAATGGACCCGGTACAAAGTTGTTGTTTGTCATTCGGGGAAATCTCCATGCAAAGACTGGAGTAAAACATACAGGAGTAGGCGCAATCATTCCGATTCTTACATGTTCTTCCTCAAATTCTTCTCATTCCTATTATGCCCTCTGAATTATCTGGACCCCTGGTAACAGTAAAGCGAGAATAATTCTGGGGCACTAGAATCAAGTCCCACACGCGATGTTTGTATGCCTCTCTTCCTAATGCAGACCCAACATCTTCAGGAAACACATAACGTGAACCAAAATATGCTAATGCGAGACTGACTTAAACCAGCCCTAGTAGACACTAAAGAACACTTTACGTTTTAGAAAAATTTGGAACATACTGACTTTTCTACAGCAAAGTCCGTCTCTTCCCCTCCCATCCACAACTTACTACTTCTTACTGCCAGTCAAAAAAATGAAAATAATAAGTACAGCCATAGGGTATCTGGAGTGGCTAACACTTTTTTGTGTTGGTGGCAGACAGTGCTTGTTTCAGTTTGCAGCTTGGTTTCTCAGATCAGAAGGAAAGTCCAGGCTATGCCAGTCCCCAAAGCCTCGCATCAGTTTCCACGGCAACAGAAATGGTATTTAGTATTCTAGGTGTGGTACAGAAATCGTCCTTTTGCATCTCTTCTAGTTTTCTAAAATGCTTCGTCGCCTTGCCTGTCCCTCGGGGACGCAGTTCGTTGCTGTGGGAGCAGTCATTTTACATGAACACCCCGTCTCCTCTCCTCTGTAGGGTTTTATATACCATGAACCATACACTTACAAGATGCAGATGGTCTCTCAAAAATAGATTTTTCAGCGTCAGTCATAAGCAGCAGTGCTTTCAATGCGGCATCATCATTAGGCGAGAGCCAGACACTAAATGTGTGCTAGCTTCTGCTTGCCTTCTCTTTTTCATCTCTCGCTTGTTCCGGATTTCTCCTTCCTTTTTTGCTTGCTTCTTTTTTTCTCCTCCCATTCTAAAGTTCTTTCCCTCCTGTTTTTCTTCCTAATTTTACTACTTTCCCTCCCTTCTGTCTCTACTTCATTGCATCTCTCTCTAAAACACATCATCATCATGCTTTAATTTATAGGTCTTGCCAAGCTGTCTGTTATTAAAAAAACAATTGTGTACAATAAAATACTTAGAGTGGGCTTTGGGTTAGCCCATTGTTTATCATTGGCTAGCTTTCTTTTCATCCTCATTTCCTTCCTTCTTATTCAATGTCTTTCCTTTCTTTACTTGCATTCGACCCTAGCCTGGAGCACAGCTTTTGTACAGTGTTTCTCATTGGATGAGTTGTATTCTTCCACTGCTTACAATCAGGGAACTACTTTTTGGCCTCACTTATCACACAGGCCTTTCAGAACCTGTTTGGTTCTGAAAGGCCTATTTTGGGCTGACCAAGAGCTTACAGCGTATTTACAGCCGGTCTAGTGCTTACCATTATTTGACTTTATTTTTAGTCTCATTTGCTCACTTTTTATTCAATGACTTACCGTCATCTTCATGTGTTTGTCCCTCCCATTTCCCCTTTACCATCCTGTTAATTGGCTGACTTGTATCTTTCCACTGCTCACTTTTAGGGAACTGGTTTTTTTTTGGGATTAAGGGCTCTATGAGAGGGCATGTTTTTTCCAGCTCTCTCCATAGTGTGTTTCTTCCTCCCACCAAAGAGCCCCTGTGCTCCATGTTGCTCTCTCTTCATGTGCTGCTCGCTCTTTCTCTTGTGCGTCTCCTGCGCCAAACTCCCACCCCGTCTGTGTTGCTCCCTCCATCATGTGCTTCTCTGAAGCCCCGGGCTTGCTCTCCCACATATGCTGCTTTTCCCTCCTCCCCCACCAAGCATTATTTTTATTTTATCCCCTCATCCACCCTGTTGATCTTCCTCCACAAACTTATGAAAAAGCTATTGCAGGCCTACCAAGAACTTAGAGTAGGCTTACAGCGCACCCATTGCTTACCATTGATTGGCTTCACTGTCACTCTTATGTGCTTACTTCTTATTCAATGGCTTGCCTTCCTCTTCTTGTGATTGTCCCTCCTGTGGAGCATCACCTCATTACCATCCTTTTGATCAGCTGACTTGTATCCTTCCACTGGTCACTTTTAGGGAATTATTGTATTTTACTAATTAGTCAATGAGAGCACCTGTATTTCCAGCTCTCTCCCTTGCGTGCTTCTCCCCCTGCAAAATACTAGCCACTGTGATCTGTGTTGCTTTCTCTGTCATGTTCTGCTTGCACTCTCTTTTGTGTGTTTCTTCCCCAAAGTCTCCCACCCCCACACTCCATGTTGCTGTCACCCTTATGTGCTTCTCACCTATCCCCATGTGGTTCTCTCCTTCGGCAACTGCTCGCTGTCTCTCGTGTGCTTCTCCATCACCAAACAACCCCACACTGACACTCTGTGCTGTTCTAGCTGTCATGTGCTTCTCCTCTGCCACTGTGTTGCTCTCAGCCTCACATGCTGCTTTTCCTCCACCTTGCCCCACTGACTCCCCAATACCCGCTCCTCTGTTGCTCCTACCCCACAGTTCTTTTTTATTTTTATTTTGCACTTTCACACTAAAAATATTAATTATTTATTTAGCAATCCCAGTGGCATCTGCCATCTTGGATCGGTAAATAAAAAATAGAGAAATGGCACCCTCATCATTCTGTAGGTGTGTGCATTTGTGGTGACGCTCCTACAGAATGAAATCACCAGCAACACCGATCTTGTCATCATGCTTTTATTTCTTATTATTTGCTTATGTCATACAGCATTGGCAAAAACTATTTTGCTGCACAGCATCGGCCAACAATTATTGGCAATGGAATCGGTCCAAAAGATGAGGCCAATTGGCATTGCCAATGCTTGCTTTTTATATATGTTTACGTTGTAGGACAGGCAGAAATTCGCTACCTGCCCTTCCACCTTAAAAAGCACTTTCAAGCTAGTTAAATTTCTTTATTTTCCGATCATCTTCGAACAGGAGAAAAAATGGCAACCATGTCATTTTACCGATGCTGCACATCATCAGCAAAGAGCATCGACAGAGACAATACGTTCGAAAGGTGAGACTTTTTGGCTTTGCCAATGGTGGTTTCTTTTTCTTCCAGGACTCCACGGGAGTGCATTTACTGTCATAACAGGATTTCAATTATAACATTACAACATTGAGTTTAAGTGATCACATTTATCATGTTTGCCTATTCACCAATAATTCTTTAAACACATTCCTCCTACGTGCTTAAATAAAAGAAAAAAACTGCTTTAAAATAAAATCAGCCCATGCTAAAAACATTTTCAGTAGCCTTGCTGAAATACTTTACAGCACAACTTAATACTTGAACATTAGAAGTGTTGAAAGAGAATCGGACATCTGCTTTACAAGATGCAATTCTGGTCTCTAAAGAGTGCCTGTGGAGTTAATATCTGCGTCCTGTCAGTAGGGCTGGGCAACAACATACAGTGGCTGATTCACAAAAGTGAACTTACACTTTTATGGAAGTTTAGTGCTTTTTGGGGATTCGCAAACTACCATTTTAATTTTACTAATAGTAATTTTACAACTGTTGAGTTCCCCTACATTACTAGAGGAGACACTGCACTTTGTAAGATAGGCCTGTTCTATCTTTCTATGTGTGGAGCTCTCCACCCCGACTGTGGAGAAGATGTAATATGATACAAATGTAAGGTCTAGAATGGACATTCTCCTGTTTAACAGATGTGTAAAATTACATGGTATATATGAATTCAATCTGCCATTTAATGATCTCGATTAAAGAAAATGTAATAAGTTAATTTTAGCAGCCCCTTCCAGATGTTATCTCTGAGATACTGAGTGCCATGGGCCAATGCCACATATTAAATGTATGTACCTGTCTAACTCATCATGTGAATTCGAAATCATTTGGTTAAAAATCAAATCACTTGTAATTACAATCCCCTTACTTGTATACATATACACCAGTGGTTCTAAAGCTGAACAAAAGGTTTCAATAACGTTAGCTATACCCAATTCATGAATGTTCAAATAAACATTTACTGACAACACAGGGACCCCCCAAACCATTTTCTACAATCAAAGCATGAAAAGTAGCCTAAAGGTCTACATAGGAGTGTACTTTATGAGGTAGTACAAAATACTCAAAATAGACATGCAGTGCTATCAATGGCTCAAGCCAAATCTCTTGAAGACGGCAGATGTTCTACATAGTTAGGAAAGTTGCCCTTTCAAATGTTTGCATTGATTTAGCGCAGCCAGCTATGTTTCAAGATATCGAAGAGCTCGTCATCACAGCCTGGTGTATAACGCACATCTTACCACAAAGGCTGGTGATCGATCTAGGAGTAAGAATCATGCATAGTCATTAAGGGCCTGATCACGAGTTTGGCAGACAGGTTTCTCCATCACAAACATGACGGATATCCCGACTGCCGTATTACGAGTTCTATCATATTCCTTTGGATATACTTGTAACAATTAGTGCCGTACTCATGCCAGTTAGGTGGAATGCCGGGGTTGGGGAGCTGTAAGGAGGGCATAGTGGAAGTGAAAGATGCATATGGTGTGGACAGTGAGTTGTGCAGTTATTTTGAGGGTTTCACTCCATTCCTCCTTCTTCATTAAGCCACTAGTCACTGGAAGAGTCATAGATTTGACAATACGGTGTTATGCTATATCTGAGTTACCAGCTCTATACCGCACCCTGGGGTAAGCCTTCTCTGCTTGCTATCTCTACTTTGGTGAGTCAAGTGTTCAAAGGAAGTAACTTAATTATTTAATTGTAATGAAAGAGAATCTTAGGCCTCACAATCGTCGTATGCCTTTAGTCTCATCGGTAAACATTAGGAGTACTTACACACAGGCTCTGTTAAGGTAGCAAGTGCTATAAAACTTCATTGATGAAGGTCCCCCAACAAGGTGTGCAATTCACTGAGGTGGACAGACTCAAACACCCAACCTCCACCACAAGACATGGGACAGTAGGGAATTTTTAACTATGGCACCAGAGACTTGATGTTTAATCCGGGCTTTACCACTTTGACAAAATATGCAGATTGTGAACTCTAGGCCAGAGTCACAAACTGCACTTTGTAGTAGGTTTTGTAGTAGTACTACATTAGTACTCTAAAACATACTACAAAGTGCTAGTCACAAACTGCACTTTAGTAGTAGCTTACACTTTTGAGTAAGTTTACTACTTTTCGGTACTCACAAACTGCACTTTTGTAGTAACCTACACTTTTGTTGTAAGTCCTTACCGCCATTATTTTGTACTGGAGGGTGTTGCAGTAACAGTGGTTGGCCATGTGTATTGCTGGACTAACGACAAAAGTGTAAGATTACTACAAAAGTGTACGTTACTACAAAAGTGCAGTTTGTTAATCAGGCCTCCAGTCTTGTAGTCCACTTACTAAAATATAGTGTATTGAGAAAGTTATGAATCTTGTAACAAGGAGTACTGTACAGTGCACCAAATTGTTCATAAAAGCCTATTTTTTTATGTGATGGACGTGGTCAAACCACTGACGGTTCAAACAAAGCTCAAGCCAAAGGTCTGGCTCTACCTCAGGCCAAGGTTCTCATGGATCCTCGAGCCAAAATGAACCAAGCCTTCATGTGGCTTCTGTCTGCCACCTATGCTCTGACCTCATGTGTTAGGAATTAAGGACAAATCATTAAGTTTCAATGTAAAACAAGAGTAGAAAAGTTATACCTATCTAGTGGCTGAATTGCACAGTGTGAAACCAGAAAACCTGGGATCAATCCCAGTTTCCCAACTTGGACAAACTGTGTGATCCTGGGCAATAGTTACATTTTACTTTACCTCCTCTTTCTTCATTATCACATATGAGAACACCTTGGAACTCAGGATGTTGGCAATACAAAACCGCCTTTTGTGTTTGATTTAATAAACTATAATGTTGCTCCATGTATAATAACAACTTAGGCCTCCCGAGGGTACACATGACAACTGACTTGCCTCTTGGTTCACTAACGGCATTGTAGTGAGGATGAGGGATAGGCATGAATGTTTCTAAGTTCATGTTTGAAAACAATCATGTTTAACAAATGCCTCTCAACGCAGTGATATAATCTGCTGTACTAAGATGAAACACTTTTACATATTAATGAAATACACTTTTTTGAATTTTGAAGAGACTTATTTGTTGCACAATGTCTTTAAAATTGAAGGTGTTCCTAAAGATAAGTGATGAAGGACACCTTCTTTGCTTCTTTTTCAAAATAAATGCTTGTCCATTTAGCAGCTTTCTGAGTGTTAGTGTTAAGTTAATTAAAAATCAGTCCCCTGCCTTACTTTGAGTATCCCTGGTCTAGAAGGTGATGTGTTCTTCTTAGGCAAAATATCTTGGGATATAAAAATATTAGGGTAATTAACTCAGAAACACAACAGCATTGGATACAAAAATAACTGGAGTACAGATAAGTAACAGGGGTTACTGGAACAGTAAAGGTGAAAATGCATTCAATGCATGGGTTACGTTTACAAAGATACCAGAGTAGGAGGGATACAAGTGGGCTTCCCTCAATAATTAAAATAATTTCAAAATACATGGGTAAAGAAAAGTTAATTAAAATAAATGGAGTTGGAAACACGGGCTTGTGATAATGGTAAATGGATGGAGCGTGTATTGTGGGAGTCTCACCTCATAAAAGCATGAATTTTAAAAACTAATAGCAAAAATAATGGTTCTGAGACTGAACAAGAAGTTCCCCATAAAAATGCATGAGGCTAATGAAATAAGCTCCATCGTATGCAAATTATACACTCAATAACCAACTGATTATAATGTCAATGTGCTGAAAACTTGAGAAAATATTGAAACTTTATTAACATCAAGAGAATAATTTTTGAACATCCATACAGCTATGTTTGATATGCCTAGGGCTTACTTGTCTCACATGCTTGGAAGTTATAACCTAGCACATGGCTGAGGTTTCAGAGAGACTTTTGTTAGTCTTGGGCCATTAAATTAAGCTGATGCTTCAAATTATTATCTACATGGACAATTTCCCACTAAAGGACATTATTGTACCTTGACAGCAATGGTCAATGAATAGTAAAATGACAGCCACAAATATCATTCTCAAAGAAATTGGAAATCATCTGTAAGGCTTAAATTGAATCTTAGCTGACCAAAAGTATGCCTTTTCACCGTATAGACAAACAGGCAATCCTCTCAAGAGCCAGGAGTCAATACTTGAGACTGTACAACTGAAACACTGCATTGTGCACAGTGTACTATTTTTCATCTATTGTGCAGCTCTCGTGTTTTTCTCTTCTTCTATTTCTTTCCCCTCATACCCTCTGCTTTAGTCTCTATGTGAGTGTCACACTGGTTTGAGGACATCTCTTGAGATTCACTACTGCATACATTATTTTTAAATGGGTTTAAACTTACTCTGACTAGGCCAGATTTTGCACGGTTTCTTTTCAGTTTCCACCAGTCTAATCCTTCAGCACAGTTCCTTTGTTAGGCACAGCTGCAAGCCTCCACGGGCCTTATGGCACATGTGCACCTCATTACTGGTTCTATACTGCCTTTTCATTTCGTTATAATTGTCAGATGTATAGTTATAATATAACACAATTATATGAAATACATATCAACAGCATTGTTATCAAATAAAATATATAGATGGTGAGAAACCAGCATAATTTCAATTTCATCAGAGCCTGTTGCTTGCATTGGAGCTTTAATGGTTATTCTGAACCCTCAAAAGTCCAGCATTTTCCCTACTGTTGCTTATGCTGGAATAGGAATAGTAAATCTGGCTCCTCCAAAGTCCAACACTTTCCCTACTGTTGGTCAGGTGGGAGTACTGAATTTGACCCTTCCAAGTCAAATTTTTATTTGATTTTTTTTCGTTTTAGTGTCTATGTTTTGTTTTCATTTTAAAAGCTAGCTTAATGTAAATTATTTTTTATTATTTTTTGTAGTAATAGTTGTTAATTTATGTTTATTTCAATGTTTGATTGTATATATTTTTAATATCTAGTGTAATCATAATTATTTTGCATTTTTTTATTATTATTTGTGTTTACATTATATTTTTATTTGTAAACTATTATGCTTATTGTTTTGCAATTATTTTAAGTATATATTTTATGTTTGGAAACTATACTTTTTATATTTTGTATGAAAATTTTTATTTTTTATTTAATATTACATTTAAACTTAATATGTATTTTAAATGTAATCAATGTAGAATAGTTAAACTTTGATATACTTTCCTATCTTCTGATGATATTGTGCTCTATATTTTTGTTGTTGATGTTTGTGCCTCAATACTTTTGCCGATATTTTTGTCACTTATATTTTGTCATAGAACCATTGAAACATCTTCAGTATCCAAACTATTCCTCTTTCAATCACCATCATACACTTCCTGGCCCTTGATCTCACTTGTTCTTTTTCCTCCCTGCGTTCCCCCTTTGTCACTGGTTTTCCATCTCTCGCTTCCTCCTTCTTCTCCCTTTCATGTATTTATCTCTCTTGCTGTGGGTGAAAGTCTGAATTTGAAAAATAAATGTTTGCCCATAAATAAATGAGTGTTGGTGTGCTTCACCTACAACCACCAGCTTAAATTATGCAATGCCTGCAACATAACAAAACCTACTGTACTTTACCTCACCTATTAATCCCACCAACAATCTACATGAACTCACATACCACCTCTCACTAATGATCACACCTAACTCATATTAATTTAATCCACTACAAAAACTGGACTAAATGTATGGAATGGATTTCTTGAAAACACAAGACTAATTCAAAATAACCACTGCATTAATCAATCACTTTGGGTTCCAGAGCAGTATGCTGCCCAACATAAAGCACTTCTACTCCTTGTCAGGGGCCGTAAGCGATATATAAATGCAATTACAACACAATACAGTGCAATTATCCACACCTTCAAGTATTGGAGATGCAGAACATAGCAAGGAAAGTACCCGATGAATGCTATAATGTTCAACTATTGGAAACGATCTAGCAACATACTTCCCTTTTAAACCTATCACCATGCCGGTCTAACAGAGGTGGCAATACTATTGGGCTGCAATATTTCATCTTCATGTTTGTGAGGTTGTATCTGATAATTTATACATTCGTTGTTAAGTGTATGATCCACTTCCACAGACTGTGATGTTTTTCCGGCATTCAATGATAATCTAGGAGTTGCTAAATACTATGTCGAATAGACGGTTGTTGTTTTTTAGTCTTCCTGGGAAAACATCAAAGATCCATATTTTTAATGGTCTGGATATGGTGACAAAGTGAGCAGGGATCTTCACTCCACTTAAATTCACTTGAAACTATATGGAAATAGCAGTGGCATCACACAAAATGATGGGACCCCCTACAGAATGTTATGAGGGGCCCCTGACTCGCCAATATCCCACATATATTTATTGGTCTTGGGAACAAACTGGGCTCTCTAAAGGGTCTCCTATGCTGCAGGGACCTGCATTGTGACCCTAGAAAATAGGTGAAGTGTGGAGAATCGCAATACGTCCTTTTGTACAATGTGCATGTATGAAGGCTGTGCAGTGTGTGTGTATGTGTATTACGTGTGTATGGTAAGTGTGTGCGTTTGTGTGTGTGCGTGTTCGCGCGTGTGTGTACGCTATGTGTTTATGGAGATAAAGGTGTACTGGTGCGTTTAGCGACACAGTATGCACGCAACTTAGTGCAGTTACTGTGTCCATGCATGGAATGTTGCATACCAATGATCTGCCTACACCTCTAAAGCTGGTCACAGTATTTTGCCGTACCATTGTGGGTCAGGCTTTTTAAAATACATTTTAATTAATGTTGTAAATTTAATACAATTTTGTGATGGTGCTTGTAAGAAATGTGTTACTGGTTGAGGGGGATGAAATCCTACTCAAGCAGCAACCACAATCCTTGTTAGAGTGATCACAAGCAAAACCCCAAATTAACCTCTGCTCAACCCTCTGGTAGCTTGGCACAGAGCAGTCAGGTTTAACTTAGAGGCAATTTGTAAAGTATTTATTCAGCACTTCAAAAAGTAACAAAATGAAACACAACACAATAAGGATCCCACTTCAAATTAGAAAAATAGAGTACATTTTAATAAATAAATCAAGATCAAAGGGACAAATATTCAATTAGTTGAACCGGAGATATAAAAGTTTGAAGATTTCACTGAAAATAGCGTCAAGAAGCACAAAGCGCCAACTGTGAATATCGGGTCGCTCTGGACCAGGACAAATTCAACGGTTCAGGCCGACTGCAATGGAGCGCGGGCCAGCTACAGGGACCCACTTAGGCTCGCTAAACACAGTACCATAATCATGGTTGCGAAGAGATGGAGAGTCCAATGTTGAAGATGCATCGCACAGCAGAGGCAATGCGATGTCCGTGCGAGGAGAAGCATCGCACAGCAGTGCTTCTGGGGAGCTCTGAAGGGCAATGTGTTTTCCTTGCATGGAGATGCATCGTGCAGTGGTGGTTCTGATGGACTGCATTGGGCGGGGCAATATACTTGCACGGAGATTCGTTGCACAGTGGCGGTTCCGTGGGTTGTGTCGGGCGAGGCTATGTCCTTGCTTGGAGATGCATCACACAGAGGTGGTTCCAATGGCTGCAAGATGAAGTGATGTGCCGGTTCTGAGTGAGATGCACCCCGCCTCGGAGGAGATGCGTCGGTTCTGCTGAATCTACAGATGGGCGGGCAGAGCACCTTCCGGCCCACTTCCAAGGGTCCAGGACTCCAATGGCACCATTTGGGAGGGAAGAACTCGCAGATGGAGGAGTCTAGGTGCTGGATTCAAGGTTGTTGGCAGCCTGGTCTGTCCCTGAAGTTTCTGATCAGGAGGCCAGCCAATTAGCCCTTTGGGGTCACTTTGGGGTCCTGGGTTTAGTGATGCAGGTCCAGTCCTTCTTACCCAGGCAAGAGGGCAGCAGGGTATCAGGTCATCATAGCAGGGCAACAATCCTTCTGGTCAGTAGTCCAGCAGAGTGGCAGTTCTTTCAGCAGCACAGCAGTTCTTCTTCCTGGCAGAGTCCACAGGTCCAGAAGTGTACTGATGAATTGGGGGTCTAAGGTCCAATATTTATACCTGGTGACCACTTTGAAGTGGGAGAAACATCTAGAGGCCCCCCCACTTCCCCTCCCCCCAAAAAGGTGCTTGAAATTTCCTACCTCCCTGCCCTGGCCCCAGCTTTTCTAGGGTCACAAAAGACCAGTGTCAAACCATTTGTGAGAGTGCTCAGGCATAGCCCTTCGGAAGCTCAAGTGTGGAAGGTGACAGCTCCACCCCCTTGTTAACTCAGAGTCGGCGGCCTATCCTGCCACCACCTATCTTCCCTTTGCCTCACTGTCTGGGAGCAATACACAAAGAGCAACTGCCAGCTGCACCTAGTCATGTGACTCAGGAATAGGTTGCAGACACCAAATGGTTAGGACAAGAAAATGCCAACTTTCTAAAAGTGGCATTTTCTGAATTTTGACTAAAAATCCGATTTTACCATTAAAGAGGGCTTTTAATTACAATTCCTTTAGACACCAAACTCGATATTCCACCTGCTCCCAATTGAAAATTATCACTTAATAAATATAATAAGGTAATCCAATGTTATCCTGTGGGAGAGGTAGGCCTCACAGTAGTGAAAAACGAGTTTAAGAGTTTTTCACTACCAGTGCATGTGAAACTTATAAGTTCATGTCCAACTTCTTAAACACACTGCACCATTCCCTCTGGGCTGTTCAGGGCCTACCCTAAGGGTGACATATGTATTAAAAAGGAAGACTTGGGAGTGGCAAAATGTTTATTTTGCCAGGTCGACATGGCAGTTTAAAAACTGCACAAACAGGCTGCAATGGCAGGCCTGAGACATGTTTAAAGGGCTACTCCAGTGAGTGGCACAATCAGTACTGCAGGGCCACTAGAAGCATTTAATTTACAGGCCCTGGGTGATACATGTAGTACCACTTTGCTAGGGACTCACAAATAAATTAAATATGCCAGATGGGTGTAAGCCAATTTTACCATGTTTGAAGGAGAGAGCACAAGAACGTTAGCGCTAGTTAGCAGTGGTAAAGTGTGCAGAGTCCTAAAGGCCAAAAAAAACAGGAGTGGAGTTAGTAGTTTGGGAGCAGCATTAGAACAACCTGGTGCGACGTATGAGAACAGGTCACAGGGTTAACAATCGCGCTAGGATTGGGTGGAAGCAGGTGAGGAGTTGGTTGAAATCTAACGGACGAGCTGATTCTTTGAGATAATGGGAAAGGTGGATGAGGAGGTTAAGCCGCCGGCTGCGGTTTCATCAAGGTATTTTATAACTATCCCGCATGATGGAGCACCAAAATGTGGGGTGTTTATGTAGTCACAATGGGGTGGCAATTTATTTGTTTAAAAGTGGGTTCAGTACATAAAAAATCGGGAATGACACTTTAGTTGTATTTGTTTTTTAGGAAGTTCAGTGAGGGAGGGCACGCATGGTTGGAAAGGGGAGGGAGGGGACTACTTGCTGTTTGATCAGTTGGGTTAGATATTTAGGAAGCACGGCATGCAGAAATGAGTGGGAGGTAGCAGGTTTGAGCACATAGTGAGCGTGTTATGATTGTTTTTTATGATTGTGATTTAACAGCGAAGGTTAGCAGGGTACAACTGGCTGAATTGTCTTTTGTTTCTTGTAGAAACCCCTGACGAAGAGCCCATGAGGCTCGAAATGCATTGGGAATATAACGTGATGAGCCTACTCTGTTTTGTTTCACCTGTGATTTATGGAGTTACTGTGAAAAAGCCTCGAAGGGCACTCAGTTAACATTTTAAGACGCTAAAATAAAGATTGAAGGTGAAAGGACGCTGTCTCTGCAGTGTTTTGAAAAATTGGAAAGTGTTTAAAACAATGATGACGATGGATGCTTCAAGATTACATTTGATTACTTTGGATAACGTTGGAAGAAATGAAATGAAAAAAAAAAAAAAAAAGGGGAAGGTTTCCCATGTTTGCAGTGCGGCAGGTGGAGCGCGAATCAGCGCCCCTAAATACATTGTTTATATAGGCTGTGCTTGGGACGGTACACAGCACCTGTTTCGCACGCACTAAAAGGACGACAACATTTTTTTGAAGAATTAGTTAAAAATACAAGGGAAGGAGTGCATTCTCTACATATTTCACTACCTTTCTAAAAGTGGCATTTTCTGAATTTTGACTAAAAATCCGATTTTACCATTAAAGAGGGCTTTTAATTACAATTCCTTTAGACACCAAACTCGATATTCCACCTGCTCCCAATTGAAAATTAACACTTAATAAATATAATAAGGTAATCCAATGTTATCCTGTGGGAGAGGTAGGCCTCACAGTAGTGAAAAACGAGTTTAAGAGTTTTTCACTACCAGTGCATGTGAAACTTATAAGTTCATGTCCAACTTCTTAAACACACTGCACCCTTCCCTCTGGGCTGTTCAGGGCCTACCCTAAGGGTGACATATGTATTAAAAAGGAAGACTTGGGAGTGGCAAAATGTTTATTTTGCCAGGTCGACATGGCAGTTTAAAAACTGCACAAACAGGCTGCAATGGCAGGCCTGAGACATGTTTAAAGGGCTACTCCAGTGAGTGGCACAATCAGTACTGCAGGGCCACTAGAAGCATTTAATTTACAGGCCCTGGGTGATACATGTAGTACCACTTTGCTAGGGACTCACAAATAAATTAAATATGCCAGATGGGTGTAAGCCAATTTTACCATGTTTGAAGGAGAGAGCACAAGAACGTTAGCACTAGTTAGCAGTGGTAAAGTGTGCAGAGTCCTAAAGGCCAACAAAAACAGGTTCAGAATACAGGAGGGCGAAGGCAAAAGCTTTGGGCATGACCTTGCAGAGAGGGTCAAGTCCAACAGCGCTCGAGTCACTCAATGCAATGCAAAATGTAGGGGCAGATTTATGAAAACTTTGAACAGCCACAAAGTCATGAAAAAGCTTTGAATAAGTATTTACTTTCCAGCGCAACACTTTTTTGCACTGGAAAGTTGCCCTTAAAGTAACACAAATAGTGCTTTGTTCTGCTTTGGGCTACTTTGCAGCAAGTGGGGCATTCCATGTCCATGGGTTGTACTTCTGCATTCCAATGCTACCACCCATGGATTTTGATGCAAAGCCATATCTACGAAGTTTGTTAAGCCTGGCTTTGCATCAAAAAAATAATGACTCCTTGAGATATGCATCAAGTAGAAAAATGAATTTATTTTTCCTAACATGTCACTGCACTTTACAGCACACACACCCTATGTTTGTAATGTTATAAAGTTTGGCTACGCAGAGGATTTTATACTGGTAGTGTATCTTTCCAACACAAAGTCTGTGCTAGATATCACACACTCACCTTTACACTATTGTCAAAGGATGCATGCTTGGTGCTAGGCAGCCAGTTTGTGCACAAGACCAGGGGCAGAGATAAGTAATAGGACATATTTAATAAATATGGCTCTGCACTGCTCTTTCTGCATAGCACAAAGCAGCACCTCAACTTGGGTTGCTGCACTGTGTTGCTCTATTTTTTTGATAAATGCATCCTGTCTGTATTTACTACGCATTAAAATGGCCTGCAGGCACAGAACAACTTTGTGTTGCAGAGTGCAAGCATTTGGACAAATGGTAAAAAACTGTACTCCATGATCTTTGCCCTCCAGAATCATACACCTATCTTTAAAAACTGTGGGCCTGATTTTGAATTTGGCAGGTAGGGTACTCCATTGCAAAGGTGACGAAGTACCGTTTCCGCCAAACTGAAGGTCCACCCACCTCATTTAGAGTCAGGTGAACCTTCAATATGTCGATGTCGGAGACTTCTCCTTACACATCCGAACACCCAAAAGCAGTCGCGACGCACATGACTCGCGGGTGTGTCGCGGGGGGGTTCGCGCGTGGGGGGATTTTCAAAATGCATGACTCACGGGTGGGGGTGTCGCGCTGGGGTTCGCGCAGGGGGGATTTAAAAAATAAAAACTTACTGTGTCCCACGCCGCCTCCGCTCCTGGCCAGGTCCCGCGCCCGCGTTTTCCTGCTGCTTTCAGGAAGCAGGCATTCTCCCCTCCCCTAAGCCAATCACAATGCTGCAATGGCAGCGTTGTGATTGGTGCAGTTGGCGCCCAGCCGGGCGCCTGTAGGGAGGCCATTTTCTCTATGTAGGCTGCATGCAGCCTACATAGAGAAAATGCAGAGTGCACATGACTGGTTTGGTTGGCCCGAGAGGGCCGACTAAACAGTCAGGGCCCACAGCATTGGGCAAGCCACTCCTCCCCGACCCGCCCACCCGCCCGCCCCCAACCAGGCATACCATTCTGCTTTTTCGCAGCGCGAGAAGCAGAAACATAAAATGGTATTTAAAACACCATTTTATGTTTCTGTTACACGCACCGCGAGAAAGCAGTGGGGCTACGCTCCTCCGCCCTAATGGAGGAGCCGCCCCTGCCCAAAAGAGTAATGGCTCTCAGAGGATTTGCCATATGTCCGTCTCTGCTTTGGGATTTTCTTGTTGAAAATAAAAAACAATCAAAGTTTCATGCATGGCTCTGTCATTTGACTGAACCATCGGTAAAACTTTGAATGAATTTACAGGTACTGCCATGACGGTGGTTCCTCTAAATGCAAGCGATGTCTCTAAATTTGGTAAGCAAAGTGCGCTTGCCATGGCAGGGGTAAAGTACTCCGTCATGGCAACGGTACTTAATCCATCTGCAAAAGTCAAAATCAGGCCCAGTTTTTGGTGGCCTCAAAAAATGGACCTTGCCCTTCCATCTTCCAATCCTAGCAGAACACTGGTGGACTGAATGTGTAAATGGAGCAGGCAAGTTTGGAAGACGTGTGATAGAGTACATGAGTGAAGTGTGCGAGCAAGAGAGAAATAGAGGGAGAAAGAATGAGAAAGCTCATGCCCTAGTTTTGTGGATGTACATACAGTTCAGGGCTTTAAGTGGGATGAAAAAACTGGGGGGTCTCTCAAAGGGGCGTGGCCAGTGTAATTAAGGGCGTGGCTTAAAACACTTAATCTAAAAATCTGTGCTGAGCATAGTGTGCCGCCCGACTTGTATTTTGCTGTTTCTGTCATTGCATCCAGATATATGATACAACAAGTAACAACAGACCTACAAGTCAGGACTATTGGCTTTGTAATGGTTGTTAGTTGCATAAGATAAATAAGCAGCAACTATGGCTTGTATATATTATTGAAAAAGCTTCCACTTAAAGCCCTGGTGACACCGGACAATGTTGCTGTCCCTGACTTTCAAAGAGAAGGTAAATCCAGAGAGAAAATGACTCTCTTTAAAGGATTTCCCTTCCCCCTACAACGCACACCTGGCATGATGTCATGCCTTTTTAACTTCTCCACTAGTGAGAAGTGAGCAGTGTGAGTACGCGCACATCAATGTGGCTGCTGCCACTGCAGTCCGGAAAAAAACGGACCGCTTGTGCCAGGGCACAAAACAGAGCCCGATAGAGACCCGTTTGGAGGCCTCCTTAAAAAAACTGCCGGTGCTCAGACCCGGTGAGACCCGCCCCACTTAAAGCCCTGTACATACTTCCACCAATGAAGGAGATTCTACGCTTGCGAGGGTTGCACATCCTGTAATGCTGTGTCCTTTGAATTCCGTTTTCGAAGGGAAACGACCCTTAAAGCCCAGTTACCATGGAAACGCCGATCGACAAAGCAGTATTGGCTCTGTAATTATTTTTTCCTGTTTGTAATATCTCTATCTTTGCTAGATCTGGCTGTATCCGGATGTGAAAATCACCATCCATAAGCGTGTCTGGCACACTGCAGCAGAGTGCCTGCAAGGAAAGAGCAGCAATACGGCCTGCCTCAGAAACACTTTGAAATACAGCACTGCACCACCATGCAACCATCAGCCGCCTGGCATGTTCTCTACCTCTTTGCTACAGATCTATCATATTACAGACACATTCCCTGAGCTGTAGTGTATGCGGCACCATACTGATTCGTATAAAAATTAAAAATGCATTATTCGCCTTAATTTGTAAATAAGTGAGTGAACATGCTGTTGCGTGGCGGTGACGCAGAAAGAATTCACCGATATTAGGTTTAATCTTTTTGGCTTTGGCCTACAAGGAAATCACAATTTATCACAGAGCTCTCTCTCGCCGACCAAGAGTTATTTAGATAAAGACTTGCTAAAAAACAGAATCAAACACATGAAAATGGGCAAATAAAATTGAGCAAGGGTTATTAATGCCCAAGGTCACTTAGCGTGTTGCAGGGGTTGACTGAGAGTGGCATGGTGTAGCCTAGAACGTTCTAGTGTGAGCTAGAATAATCTGATGTGATTTTGTAGGATCATTCTCAAGAGTCCTGTGGAGATCTAGAATGTTGTCGAATTGCAAGCTGTGCATTGCTTGGCAGAGCTCAATGGTGCTTAGTTGTAGTGTATGTGACAGTGTGGGTCTGAATAATGTCTAAAATGTTCCATGTAGGTCTTGAGAAATCTGAGTAGTTGTGGAGAGATCTACCTTGTTCATGTGTTTTGGGTTGAGCTGAAAGTTGTCTAATGCATTGTTAACTGTCATGTCTATGTGTAAAAGGGCCATGCAGGGTTTAATAAACAATGACAGTTTGAGGCAGCGGTCTAGAATATTAAAGTATTCTAGAACAATCCAAATATGTTGCCAAGTATGAAGGAAGTGCGTGGCAGAGTTTTAGGTGGCGTTGCACAATTTGAAAAAGTGATGTCGTTTTTTTGTGCAAATGAGATAAGATCACAAAATGCAATCGAAAATGAAACAAAATATGCCACACTCATTTGAAAATATTTTTCACGTATTGTAATTGATTACCTGTAGTCAGCCACTAGCACTACTGCTGACCAACCAGCTGAAAATTGTACTGGAAGGGGTGCCAGACATTGAGTGACCTGATAGGTAACACAGTTGAGGGCAACACTATCTCCTTGCAGGCTACTCAAGGTAAAATGGCCGCCTGGGCTCAACATTGGCTTTCAACTTGGATGTATTGAGCATGGCAAGTACTTTCTACTGTGCCATCCACACACTGATAATGCAGGATATTCAAGAGCACAAGTAAGGGGCCGATTACGATGTCGCCCAGAAACTCTTCCGACCGAATCGGTTCCGGAATCGTTTCCGACTGAATCAGGTTCTGTGAGTCCGTCCGACGATTACGATGCTTCCGAACATCGTTCGGTCGGACTCCCATTGATTTCAATGGAAGCCTGTGTTTCGAACGAGAACACAGGCTCCCATTGAAAAAAGGGGTGGTTGGGTAAACTTTGCACCCTGTGGCGGGCACCCCATGGTGCCTGCCACACTGTGCATGGTTGTAAAGAGGGGTCCCATGGGTACCCCCTTGGACCACAACCGGAGGCCTACAGGTGAAGAGGGGCCTGCTACGGGCCCCCAAAGTCAGATTCCGACAGCCGTTTCATGTCCGACAGACCGATTCGGAACGGCTGTCCGAATCGGTCATCGTATTCGCTCGTACAGAGACCGTGTCCATGAAGCTGTATGATTCGGCTCCGAAAGACTCAGGCTGCCCGAATCCTGTTCGGAACCAATTCGGACAACCCGGATGGTTTCTTTTCATCGTAATCGGTCATTCGGAAAGGAATCCGATTCGGTCGGAGACATAGGTGGTTTCGAATCGGATTTGCCGAATCCAAATCCCATTCGGAGCCTTTCCAGGTGGCATCATAATCGGCCCCTTAGACGGAACACTCTGAACATATTCAAAACAATATAGATATGCCTAATAGTTGAATATCTCAGTTCTTACATTACTTCCCATAATGTTGTGTCACATATTAACATACAACTTAATGCAGTAGAGATAACCCTAACCTAAATGCAACACAGCCCAGATAATCGAGAAGCTGCTTGTCATAGTACACAGCAACAACCACTACCAACACGTCTTTCATACTTATTTGTGTGCCAGCAGTAGGGTCATCTACTGATATAGGACATTGTGAAGGGGTCCCCAATTCTACCCATCACATTCTCTACTGGTTTATCACATCCTAGACAACCCAGAACCACCAGGCACTGTCAAGAAAGACAGAAGCCAGGCAATTTTGGAAAACCTGGATCGCGTGAAACCTGATGTCTTCAGAGCAACCAGATCTTCCAGAAGCTGGAACCAAGACTTCAAAACAAGTGAGGCAGACCTCAATGAACACTGAACAAAGACAAAGGGACCCTGAGGGAATAGAAGGAGTAATAAAGATGCTCCTCTGCACCCAGACAATGCACATAAACAGTGGCTGACAAGAACTGGGAGCTGTGAGCCCTCTTACAGTGACATAGGTGAGAAAAAGTTAAAACTCCTACTATATAGTCACTGGTTAGAGCAAAATGCCACACCTTCACTCAGTTACATGGTGCAGCGGCCACATACTCTGGCTTTCCAGTGACCCAGTGGTAGGAGGAATAGCACCTTGGAATTGGTGCCTTTGGTGCTGACCATACCGCCCCTAAGTGCAAGAACCCTAGGAAACCCTACAAAGAGAGCGATGGCCTTCTCTAGCCCTTTCCTAAACACCTGGCTGATAGAGGGAAAGAAATTAAGTGGCCAGGCAGTGACCAGACCAAACATTCCTCACCCACCAAAGGTCAAGCGACACTTTGATACTGGATGCCCCAAGCAAAACTCCTTGCTCTCTGGACGGCCCTTGCAATGCAGAAGATCAGAGCACTACAGACAATTATTATGTCACTATGGAGATTTCAGACCAGGATCTCTCTGAATGGGACAGCAGCACTTGGCGTTAATTAGGTCTGGGAGTAATTTTAATTATGCCAGAGTAATTGGAGTAATTTCAGTCATTCTGCATTACTCTTTGACTTGGCGTTACTGATAATAATGCGATTATGCCTGCTCGAAAAATTAAGAGCAATTTTGGGGGGGAAAAACTACTGGGAAAGCACATTTAGCAAGTGCGAGTAGCTGCTAACACTGCTGTTTATGTTCTGTTACATTTAGCACTATTTTCTTTGGGCAAAATGCATCTTCGCAACCATTTTGGAAGCGTGGGTGCAATTGGCACTAAGAAACTAGCGCTAAATGTCGGGCGTGAGTTGGGGAAAAATCTTACCCAAAGTGCACATTTGGCAAGCATGAGCAGCTGCTCAAGCTCGCTATTCATGTTCTGTTGCATTTAGTGCTATTTTCAACTTGCAAAATGCGTCCTGTCATCCATTTTGGACACGAGGGGGCATTTTGTGCTAAGAAAATAGTGCTAAACGCAGAATTGCTTTTCTCATGTTATTCTGCGTAATCTCACTGAATTGTGGCATAATTCCATGTGATTGCACTACACGGAATTACATGAGTTAAGGCCACCCCTAGTGTTCTTCATTGAGTGAAACAACTTTGGATTTTATGTATGTTTTTTGTTAACACTGAGAGAAATTAAAACCTCTTCTGGACTAGAGATGAGTGATGCATTAGAAGATTCAGAGTTTTAAGTGGAACATATAGGAAGAGGATGGGTGTGTTTGAGTACAATTTGCGCCAATTAATAGCCTCAGAAGCTATGAAGCAGCGATAATGTTGCATGAGAGTTCTGCATAAAATACAAAAACAAACAAATAATTAGCAAGTATGCAGATAGTGTTGGCTCTCCTCTCCTTAGGCTGCTGTCTAAGATACCATACTTGCTTTCCTAATTAAGGATGTAAGCATCTGGGATGACAGGAGCGAGATAAATGCAGGTGGGTGAAGATAAGATCCTAGAGGTAAGGACTGTTTTTGTTTATATATAGCCTATTTTCCCCCTTTATCTCATTACTGTACAATGGGCTTCCTCATACATGGCTCTGACTCCCTCTGCTGCTAACTCTTGCCTCCTCTACACTCCCCGAAGTGTCAGGTCCTTTCAGCCAAGCAGAGATTTGTATAAAGATCAGCTCTCTAAGCCAGTTGATTCATCAACTATATAATTTAGGGTTTACAGCGAGGTCCTCCTTTAACAGTAAGTGGCAATTGTTGCACCAGAAGTCAACGGACAAGGACCAGCTTCAGCAAATAACCCCCATAATGAAGCAATTCCAGCCGAAGATGAGCGCAGACTCCTCAGTTGGCCACATTACCCCCAAAGGCTGCTTGCACCACGTGCGCACTGACTAGCCTCGATGGCATTGCACTGCCATTCAGAGGACCCTCACACCTGATCTTGCCTTCATCTGAAGGCCTACCTAGTTCTATGTAAATCACCTACATATGGAACCTGCTCATAATGACCGTTTGTCTCCTTTGCAGGGTTATCAGAAGGTCGTCTGGTTCTCCCAGGGATACAGTCTCACATCACAGTCTGTGCGCCTTAATGTACATTCCTCACTCTGCTCAAGGCAAGAAACACCAGAGGGGATGAATGCTTGAATTAATCTCAGCCCCACTGTCGAATACACAGAGGCACTTATGCAAACCAGTCTTGGTCCTGATGCAATAAAAACAGTTCAGCCTTAGAACTGCCACAAGGGTTTTCCTTCAGATGGGTACACAAGCAACTCCAGGCTGGTTTTGTCTTACCTATCGGCAAGATATAGCTTGAGCCCTGTGATACAGAAAGTGATGGAAAGAATGTTCGAATCAAACTCAGCCATCAGCTTTCACTCATGGCACATTCCAGCCTATGTTTTTGCCCACTATGCCACTCTGGACAAGTACCAACCATATGTAAATCAGACTTAGTTTTGCTCCAATACGAGCAGACCAGCCTGAACCGCCAAGATAGGTCCCCACCAGAGAGAAACCAAATCCACCCCAGACCAGTTTTGGCCCACTTAGGTCTTGTCAGTGAGGCATAGCTTGAGTCCTGTGGCACAGTGAGCACAGGACCCACATCTGAACATACCTGTCGCACTTAGGTCATCGACTGCAGCAAATAATAAAGTGATTCAAGGAATGCAAATCTCCGCCACTGGTGAGAGCTAAAAGGAACATTTTACAGGCAATTGTTTTTTGCCTACTATACCACTCTATACAGAGACCAGCCATTTGCAAATCAGCCTTTGTCCTGCTCCAATAGAAACAGTGCTGCTTGAACTGCCAGGCCAGGTCCAGACAGAAAAACAAGCAATTCTAAACTGGTTTCAGCCGACTTAGGCCTCGTCACATACTGCTTTGTTTGTCATTTCTTCACGTTCGCAGTGTCTATGATCGCTCTAAAGTGGCTGCAAAGCAGCAGGTTAGCACTGTGTATGCCCCTTAATAAGTACCGATCACAATAGGACAATAAAAAGGTCTGTGAAACAAAAGAAAAAGGCATGCTTGTAGATTATTCACCCCCTCAAAACTGGTAAATCATTCGATTCCCAAACAATAGCCTAAAGAGGATCCAAAGTAGATGTTTCTGCTGACTACTGACAGAGCATGTTTATTTATGATTCCTATCTATCTCACACATGGGTATCTATTATCTGCCCTAGCTAGAGAGCATGGGAATGTGGGTCACTGTTTTACTGGACAATCCTCTACACAGGGCACGATGAGTTTGTTTCTTAATACTAAGAATGAAAAAGAATATATGAGAATGGGGAAAAAAGATACAGGGGGGCACAATAGCTAAATAAGGAGATTGAAATTGATATTTTAATTAATTTACCTGCATGGCCATCGTTACACCTAAAGTTCGGGGGTAGCGGAAGTGACATCACATACCCTTTGACCTTAACGATATCACATGAAGTAACATCACATGACCCTTGACCTGATTTTTTACCAGATAGGCTTGTCTCATAACCCTTTCATCCCACTCTCACTCTCTTACAACCCCTTAATATTCATATTCATTCTCACCCACTAACTTGCATTAACTCTAAACCTCACTGATGCTCACTCATACTTACTGACACTCTGGCCCAGGTTTACTAATGCTTTGCACCATATTTGCATCACTTTTGTGATGCAAACCTGGTGCAAAATTACAGAGTGGGATTTACTATCCAAGGTAAATCTATATTTACGCTGCTAGTATCATAAAGCAATGCAAAATTAAGCTATGCTCTGCTTTGCGTTATTTTGCGTCAAGGGAGCAATCCATGGGTGGTGCATGGGTGTTAAATGCAGCCACCCATGGGTTTTGATACAGATGTAGAGAGGAATTTGCCTAAAAAGGTTACAGCTCCTCAAGGCAGGCGTAAAAAAAAAAATCATTTCTCCTCTTTTTTTCCAACTTTGCCTGTGTGCTGCACTGTACAGCACACATACAAAGTGGGAAAAGCCCTAAAGCATAGATTTTGGTATGAAAGTGACCCTTTCCAGTACCAAACGTATGCTTCAGAGATTGCACACACCCTTGCACTATGACGCAAGGATGTGTGCGTTGGCGCATGGCTGCCAAAAGTGCACCAGCATACAGTGAGAGAAAAAAATACACCTCACTCACTTTCACTCACATACACATTCTTACACATACAGACACGTGCTCAAACATACAGACACATGCTCACACATACACATGATCTCTCTCACATAAACACACTTTCATCCCAAAGGTACGCACAGAACATACATTTAAAACCAATTTAACCTACCACATCTGCCACAAAAGGTCCCTTTCCAGCTAAGTGTTTTCCATTTGTTTATTAAACTAATAGTGAATAATAAAATATTGTTCACTATTAGTATATTGAAAAACGAGCAGAAAATAAGGAATGCAGAGGTGCCCCTATGTTCTTGGCACTGATGTGTCCACCTCTGAGGCCAGGGGTCGCAATGTCAGTGGTCACAAGGGACAAACCAGGGGTTGCAGCTGCGATCCCTGGTGACACCTAATTGACATCCATGTCTACCTGCCCCCCTTCCCACCTCCATCCGCGACAGGCAACCCCAACTCTAAACCAACAAGAAGAGCAATAAGAGACTGCAGATCCCATGAGCATTATAATTACGTTTGGAGAGAACCCAAATATCTTTCCATTTAAAAGAAACTTGTTGATAATAAAAGTGCACACAATAATGTATTTAAAGGTATATCAGCGTAATGAATTAAAAAGAGTGACGGATTGGCTGCCTAGACAGATATTTATTACCATAACAGTTCTTGTTGAAGACACATATACAGACACAAACCATTTGTACGTGCACAAAAAGCGCACTACATACAGAACACCCACATGCCTATAACCAGGCATACAGTAGCGTAGGTGAGCAATGCAAGGGAGGGAAACTGACCACGCTGTCCATAGGGAGGGTAGTAAAAACATCCATAATTGGGGATCAATGGGCCCCTCACACCTCTAGGGCCCAGCTGATACTGCACCTGCTGCACGAATGATAGCTGCACCCCTGCAGGCACCACCATCTCACACACACATGCACATTCAACCACATATGTTCACATACGCTACATGCACTTTAAAAGACTCGCACACACAAACACACATGCACACACTTTGAGGAAAACAGTCTATTGTACTGAATGCTCATTTGTCACCATGGTCAGTTTCCATTTGTCCCGGCCTGCGCTTAGCTGCTTGCTTCTGATAACAGCATCTACCATTTCAAGCCCTCGTCGTAGTTCTCTGGTTGCCAGGCAGCAGGATGATGGCCTCGGAGCCCACGGGGAGAGCCCATCACTCATGTTATCCTCCAAGCCCACATGGATCAAAATGTATGTGGGTGGATGATATGTATAGCCAGGGTTGCAAATGAGCTGCTTTGATTATCTGCTGTGACTCCACATAACGCTTCTGCTGCGAGACAGAAACCGTGAACAGTGTGCCCACGTAGACGTGTTAGTCAGTGCTGAAATGCAAGGGTCGATGATCTCACAGTTGAAGCTACCCCATCTGTCGTGTTTCTCAGCAATAGCCATATTTCTGGAGGAGAAGCATAGCTTTACATTCAAATATTTGAAGCCAGGATAATTCACTGTTCTAACTCCAGCCCTCGAATATTTGGGGAAAGTGCTTCTGCGGGAACCTTGCCATACTTTCGCCAAGTGCAAAAATATGGGCATGTCTCTATGTATGTGTGCAATGCATTCCCACGTGCACCAGAGTCTGTGGGACGTTGACAAATGAGAAACTTAAACTGCACCCATAAGGTGAGATACAATGGCGAGGAGCCATCAACAGAGGGAAGCAAAGAGACCCTTAGTGCAGCCCCATTGAGAGCTTTTGATGTATGGGAAGTTAAGAGAAAAATCATTACGGCAACAAGCGTTGGCAAAACCAATAGGCATTTCTTTCGAAAGGCAAGACCTGACTTTTTGCCTTTCCCAATGCTTGTTGCCAATGCTGCAGCTTAGTCTTCAGTCTGAGGGTGATCTGGGAGCAGGTGTGCTGGCTGAGGGCCACCAGAGATGGTCAGCATGTCCGTAAGGTAAGTGGCAGTGCTGGCCATAAATTATGATGGCTTTGTAAATGATGCAGGTGGTTTTGTTGATGCGGGCCAGCAAAGAAGGGCAATGGAGTTCCATCAGGATTGGGGTGATGTGATCATATTTCTTCCGGCCCTGGATAAGATGTGCTACATGGCATGTAAGATGCCTTAAAAGCTGCCAATGTCGGGTCTGGGAGGCCATGGAGAAGAGCAATACCACGCTCCAGATGCAAGAGTATCAATGCTTCAATACAGTTCGGAAATGGTTTAAATTTCATTAGAAGAAAGAGTTTGTAGCCTCCTTGTTAGTTTTTTTGGCAAAGTGTTCCTTGATTATGAGGTTGGTGTCCAAGGTGAATCCAAGAGACTTGGCATTCGGGGAAAGTTGGGGTTCAAAGCCATAAAGGTTTGTACTATTTCTGGCTTGTTGTTTTAGCAAATAACAGGAATTCTGTCTTGATTGGGTTTTACCATTCCAAGAAGGCCGGCGCCAAATTTGGAGTGTTATATTTTAGAAAAAATTTACAAATTGTGGAGAATAAAAAAAAAGGAAAAAGTGTCAGAAAGGGGTGGAGAAGCAGCAGGGGATGTGAAGAGTAAATGCCAAAGAGCAATGGGGGAGCAACAGAGGAGTAGGGGTGAGTCAATGCCCACAAGCGACTGGGAGCAGTGAAAGAACTGGTGATGAAAAAAAAGCTAAGGGGGGACGGGGCAGTGGTAGAAGCAATAAATAAGGATGTGAGGCAGTAACAGCACTCAGAGAAGAGAGCAAAAAGGCATATATACTCCCCTGCAGTGCTGGATCTAATTGCAAAAGGAGGTTACCTGTTGGCAGCCGTAGAAGGATACAAGTCATCCAGTCAAAAGGAGGGTAAAGAAGCTGTGCTCCAGAGAAGGGTCAAAAACAAGAAGAGGAAGGAAACCCATCAAATAAGAAGCAAACAACTGAGATTGACAAGAAAGTCATGATGATAAGCAATGGGCTGACACAAAGTGCATTCTAAATATTGGTGTAGTCCACAATAGGTCTTTCAACAACAGACATCTAAAAGCTAACTCTAGGAGAGCCCAAAAAATCAGAACAATTAAAGTCCAGAAGCAAGAAAGATGGTAATATAAATAGCAATAACAGGTCACAAATATCCACAACATATTTATACTGTCACTTAATGCTCCTTCCCAAACTCTCCCTGACCCCAGCCCAGCGAAGCATTTTGAAACAGTCCCTGGTCAGCCTCAGCACTCTAGAAATAGACTACCCAAGGGAGCCAGAACAAGCACAGAAGTTTAGCTAAGCTATGCCATCAAGGGAAATATGAATGAATGAAAACAAAGCAAAGTCTGTCAAATTAAAAACGCACCTGGAACACCTTGTCCAGGACACAATCCTACAGACAGACCTAAGTAGGGTAAAAGAAGGCGCATTAAGCAAAATACAAGCAAAGGGAGAGAACAACATTAAGCATAGAAAGACAAGAAGCAAATAAAACAAAGGCTACAAAGGTTAGAAAAAATGATACAAGAGAAAAGCAAACCAAGGGCACCAAAACCACATTGGATACCTCAAGAGAAAACCACAAGCAATACAAAAACTCCTCTGGACACAACAAAGAGCAAAACACACCTATACAGAAACCGACAATCTGGACCACTGTAGAAGGCCCATGCACAGGACGGCTGTTACAAACGAGGGATATTGTAGCAGAAAGGACTCAGACTGGGAACATCAGAACAGTTACACAGCAGAGTAAGTAAAAAGGCACATCATACAGAGCGAAGCTACACTCCTTGTATACCAAATCGCCACATATAAAATGGAATCTACAAATCACGAGGGCCTAACAGGCACATGCATCAAAGTAGGCTTTTGCGAGTCCTTAATTGCGATAATTAAGGACTTGCGATTAAGGACTCGCAAAAGCCTATGCATGTAGGAATCGCTATTAAATTAGCGATTCCTACATATTCCTTATTTGCAACTCGCAAATTGCGAGTCGCAAATAAGGAATGGCATCCCATTCATTCCTATGGGCCTGCAGGCCCATAGGAAGGAATGGGAAATTGCATGCGCAATTTGCGAGTACCAATAGGTACTCGCAAATTGCGCTTGCAATTTCAAGGGTGCAAGGGTGTCAAAAGGACACCCTGTTCACCCCTGAAATAGTGATGTTCACCCATGTTGCGCACACACATGCCCCAGGGCATGTGTGTGCGCAAAATGAAACTTTGAAAAATGCACTAAAGTGCATTTTTCAAAGTTTTTGCAAATTACCATCAAGTTCAACTTCATGGTAATTTGCGCCCCCTAGTAGCGAAATCGCTATTTTAAAAAGGTTCGTGCATTGCATTTAAGGAATCGCAAATTGCGATTCCTTAAATGCAATCGCTATTTTAGAAAGCGCAATTATTTTCGAATTCTCAAATAGCGAGTGCCTTGAACCTTGATGCATCGGAAATGCCCTTTTTGCGGGCGCAAACGGCCGATTTTTGCGAATCGCACCGTTTGCGCTCGCAAAAATGGTTGATGCATGTGCCTGTAAGTCTGCTAATGGTATTGAGTTAGTGTAGCACTTTCCAACACCTTGTGAAGCCTAATGATTTAATTTGAGAATACCAATATGTGAATAATGATTTGAGGAGAAAAGGTGAAGCAGATATAATACCTGGATTTTGAAGCATAATAAAAACATATTCAGACTCTGGGCCTGATTTATGTACTGGCGGAGACGGTACTCCGTCGCAACAGTGACAGAGTTCCCTCCACGCCAATATAGTGGTCTGCCCGCCAAATTTAATGGCGGGCGGACCTTAAGTTTGGCCACTGCAGAGACTACTCTGTCTCTGCTGTGGCCAAACTTCTCTGATGGGCCTGGGAAGTAAGGGTCGTTAGAGAAATGGTTACATGTCCACCCACCCTATTTAGATGGACGGACATGTAGTCATTTTTTACTGTTCCTTACTGCCAGGTAAAACCTGGCGATAAGAAACAGTAAAACCATTCTAATGCTCCCCTCGCCATGGGAGAAGCCTCCCATGGCAAATGGAGCATTACTTTTTTTATTTTTGAAAAGTAAAAAAGAATACTGTTTGATGCAGGGCTGCGTCCTTCCGACGCAGCCCTGCGGCAAACAGTAAAATACACTGACAAGAAATGCCGTGACAGCGGTTCCTGCCAACCAATGCCTTTATAAATGACCGCCTGCTTGGAGGTCATATATAAATCTGGCGGGCAGAGTATTCTCAGCCTGGCCGACATAAAGTCCTCTGCCAGGCCAGGGGAGAATACTCCGTCGGCCAGAATATAAATCTGCCCTCTGTCTCAGCGACTAAAAGAGCTTATCATTTGTTCAGGAAAAATGCCCTAGAGAGGCAAAAAGCTATATCAAAGATGCCACAAAGTTATTTGCAAAGAACAAACAACAAATTTCCAGTTGCACAAACATTCTTCTCCACACTTTAACATAGATATAAAGCGAGAAGTAAATGACAACAAAAACGAACATTGGCACAGCCAATACATCTGGTGTTGGTTGCAGCCTTTTACCTTTGTCAGTGCTTGCTTTGTTATGGTTTTTGCAAACTTTATTGTAGGGGAAGCTGTGAAGCCTTCATCAATCTACGAAAAATAGTGGCTAAAAGCAAAACTACTTTTTTTGGATTCAAAAAGCACACATACCATAGCAGTTGCTGATATTTAAAGGAACTTCTTTGTGTGCTGATGTGCTCCTTGTGAAAAGGCGGAATGCCATCACTCACAGTGAAGTTAGCCAGTGGCTGAACGGGGCTGATTTACTGCACCATGTACTGGGTAAAAGAAAAATGCGAATGGCACAACAACAGACCTATGGGTGAAGAGAGCTGGCTGAAAGCACCTGTAAGTAAGTATATCATACATATCATTTTAGTAAATTTGAAAGGTCTTGGCTAACGCCAGCCCTAATAGAGGTACAACTGAGGATTTCTCCTTGAGTCTGAATGTGAAAATACTGTGGTACCACAAATCAGTACACGATATGAAGAGCAGAACCCAACCATCATCAACAGCAGTAGGCAGAACTGCCTCAAAATACCTTTACCTTTATTGTTCTTATAGGTAAAATTCAGGCAGGGGGTACGAGGACATGCAAATCTCATAAGTAGTCCTTTGTGCAAACACACCCAACATGATGTAACCTTAAGAAAAAAGGCAATAATATTAAATACCTCAGATCCCTACCTAGTGCTATGGTATGATATGACATGGTATGTTTTTTATATAGCGCTTACTACCCCTGATGAGTTATTGAAGCCCTAGGGATACAGGCAACATGCTACTGCATAGGCCCCTATAATTAGTCGTTCAGTCAAGAACATAGCTGTAGTAGGCATGGTTCGATTTAGTGTCATCTGGTTGATATATTTTGCATGCGGTTTTCTGCCATTGATCAAGTTTCAATTTTAAACGTTAATGAGGAGTGAAGTAGAAAGTAAGAGCAAACAACGAGTTAGGTTTGGTCATTAGTTCAGTAATTGATTTAAATATTTTGTTTGTGGTGTGATTGCAGGCGTCAAAATAAATGGTTAGTCATTTGTGTGTAGTGTAAAGCTCATGCTTATGTACTGTTAAGAGGGGATTCTTCCTTCTCCCCCCAGCCTTGAAATGTTCTCCACGGGCAAACCTCTGGTACTTCCCTAGGGCTACTAGCAATTCAATGGCCCTTGCCTGTATGGGAAAGCTTAGCTTCTTAGCCAGGGCCTCCTTCTCTGTGACAGATGCCCCCAACTCCACTTAGTCTACTATAGACATGCATAGCGCTTAGGCCTTGGAGGCCTTGAGCAATCTGTAATTGTGGAGCTGCTGATATCTCTCATTCATACTCCTTGCCCACCGTGGGCAGTGAGCAGGTTCTGCCTCTGTACCACACATCTGCGGGTGAGTACATTTCAAAGGCACATCTGGAGTCAGTGTTACTAACCAGTGCCTGGATACCCTCATGGGTGACAAGAAGCGCTCTACAAATCTACTGATTGATTGAATAATTTTATTTTACAGTGGGCATTTGCTTCACAGGTGCATGACAAGTAACTCACAATTGACTTGACTCCGGGCTCAAAGATCAAAAACAATGGCTTGGAAGCACACAACATGCCAGTTTTGGAAGACATGAATTGAAAAAAGCCATTCCATTATTGATTGTCTAACGTGCCAGCCAGATTTACATACACACAGTGTCACATGGTGACTTTTTGGAAGTGGTGGGGTGTAAAAGTTGGTGGCGAGTGTGACTTAGCGGATGACCGAGCCCTACTGACATAAAAGTAATTCAGGTAGGTTCCTTTTTAAAAAAAGAGGACAAAAGGGTGTTTTTTAATTTTAAAAAATGGTTTGAATTGACCTTAGGATGCCATGTGCACTACTCATGAAACCCAAGATATGCACCTTCTAGAAACTGACAGCTAGCCAATCAGCATGCAGCTCCATTCCTAAAGGTTGCTGGCCATTGAGTATAGTGTCATGTGTTTTATTTATTAAGCCGACTTTGAGTGGTACTTCTTTAACAGCTAGCACATTTTTGGGCCATATGTACTATTATATGGTCGCAAATACTTCGTTTCAATTTGAGACCAGTACTTTTGCGACCAGAAAAGATTTTTGTAAATCTGGGACTTGGTGTCATTTCCTACACTTCTCCTTTTGCTGGATTTTTTTTTAGTTCGAGAGTTTGTTTTCTAATTTCTAATATTCTATATATGCCCCCATTACAAGTGGCACAAACTGGCTTTCCTGCTGCCATTCTCGGCAAAGACACCAAGGACTGGAATAGCCTGAAATCTAAACTCTCTTTCGCTTACTTGAGATAGTTTGGTGCACACTGGTTGGTGGCTATCAAGTCAACACAACGGTCAGTGTGAGCGGATGGCACGAGCGGGTCATATGAGGAGCTAGCATTAGCAGGCTGTGACAGGGGGGGACACGGACAACCTTGAGGAGAGACGAGCCACGGATTTGGTTTGACTTCAAGAGCCAAAGCACGAACAGAGCCATCAAAAGATGTAAATCAGACGCCAAATATCATAAACAAATATGATAAAGACTCTTAATATTAAGAAAATCGTTTTTTTTAACATTTCTCGGTGTCTCAATTAAGTATATATGATTACATCACTGAATTGAGTGTAGTTAAAGTAATATTTTTTTTAAATGATAGGTTCAAGATCATTCCCATGCCCTGATGTTGCAATGAGTTACCCAAATGTTACAGTTTGTATGTTCTATATTTATATATCCCACATGCCTATTGCATGTGAAGCGAGAATATTTCATATTAACCATATATGTGCTGTTTTTGTAGAGAGTATATTCTGTACTGAATTACTTCAAGGTGCTCTCAAACTGGAGGTTAAGTAAAATAATACATAGTGAAATAAAGTGATGGGCTGTGAGTCATACAATTTGATCGAGTGAGGAAGCTGGGATTGCATATTGTGTGTAGTTCAGAGACTGTTGGGGTACATCTCTCACCTCCATGTAACACCAAAGGTCACTGTTTTTTGTTCAGGTATTCAATTAATGTCACTCAATTAGTGTTAGTATATGTAGTTCAAGAAACACACTTATCACGCCTTAAATCAAACTGACACTGTACCCATATGCCTAGTTATAAGATTGAAAGATGTGCTTTTCTGTTCTGAATGTTTCCACAGACATCGAAGATCAAACACAGTGACAGAGCATGCCTGTCTGGAATCATTCATGTTTCAGGAGCAAACTCTGTGGGGGCTCTGAGACCTCTTCGTGTTTTGCGGACTATTTGCAACTTATTCAATTGCAGCCATTGAGGGGTTGAGACTCTCCTAAAATGTGTTTTTCTTGAGTCATCAAAGCCAGCAGTAACATTAGCATATAATGGTTTCTGATGCCTTCCCTCACTCTGCTGTCTCATCTAGATTGACAAACAGAACAATGTTAGGAGAGGTTCAACACCTCAATGAGCGCAATTAAATAATTAACAAAACAAAGAGGCCATAGAGCCCCCCCTCCCCTCACGGAGTTTGCTCCTCAGGTTACAGAGCTTCAAGAAGATGTAGGTGATGTCCAGCATGGCTAGAGAGAGACGTCTGACACAGTTTTCACTTAAAAATCTGTGATGGGGGGTTTTCCCCTGCGCCCCCCCAAACCAAAATCTAGGGTGAGGATATATTCCCCATGTCCTGCACAGTTCCTAATGGCAGAACTTGCTGAGAGATTCGGGGTGCTGTTGGGGCCTGTTTCACGAGCATCAGAGGCTTTGTATGTTCACTCTGGGAATGGTGGGGGCTGTTTTTCACCTTTCCTTTCTGGCAGGAACCTCAGGCACCAACAGCTTCTACTCATCTGTGCAGTGATCCCTTCAAACCCATTTAAGACCAATTGGTCCATGCTGCTGAAGAAACACACCCCCAAAAAGGTTACTAGCTTTTTCCCTTCCCTTCCACACAAACTGGGGAACCCAGGTCTTTGGCAGACTCAACGCCTAGACCATCACCAAACACAAAGTAAAACAAGACAAAAATGACAAAATCGAACATACACAAAGCAAAATACGAATCTCTTCAAGATGAAATGTAGTTCGAGCACTTAGAAACACAATAGCTCTGGCGGGAGCTATAACTTGACAAAGTAGTTTCCCAAAGTTCAGGGCTGACCGCAATGGAGCACAGGCCGGCTACAGTTACAATACCCTGGAAAACGTTGACAAAACAAAGACGTTGTGAGGCGCCGGGGAGGTGAGGCGTTGCTGATGCCCGTGCAGCATCAGTTCCTTACTGTCGGTACAGGTCGTTGGCACATTGGTGATGCCCGGACGTTGCAAGGCACAGGGGAGGAGATGCGGCATCCGCAACAGAAGGCAAGCTCAACTCAAGCCCTCGGAGAACCTTAGATAGCAGGATGCAGAGAGCAAAGTCCAGTCCTCTCACTCCCTAGACAGAAGCAGCAGGCCACACAGCAAAGCAAGCAGTAAAGTGGCAGTCTCTCCTGTCAGCACAACAGCTCTTCTTGGTAGAATGTCCTCGGTCCGGAGTGTTCCGAGTCAGTGGTGTCAGAGGTCCAGTACTTATACCCATTTTAGCCTTTGAAGTTGGGAGACTTCAAAGAAAGGTATTTTTATAGTGCACAAGACCCTGCCCTTCCTGGCTCCAGACATACAACAGTGGGGGTAGGCAGCTCTCTGTGAGGGGACAGGCACCGCCCTATTCAGGTGCAAGTGTCAGTTCCTTTCACCACTCCAGGTCAGGAAGACCCATCATCCTGGTGATGGGTCATCAGGATATGTAAAACAAACCTCAGCTCCAATCACGTGTGGCTGTCTAGAGTCAATTCATAAAGCCCAGCTGTCATCCAACCCAGACATGCATTCTAGGGACAGGCAGAGACAGAGAATGATTAAGTAAGAAGATGGCAACTTTCTAAATGTGCAAAAAGAACAATTGATGGATGGAATGCTGAACAATGTCAAACATTCACCCCCAGTACAGAGATCTGGGCCTAAATCCATTGTTTTTTTCCTCACCATGCCATTCCAGTTTAGACCCAGCCGTATGCAAAGTAGCCGTGACCCTGCTCCCCATGGGAACAGTCCAGCCCGAGCTGCCAGGCCAGGTCCTCCCTGGACCAGAAACAAGCATCCTGGGACAGGTTTCGGGGTATCGCCACTCATCAGCCAGGCTAGCTTGACTCCAGTGGCATGGAGAGCACTGGGCCCACATCGTGGCATACCCGTCACACTCGTGGCGAAAATTGCAAAAAGAACAATTGATGGACGGAACGCTGAACAATGTCAAACATTCACCTCCAGTACAGAGATTTGGGCCTAAATCCATAATTTTTTTGACCATCATGCCATTACGGTTTAGACCCAGCCATATGCAAACCAGTCTTGACCCTGCTCCCTATGGGAACAGTCCAGCACAAACTGTCAGGCCAGGTCCTCCCTGGACCCGAAACAAGTATCCTTGGACCTGTTTTGGGGCATCACCCCTCATCAGCCACGCTAGCTTGACTCCAGTGGCATGGAGAGCACGGGACCCACGTCTGGGCATATCCATCCCACTCGGGGTGACAAATGCAAAAAGAACAATTGATGGACGTAACACTGAGCAATGTCAAACATTCATAGATATGTGCTTTGCAGCAGCACACATGACCTGGTTTTGTGAGTAAAATTACTGGCGAACTTTGAAAACATCCATAGTGGTATGCTGCTGCACAGAATTTCCAGAGGAAGAGGAGGTCTATTGTTGTTTAATGAATCTACCTCCACCTCCCGCTTCCAACACAACTGGTAAAAATAATAAAAGATAGTGAACAAGAGCTCCCTGCCCTACAGATATTACGGTACTGCAAGGCATACCCACAAGGAAAAAACAAGTGTTACAGGCACCTTCAGAGTATACAGTACTATAAACAGTGGCAGCTTTTATTTGTTCCTGTTCGGCGACTTGGCCGGGTGGATCTGCTCTGCTCTCAGAGTAGGGGGAGGAGTGGCCAGCCAAACATTCATGCACACTTTGCATGTTCTCCACACAGCCTGCATTACAGCCTGGATGGGAACATGCCCAGGTTCCCATTCCCTGACTGAGCGCCGAACCACAGCGCTCAGAACAATCACAACGCTGCATTGTGATTGGCTATTGGGAGCCTGGGAGACCCGGTGCTTCCTGCTTCCTAATTTCACAGAAAAAGCCAGGAAGAGGACGGAGAGGACGGATGAGATGCGGCAGCCGACCGGCCGTCAGGTAAGTGAGTTTTTTTAACCCCGTCTCCTCCTTTTCCCCCCTCCCCGCCCCACTGAAGCTTCCCGGGAGCAGCCGCCACTGACTATAAATCACACAGCAGCAGGGATTAAGAGGCAGAACCTAAACAGAAGTTATTCCTTTGGGGTGAGTGGTGACTACATTGCCCCCCAAGAGCATACAGTAGCACAAGTCATGAACCTTGAGTGAGAGTGCTCTCTGACCTACAGAACGTACAGTTAAGAAAAAACATACAGTTATGGGCTGAGATTTTGTTCGATTCTCTGTAAAATTTACATTAACTCAATGTTATAGGCCCAGAGAGCGAGAGGAGGGCTTCTGACCCCGAGGATAATAGTTACATTTCCAACTCCCAGCATAGTGTACAGTAACACAAAGGATACAGGAACAAAGGGTAATTGAGAGCTCCCTACAGGGTGTACAGTAACATTAGGGACACAAGTACAAGGTGAGCTTCCTGCAAAGGTTCCAGTTAGACAATAAATAAATGCACAGCTGAACTGATACTGCCTGTGACAGTGGGTTTACCCAGTACCACATGTCGTATATGCACTATGGGTAAGCTTTGTTGTGCAACTGACGTAACCCCAAATGGTACAGCCTAGAATGCAAGAAAGAGCCTTATGCCCTGCAAGTGTAACACTACCAGTACATGTTATTGAGAGAGACCCCTTGCATTATGTACATGACCATGAATGAATGAATGATCGATTTATAGAGCCCGCGGCTACTCCAGAAAGTGTCCCAGCACTAACGGTCCTATCCCTAGTACGGGCCCCCCTGCAGAGATCTACTGCCCTACGGAGAAAAAACAGGTCTTAAGTGTTTTTCGGAATATGGTCTCAGAGGGGATCAGGCAAAGTTCACGAGGGAGTTCATTCCATGCCTTGGCAGCAAGAAAGGAACTCGCTTTGCCTCCCATTAAGGCAAGCTTGAAGTGCGGGATGGATAGAAGTGAGGCAGAAGCAGAGTGCAACGCTCTGGAAGGAAGGTACTGGATGAATCTCTTCGCCAAGTATCCAGGGCTAGAGAGATACACTACCCTGTGGACCAAGGCCAAAGCTTTGAACAAAATCAGTTTCTTAATGGGCAACCAATGCTGAGCTTTCAGTGCTGACAAAGTAGGAGAACACCTGGGTAGACACAAAAGAAGCCTTGCAGCCATATTTTGAACCACATGCAGGTGATTTATCTGCGCTAAAGATAAAGAGTGTCAGCGTAATCCAGACTCGAGGTGATCAAGGCATGGATTACCACTCTTCTCACCTCTGGAGGCAGGAGGGGGAGGAATTACTTGAGAGTACGGAACAATGCAAAGCACTGGCCCACCACTGCAGAGGTCTGCGGCCTCATAGAGAGAGTAGTATTCAGCTTCACCCCTAAGTTTTTAACCACCAGGGACGGAGGTGGTGGGGCAGGGAACGCAGAGGGAGAAATATCTTCCCACCAGTTGGATTCGTGAGAGCCAAATGGAATAATTTCGGTGTTCTCTGTGTTGCATTTAATTTAACTACTCTGTATCCAGTAAAAAACAGCACGCATGCAGCCTGTGAAAGACGCTGCAATAGAGGCACTGGCACCCTCAACGAAAAAGAGCAGAATTTATCACGTTGAACATGTTGATAAACTGTGACTTTAAAATCCCTATGGATTATTTATGCCCTTATGGCGTCAGTGTTAGAATTACTCACACACCCGTGGGGGCAATGTACAAGGTTCAGTTGCTATGACCACATTCAGAACTGCCATCAGTTTCACAGCACCTACATTAGTGTGCCTATAAAGTGTTTAAATGCTATGTGTAGTGTTATTCACTTTGTGCATAGTCTTGCCTTCACTATATAAGTACCACCACATACACACATACAGAGTGATGCTGAAATTTAGATAACTGGTTTTATGATATTAGAAACAGAGGGCCTCATTATGATGGCGGTCGGACTTTCGTCCGACTGTCATCCTGTCGGGAACAGGACCACACGACTAGCTGTCGGCGGTCCCGCCATCGGCATTAGAATGCGACCGTTGTGTATTCGTTGTATTGCGGCGTGTGCTGCGGGCTGCAGCACACGCCACAATACAAAAAATCACATCTGACATATCCCTGCACTATGTGGCAGGCACCGTGCGGTGCCTGTCACATGGTGCAGGGATATGTAGGGGGCACCATAGGTGCCCCCCCCGGGCACATAGCAGAGGTCCAGGGGGCAAGGGGGGCCCGCTGCGGGCTCCCAAGTCCCTTTCTGCCTGCCTTTTCATGGAGGGTTAACCACCAAGAAACAGCCGGTGGAAAGAAATATTGTAATTTCTACGGGGGTGCCTGAGCAGGCACCACCCCTATTGTAGAGATCACTGTCCCTCCGACGGTGGTGGTCTGTCTCTCTGACTGCTGATGCAGCGCGTACAATAAAACTATTCTCCTCCTAGGTCACTTATTGGTCAATCCAGGGGCAAACTATATTTTTTCACATCCACATGACGATGGGGCCCATAAACATCGCCTATCACATACGCACACACCTGGATTTCCTTTACACTTTTACGAAAATCTGTACTCCTAGGAGAAGCATGAGAACTAAATGGAAAACACCATTTATGTACCGCTGGAAGGAGCCGGGATATCTTATTACCTAAAACTATCGTTTTCTTTTCAGTTATTTCTTAAGATATTCCTGCTCATTGTTTTGTCGATGAATCATTCATGTAGGAAATAATTTCAGAATGATTGAGACCAGCTAAATCACAATAACCAATTACTGGTGTCACAATCATTTAGTAAAATAACCACTGAGTCGTTTGATTTAAAGAATCTTAAATTTTATATAATTTTAAAAGCATGAGAAAGAATTTAAACTTTTTATTCAATTATTCATTCATTATTAATTCAAATATTTATTAAGCATAATCAATTTTATTGCAGAAAGGAAATTTTTGTCATGAAGCAAACCCTAATTACCTGCCTACCTTCCTAATTTAGCCTAATGATTTCTAACCTAAGTTTAAGAATTAAAAATAACCTGATTCTCATACTCAACTGGAAAATTAAGACAGCAACAGAAACTTCAGCTCGTCAGCATCAGCTACCTGCAACCCGTCTCATCTAACAGTCTTTCAGCATCTCCCGCTCAGTAATGGATCGATCAGGACCACCAAGCACAGGAAGCCACCAACACCAACACGACTCTCCAACTCCGATCGTGACTGTGAACCCTCCCACTAAGAGTAGGCCCTCTTATACCCTAATTCTAACTTTGCTAACTAATTGTTGCAACATTAATAACACGCTTTTCTTTCATTGGTTCATACATTTCATCTATTCATTCTTTAATCAAGTTCTCTTGGATCCAACGGGTCCTTGGATCATTTCCTTTCTCACAGTTCAAGACATGTTTCCATCCGCTTCGATCAGTACATTTGTAACTTCTTTCGATACATTCGAGAACTCTGCAGGCATTGTCCTTTCTCTTAAAATGGTTTCCCACGGTTCTTTGCTGATCACCACGACACACTATCAGTTCAATTAGGTCACATCAGCCTTGACCATTCTCGCATCCTAGCCTCTCAGCAACATCACGAGGTTAGCTTTTCTCCAACTTTTCTCCCTTGTCACGTATTTCCCCGCACTTGCGCACTTCATTAACTGGCAGCCATTTTATATCGCCACTCGTTTATACTTAGAAGCACTATTTTGAAATAAACAAAACATAATTAAAATAGAGAAACATAGCCTTTTCGTTTCCCTCCCGTCATCTACGTACCCCAATTAGTTATTACCTAGCAGAAAGCAACATTTAAGCTGTTCCTTACTTACCATCACTATTGTTTTTGCAACGACACGTTTATTTTCTATGAAGCACAAATCATGCATTTATTATAAATTAGTACGCATTTATTTTTATGTTATAATTAGACACACAGACATTCGTTAATAGATTATTCAGCACATACACTTGCGTATTACCCTTCCCCATGTACAGTGTTGATTAATACATTTAAACGAACATTTTATTAATTATTTATAAAATTTGTTAGGGGTTAAAAAAATTTATTTTCTCTGCTCCATCAACTCCCCCTTTGGTGATTTTTAAATCACCACATAAAACCCAAGTTATACTTCTTTTCAGGCAGCATATGTCTTTCATCCTTTTGCTTTTTGTTAGTTACACATCTGTTTCCCTTTCATCTTGTCTTCTTGTCTCCTTATACATGCTTTCTTTCATTTTCTCTAACTCAATTTCACCCATTTCTCTCTCTCTCTCTTTCATTATTCTGTTATTTCTTTTTATCTTATTTTGTCTTACTTTTCTTTTTATACACGTTATTACAATTTTCAGCACCATGGCTAACAATATTACTACAGTTGCTATTATTATAATTTTCCCTATCATTAGTCTACTCATTCTGGTCAACCAATTTGCTACGGAAGAAAACCCTCTACCAAGTTTTCCCAAGACACTTTCAACCTCCAGTGGAACTAGTTCTTTGTGCAAATTTGTAATATTTGTAATATACTTCTGTATATTTTCACTTTTATCAGGAATGTAAGTGCAACAATGTTGGACTTTCAGCATTCCACAGACTCCACCCTCTTTTGCCAAAAGAATATCAAGGGCAAGCCGATTTTGCATCACCATAGCTCTCATGGCAACCATTTCGGTATTTACCATCAAGAACCCTCCGCAGTATCTGTAGACAAACGATCTACTACTGTGGATAATTTCCAATTTTAAATGCATTCAAAGATATTCCCACTGCTGGTATTAATGCTCCAAAAATATCACCTACAATTTCTGAAAAACTTTCCCTCTTTCTACGTGTAAAGCTATTAATCATCTTGTATGTTCCTTTTTCTTCTCTGTCCATATGAAAGATTTTTGGAAAGACCAGGCCTACATAGCAAGTTCCATACCAATGGTCCTGTAACCTGTAATAAGCTCTATTCCCACAAATATAATAGATACCTGGAAATATTGGATCTTTTCCACCTTTGAATCCCTAACCTCCCAGAATTTGATAATTGTCATGGCAGATACTGGAACCTACAAAGTAATTGTCATAGACTGTCTTATTTCTCCTAATACACAACTTTCCTGTTTGCGGCCAATCTAATGTCATTGCTGCATTTATCTTTTTCCCTTCATGATTTCCTTCCTCAAACGTCCATAGATGTGTTCCTTCCTCTTTTATTGCTTCTTTTTGAAATTTCATTCTTCTTTCTTCAACCATTTCTAAAAATACCTTTTCTTCTTTCTTTAACTCACAGGTAAGGTTGTTATTAACTATTTCTTCTAAGGTTAATTTTCTATGTTCTAGAAAGAATTCTCCTAAAACTTTTGCTGGTTTTACTTTGTTAAGTTCTGGTACTACTGGAACGTTTGCAAAAATCTTATCTATATCAGTATAATAAGATTCTAATCCACCTGTTTTATAAAATAAACTTGCTATTACACTACAGGTTATTCCATAAGTTAGAGGTAGGTGATGATAAGTCACACCTTCTGACACTGATGCAGGCAACTGCATACAAACATAACAATCTCTCACATCCATTGTCTCTACATATTCGTACAGCAATTTTGTAAAAACATTTTTAGAAAAAGTCTGTTACTGACTTATCCTTATGTAATTCTGCACTACTTCTTAAAATAACTGGTTCTTTAATATTAGTTTCTTTTTCTGGTTTAGTATCATTCTTCGCTTCTATTACAGCTAAACTAATAGGAATTGTGATTGCTAAAACTATCCATATGGTCATTAATAAACCTGTACAAAAGCAGCACATTTTACACCATCTTTTTACAAACTCACATTTATCTCTTCTATCCCTAGTATTTTCCATTTTGCTTTTATCTTTTGTTTAAGTTTCAGAAAATTGTGTCACTACACCTCAGAAATGACTCAGATGCCACTCTGCCTTCCAAAAGTCTTTGCTCGGTACTTTCTTTTAATTCTCTCCAGAATTCTTTCGTTGTCACATCCGGTGATTTGTCATATCCAGTAAAATTGTCATGTCCGGCAGAAGCACTATAAGTCTTCACTTCAGGTTTGTTGCATCTCACCTTTACCCATTCGACTTCTTAGTCTCTGGTTCTCGTGAGTGTTTCCTTCTTCTTTGTAATCCGTCAGTGCGATATATAGCCACTCAGGTGACTTATACTTTGCATTCACTTTCTTCGTTCTTTTAGACTTTTGTAGTCGTTTTCCACTTGGCTTTTCTTGTCCCTTTTGACTTGTTATTTCATTCACTTGTTCAGCACTTTCTTCTCCAGCTCTTATTATTCTATATCTCAATTTTCTTATATAGTTGCTGGGCCAATTATCTCCTTTTCTTGGCCTTTTGGCTTCACCTTCTTTTTCTTCTCTTTCTGATTTCCAATTTCTTTTTCTTGATTCAGTTTTTGCTTTCTCCTCTTCTCCACTCTCTTCAGATTCGGTGTCAACTGTTTCACTATTGTCTCTTATTTTGAAGCTTATGATCTCGTCGTCTCTTACTGGTGGATCTGTCTTCTCCTTCTTGTGTTCCCTTATTACTGTCCCTCCTCGGTGTTCTTCCGATTTGGTGTTTTCCTCACTTTCTACTTCTAAATTTCCCTGTTCTTTTGTTTCTCTATCTGTCCCTATTGCTCCTCGGGGTTCTTCTCGATTCTCTAGCTTTTGTGTACTTCTTTCCCTACTTCGTCTATTAATATTATTTCTGAAGGATTTCCACCATAACTTGTACTTGGTTGCTCATCTAGATCATTTTCTTGCTCATTTTCTTCTCTAATTGGTTTATAACCCCAAGTTCTCCTTCGAAATTCTTCACAGTTTGCAACTGAATCATCAGATCCTGAACTTGTGTCAGATATTTCCAGATGTCGACTTACAGGTCGATCTTCAGGTTCTGAAATTTCTGAATTTCTTTCTTCTTCTTCTTCTTCCTCTTCTTCTCTAGAGGTGCTCGCAGTTGGGGTTTCCAGATGTCGACTTTCAGGTCGATCTTCAAGTTCTGGCATCCTTTCTCTTATTCTTGTTGTCCCAGCCGTTAAACTTTTATCCCACACTTCCAGACGTCGACTCACATGTCGATCAGTAGGTTCCTGAACTCTGATTGTGTGGCTGGCATGGACCCAGTTCTTCACTCCTGCACACTTGACTGCAGTCGTTGTCTCTAGGATTACCTGTCGTGGTTCGTCCCAGCGAGGAACTAGACAGTTTCTTCTCCTGTGGATTTTTATACGGACCCAGTCTCCTGGATTCAAGTCGTGGGCTGGTTTTCTTTCAAGAGTGGTCGCATCCGGTCCAACCTGATGAAACACAGAATGCACCACATCAGCCAATCCCTTGCAATAATCCAGTACTAGATCATCAGTTATAGTCAATAACTTATTGACAGGTACTTGTGCTTGTCTCATTGCTCGTCCCATGATCATCTCATGAGGACTAAGTCCAGTTTTCTTTTCAGGGATGCTTCTGATGGTCATCAGAACAAGGGGCAGTGCATCTGGCCATTTGAGTCCTGTAGCTTGACACATTTTTCCTAATCTGTTCTTAATTGTTCCATTAATTTGCTCTACTACCCCAGAAGCCTCTGGTCTGTAAGCACAATGTAGTTTTTGTTTAATACTCAATGCTTCGCAAATCAATTGGATCAACTCATTTTGAAAATGTGTTCCTCTATCTGTCTCAACCGTGACTGGAAAACCATACCTTGGAATGAACTCTCGCAGCATAAGTTTTGCCACCGTTGTTCCATCATTCCTTCTAGTGGGGTATGCCTCCACCCGACGAGAAAACAAACAGACGACCACTAGAACATATTTTAGTCTGTTACAAGGGGGCATTTCGATAAAGTCCAATTGCATTCTAGTGAACGGACCTCCTTCTCGTCCTATTGTTCCTAGACTCACTACTGTCTTTCTTCCTGGATTAAACTGCTGACAAATAAGACATCTTTGACAAAGACTTTCAGCTATCGCTCTGAATTTTGGGTTATATCAGGTTTGTCTGAAAAGTCTGATCATTGCATCTCTCCCAATATGAGCTTGTCCATGGTACATCCGCGCCATGTCTGCAATCATGCTATCAGGCATAACTGGTCTTTCATCTCTGTACACCCACACACCATTATTTTCCTGTCTTCTACATCCTGCTTTTATCCAGTAATCTTTTTCCTCATCATTTGCAGCTTCCTGTAACTGTCTCACCTCATCCCATGTCTCGACAGTGTTAGTAAAAAGCAAAGGAGAAGAGATATGCTCCCTTTCTCTGTTTTTATTCAGGGACACCATGTTCTCTGCACAATATTTGGCGATCTCATCAGCATAGCTGTTGCCAACAGCTATGTAATCTTCGGTTTTCTTATGTGCCTTGCACTTCACTACAGCTATTTGTTTAGGCAGCTGTATCGCCTCAAGCAGCTTTTTAACAAAATCTCCATTTCTGATAGGTGTTCCTGCAAACGTCAAGAAACCTCTTTGTGACCAAATCTGACCGAAGTCGTGTACGATACCGAAACCATATTGGCTATCGGTCACAATCGTGACTCGCACATTTCTTCCTAATTTACATGCTTGAATCAAAGCAATCAGTTCCGCAACTTGTGCAGACCTTATTCCTTTCAGACAAGACGCTTCCATCACAGTTGCCACTGTGCATACTGCGTAAGCTGCGCTTAAAACTCCTTCTTTCGTTCTCAAACATGAGCCATCTACAAACATGACATAATCTGATTCCTTTAACGGTTCATCTTTTATGTCAGCTCTTGGTTTTAGTGCAATATTCCAGCACATTCAGACAATCATGATCTACTTCGTCTTGTTCAATTATAGTCTCTTCATCTGGCAATGATGTTGAAGGATTCACATTCATGCATCTATCTATGGTCACATTTTCAGCACTCAAGATTACTTTTTCGTACTTAGTCAGCCGACTATGTGTCATGTACTGTGTTTTTGTTCTTGTCAAAAGAATTTCTACTGAATGGGGAACATATACTCTCAGTGGATACCCCATCACTATACCTTCACTTTGTTCCAGACTTACACAAGTAGCAGCAACTGCTTTCAAACATCCGGGCAATGCTTTTGCTTTTGCTATAGGATCTAAAACAGCTGAAAAATAAGCAATTGGTCTTTTCATTGTTCCATGTTTTTGTACCAGTACTGAAAACGCACATCCATCTCTTTCGCTGCAGTACAATTCAAAATCCTTCTCATAATCAGGCATGCCTAAAGCAGGGGCCTCACACAATTTCTTTTTCAACTCTTTGAAAGATTTCATTTCTTTGTTATTTAACTCAAAAGGGTCTCTTACATCTTTCTTGGTCAACTTTTGTAATGGTTGTAATGGTTTTGCAATCAAAGAGAAACCACTTATCCATTGTCGGCAATATCCAACCAGTCCCAGAAACATTCTTACCTCTCTTTGCGTCATTGGTGCTCTCATTCCTTGAATCATTCTTACTCTTTCTGTCGCTATCTTTCGCACTCCTTTCTCAATTTTATGCCCTAAATATTGAACTTCTTTTTGGCAAAATTGCAATTTTGAAGGGGACACTTTATGTCCTCTTTTCTCTAGATGGTTCAGTAAAGCAATTGTATCACTTACACATGCTTCTTTTGTTTTCGATGCCACTAATAGGTCATCGATATACTGCACCATCACTGACTTTTCTGGCATTTTCAAATTTTCCAGAGATTTCTTTAGAATCTGATTAAAGATTGAGGGGCTTTCTGTATACCCCTGAGGAATTCGGCACCATGCCAAAATACGCTCTCCGAACCGGAACGCAAATAATGGCTGGCTATCTGAATGCAAAGGAATAGAGAAAAATGCGTGACACAAATCTATCACTGTGTACCACTCAGCTTCGTGTGGAATTTGATATAGAATTACTGCCGGGTTTGGCACTATTGGACAACAGGGCACAACTATTTTGTTGATCTTTCTCAAATCCTGTACTATTCTATATGTTCCGTTTGGCTTTTTCAGTCCCATAATAGGTGAATTACATGGACTGCTCATTATTTCTTTTAGAATTCCCTGTTCAATCATTTTATTTATTACAGGAGTTATTCCTTCAATTATTTCTGGAGTTAATTTGTACTGTGGCGTATTCGGGTAAGTCAGTTTCCAATATCTTCTCCTGTAAAATCCCACACACTTTCTTTCACTGCAATTTTTAGTTCTTCTGGAAGTTTTTCTGCATCAAATGCAGGAAAAAACCCATTCATTTCAGGTTCCTGATTCATCAAAGTTACTTTATACAATACATCTTCATCTGAGGTCTGAAATCCAATTCCATCTGGTGTACAATAAATTGTGCAATTCATCTTGCACAAGAGGTCACGACCTAAAAGATTTACAGGACTACAATCGCACACTACAAATTTATGCATTTTACTAAAAGAACCAATTTTTACTTCCACTAATTCAGTAAGTGGTGTTTTAATCTGCTGATTTGCTACTCCTACCACTTGGATGCATTCACCTGAGAGAGGAAGGTTTGGAATTTCCACTGATCTAACAGTAGAACGGGTAGCTCCAGTATCGACAAGGAATGTTACATTTGCACCATTCACTTCTCCATCCACAAAGGGACCAGACTGATCTACCTCTAGAGTTGCGCCAAGTACGCACTCTTTCCCCTCTCCTGGGCACCATCAGAAACTTTCATCCGGCTCATCCTCACTCTGACGCAACCAATACTGAGAAATGTTAGCTGATCGCGGCAACTGTGTTACCTGCTCTCCTCCGTAGAATCCTGTTTCTGTATTGTATCTTTGCTGGTTAACAGTGTTGGGAAGTGGTGGTTGCGGCACCTGACTTTGTTGAACAACTACCTCATTCTGCACCTGTGGAGTTAATGATTGATTTTCCGGATTAGGTTTAGGTGGGAACTTACACTCATTTCTCCAATGCCCTAATTTTCCGCAATTATGACAGGGCCATTTCTTCTTTGCCTCCTCTAGACTCACTTGACCTTTCCCTTTACCTATGTTAGGTCGCATTTTATTCTGTCCTGTTTCATTCCCACTATTACTATCCAATTGAGCTTCTTGTTTTTCTGCCACTTTCACCTGTGCCCACATTGCCTTCTCTTTCAATTTACGCTGTCTACTCTCAATATCATCACTGCAATACTTAGCATATCTTAGCACATCATCGACTGTGCCATTCTGCCAATTAATCATATGCTGTTTAATCATTTCACTAATCTCTGGCTTCAATCCAAACACAAATCTGTACACAAAATGACTCATATCTTTTTCACTTAATTCCTCATATCCACTATACTGCTTGAAAACCAACAACAACCTCTCATAATAGGCGTGTACAGACTCCTTACTTTCCTGTGTAGTTCTATCGATTTTTACCCAATCTGTCTCTTTAGGAGGAATCTTATTCTTCAAAAAGGTAATCACCTTATCATACTTCTTCATCACCTCAGGACCTGGAGCTCCTGTCTTAGGATCTCTTGGATATTCTGTAGTTGGCCAGTCAACTGTAATCTTACATTCTGACCACAAATCAGTTGGTACCACTATGTCAAATAATCCATCTAAATCTATCCACAACACCTTTGAAACCTTTACAAACCTCTCTACTTGTCGGGTACCATTCAACTGGTTTCTCTCTTAGCTTCGGAAAGTCATTTGTGAATGACAGTATATCCTGCCTAGTCCAGGGAACATGCACATAACTACCACCTGGAGTTTCTCTCATAGGATATTCTCTGGCAACAGGCTCCTTTTCAGTTATCATAAAAGCCAAAGAAGCTTTGTCTGTAGTTTTCTCATTCTTTTTGGTCCATCTAACCTTCCATCTGTGCACATCACCCCATTTTCTCAATAACACAATTAACTCTTTTATCTGTGTCAGCCTTCCTGCCGTGTTCAAATTTTCAATATCTTTTTCACAAAAGTCTACTCTATATGGTTTCTGCAACGTTTTCACTTTCGCAAAGTCTCTTCCAATTTCACTGGCTACTTCTTCTAGTTTGTCATGTAAATTCTTTGCTCTCCATGTAATACTTTTGCACAGAAACATTATTTCATCATCCTGGTAATTTTTTATCTTTTCTGTACCAATCGTTCCTAGAATTAATTCTTCCATGTCAATTTTTAACCTAATTACATCTAATGGTTTTTCTTCTGGTTCTTTTATTTTAAATGCCTTCATCCACTCATTTAACTCATCAGGAGTCGGACCTATGGGTGTATTATTTAGTTCTACCCAATTACCACTCTTTTCAGGAGTCTCTGTTGCAGATTCTGTTACCATATGCATTTTCCTACCATTGCACTCATTCACAGTCAAATTTGTAGGTGGACTTGGTCTGTAAGTACTAGCCAAATTTACTTGTACTTGCACTTTGTTCCATCCTTTCTTTTCTCTCTGAAATTGTGAACTCATGGGAATCACTAAAGATCGTTCATCAATTTTCTGATTCTCAAAAACTGGTATTACTGGACCTATTGTTACAGGCACAGTCACTGCTTCCATATTCTTCGTTAATTCTCTAATCTTCTCAGTTAGTTCTTTGGTTGATCTTGCTAATTCCCTTGCATTGTCACTTTCTATTCCTTCATTTTGTGAAGTTCTCATTTGATCTTGTGACCTATTTATTTCAATTCTTTTTTCCGGACTTTTATTTCACATAGTCTCTATTAGCGGCGCATTTGGTGTCACCACTGTAGAACTCTGCTGATACGGAGGTGGATTTCTATTTAAAATATCTTCCAGCAATTCATCATCCGTTTCGCTCTCATGCATATATTTCTCCCTCTCCATATGTTTCTTTTTCTCAGTCCGTTTTCTCTTAGTCTCTTCCTCAACTGTAAAAGCTGGAAACAAACCTCCTGTCATGTTAGCACATCTCCATCGTTTTATTCTATCTTCATGATTTATTCCCCACATTCTTCCAGGCATCAACTCATGATCTCTTAAACCTCTGAATCTCTCTCGCTCATACATCTCATCCTCCCATTCTGTCAACGCTTCAAACTGTGTCGGTCTAGGTCTAGGTTCTAGATTTGTCATTTTTCTCGCAAATTTCGCAAAACCGCTACACTAAACGAACCATTCTCAGGGAAAGCTAATGCACCATCATTCTTCGTATACTTTGCCCAATTTTCTAACCATATGCATGTATGATATCCATATTTCAGCATCATATGTGAAGCTGCTGATTTCGGCAGAGGAATTACTTGTCCCTCTCTAGTCACAACCTTTTTGTCTTTCTTAAAGAAATTCTTTATTTTTGACGTCCATGACGTTCTCTCCCTTTCATACTCGTAATACGGCATATTTTCGATTTGTTTTTCCCTTCACACTAGCACTGTTCTGTGTACGGAACTTCAACCAATTACAGCGCGACTCACACTAACGCACCAATCAGAACAATTCCCTTAGTCCGCGAACCAACCAATCCTAGCGCGGCACTTTTCTACGTCACTCCTGACTCTGTATTCACGTGACTAGCGCACTATCCAATCCTAGCGCGGCACTGTTCCACGTCACTCCTGCTCTTTTACCCCTCCTTTACAAAATTTATCGGCAATTTTTCTTTTCACTGTTTTCTCCGTTAGTTACAACAATTAAAACAATTCCATAGTCTGATTCGCTAAACAAAAGTGACAGCTTTGTCCTTGTACACAAGAATCCTGTATTTCCAGGAGGCAGTGCTTACCTCTACCCTACCACAGAATTATTAACTCTCGCCGATAAAGTAGCACTTCCCTCTACCTTACCCTTCTTTCAAGCAAACAATTTACTCGTTTCTCTGGGGATAAGACACATGTGGAGACTAGGCTCCTGAGAATTAAGGCCAAAGTTTCACAAGAAAACGTGATTTGCTATTTCAGTTACACACCTTTCGTACAGAAAATCCCTAACATAACACAACCTGTGTTATTACCAAAATGAATTCAGACCATGTACCAAATTCCATGTGACTTCTCTTGCCACACGTGTTCCACTTCCTACATCCCAGAAGCGTGAAAACTCACATATAACATAACACGACTCAACATATAGTATTAGTCATTAAAAAAAATAATCAATAATCAATAAACAATAATCACTAAACTAATCTATAGAAAACCATAACTCTGCTACCAAGAAATCTGATGCAGCGCGTACAATAAAAATATTCTCCTCCTAGGTCACTTATTGGTCAATCCGGGGGCAAACTATATTTTCTCACATCCACATGACGATGGGGCCCATAAACATCGCCTATCACACACGCACACACCTGGATTTCCTTTACACTTTTACGAAAATCTGTACTCCTAGGAGAAGCATGAGAACTAAATGGAAAACACCATTTATGTACCGCTGGAAAGAGCCGGGATATCTTATTACCTAAAACTATCGTTTTCTTTTCAGTTATTTCTTAAGATATTCCTGCTCATTGTTTTGTCGATGAATCATTCATGTAAGAAATTAGTTCATAGTGATTAAGACCAGCTAAATCACAATAACCAATTACTGGTGTCACAATCATTTAGTAAAATAACCACTGAGTCGTTTGATTTAAAGAATCTTACATTTTATATAATTTTAAAAGCATGAGAAAGAATTTAAACTTTTTATTCAATTATTCATTCATTATTAATTCAAATATTTATTAAGCATAATCAATTTTATTGCAGAAAGGAAATTTTTGTCATGAAGCAAACCCTAATTACCTGCCTACCTTCCAAATTTAGCCTAATGATTTCTAACCTAAGTTTAAGAATTAAAAATAACCTGATTCTCATACTCAACTGGAAAATTAAGACAGCAACAGAAACTTCAGCTCGTCAGCATCAGCTACCTGCAACCCGTCTCATCTAACAGTCTTTCAGCATCTCCCGCTCAGTAATGGATCGATCAGGACCACCAAGCACAGGAAGCCACCAACACCAACACGACTCTCCAACTCCGATCGTGACTGTGAACCCCTCCCACTAAGAGTAGGCCCTCTTATACCCTAATTCTAACTTTGCTAACTAATTGTTGCAACATTAATAACACGCTTTTCTTTCATTGGTTCATACATTTCATCTATTCATTCTTTAATCAAGTTCTCTTGGATCCAACGGGTCCTTGGATCATTTCCTTTCTCACAGTTCAAGACATGTTTCCATCCGCTTCGATCAGTACATTTGTAACTTCTTTCGATACATTCGAGAACTCTGCAGGCATTGTCCTTTCTCTTAAAATGGTTTCCCACGGTTCTTTGCTGATCACCACGACACACTATCAGTTCAATTAGGTCACATCAGCCTTGACCATTCTCGCATCCTAGCCTCTCAGCAACATCACGAGGTTAGCTTTTCTCCAACTTTTCTCCCTTGTCACGTGTTTCCCCGCACTTGCGCACTTCATTAACTGGCAGCCATTTTATATCGCCACTCGTTTATACTTAGAAGCACTATTTTGAAATAAACAAAACATAATTAAAATAGAGAAACATAGCCTTTTCGTTTCCCTCCCATCATCTACGTACCCCAATTAGTTATTACCTAGCAGAAAGCAACATTTAAGCTGTTCCTTACTTACCATCACTATTGTTTTTGCAACGACACGTTTATTTTCTATGAAGCACAAATCATGCATTTATTATAAATTAGTACGCATTTATTTTTATGTTATAATTAGACACACAGACATTCTTTAATAGATTATTCAGCACATACACTTGCGTATTACCCTTCCCCACGTACAGTGTTGATTAATACATTTAAACGAACATTTTATTAATTATTTATAAAATTTGTTAGGGGTTAAACATTTTTTATTTTCTCTGCTCCATCACTGCCCTCCATCCACCCACCGACAAGCATGGTCTGATGGCGGTGGGACCGCCACCGACGGCCTAACGGTGGCGGTCCCACCGCCATCGTAATGAGGTCCAGAGTAACAATCACAAACACACACGTATATTTACTGAAAAAGCATTGTTAAAGGGAAGTTATGGTTTAATTGCCCCTGTCCCCAATGGGTAGGATCTCTTTATCCAAAATGGTACGATTATCCCGCTCTCTGTACTATTTTACCACTATTCCTGTGGTCCTTAACCACCTTTTTTTAAAGATCTGAATTCACTGTTGCGAGAGCTGATTTGGGATTCATGCAGACATAAGGTAGCTTTGTCCAAACTCTGCCTGCCAATTGAGGAGGCCGGTCTTGGAGCACTTGAATTAGAGACCTACCTTATAGCTGCATTTATTTGGTGGGGTTCTGCTCCACAAGAGCACATTTTGTTTATAGCTGTTGCCAGATATTGCTGGTGCAGATATCTCCAGAGGTCTAAAACACCCCATCCTTAAGCACCAAAGCTAGCCATACAAGTGCTGCGCAGAGGGCGCTGCCATCATTGGGAAGTTAATTTCATGACATGGACCAATGTAGGAGTCATGAAGATTGGTCAATTATATCATCCCAGCCGTTTGATGTCCTACAGTGAGTTGCAGCTGGAGACGTTAATTCTCTCTGGTCAATTCCTAACTCGTGCAGCCTTGATCTGGGCCATACGATCTCTGAGGACCATCTGAAATGGAGCCCGACACATCCCACACACTTCAGATCCTATTGACTTGGGGAGGAGCGCGATTTATGACATCCCACCTTTATAAATTGCTCTGAAACACTAATGTTGTATTGTTAGCCGTGCTAGGGCAGTTTGGGAATCTGCTCTTGCAATAACTCTAACAGAGGCGGAATGGTCAAACGCACTTTGGTATGTTGGGGAGGTTTTCAGGAATGCACACTTTAAGTTTTTGCAGTTTAATTATTTACACCAAACATACTTATCACCTTCTAGATTACATATGATGTTTCATATAAACATGATTTTTAGGTCTCGCCTGAGCCAGCTCATGCGCTGCTCTGGCGAGACATTTAGTGAGTGGGCTTTTAAAAGTCCGACCACAGCTTTGTGTGGCATACAGAGTGCGGTTACGCGCACAGGCACGAGCAGAGGTGCCATCTGGCTTTTCTCTCGCTCGCCCAAGTGCGCGCGCCTCGCTTCAATGCCCCTCCCCCTCCCCCACCACAGAGCGCGTCTCGCAGCAAACACCAGTATCTCTGTATTTCCAACATGGCCATCAGATTCTAAGGCAGGACCCTGTGCTTTTCGCTGCAGCCTTCATTTCCGTTGCAGGAACTACCGCTTGCGACTAAGTGGCTATTCTGTTTTGCACTCCTTTCAAGGGTACTATAATGGGAAGAGCAACCGGTGTCCCTGCTCTTTCTGCAGTCAAGTTTCCTCTCGCTACAACTGTATGTGGCCCCCGCTTGAGTTGGTTGATCTGGACTCCACAAAACGTCTGACATGCCTGACTTCACTCCCCCCAAAAAAGCACCAGATACTCGCCAACAGGTCAGCACAGTCTACACTACAAATCTGTCAGCTACATTCCTGAAACTGACCAATTTAATAGACAGGCACTTATTTGGGGTCTGTACCCGGGGTCCCTGCTGCCTGTGGAGTCATGTTTCCTATGGCTAGAACTGCTCTCTCGTTGTCTGGTAAGTATGGGGTATTATTCTGTGGACTTGTTCGCTGAGGTGTTAAAAGTCCAGATTGCCGCTCTTATTTTGTCGCTTCCGACATGAGTGATGTGCTTTCAGGGTTTAGCTTCTGTACAGGGTATAAGGCTCACTCTGTGCATGTTTCTCCCCGCTCTCACTGGCAGAGTATAATCAAGCAAAAACTTTAATAGTAAAGGATTATATTGTATTTCCAACATTTGCATCCGGTGTACCTTCTGTCTATGCAGTCATGTTTCCTCTGCCTAAAACTGCTCTCTCGTTCTGTTGTGAGTAGAGGGTGTTATTGTATGGACCTGATCGCTGTGGTGTTTCAAGTCCAAACTGTCGCTATTATTTTCTCTCTTCCGACACAAGTTTTGTACTTTCGAGGTTTAGCTTCTGTAGAGGGTATAAGCCTCTACTCCTACCACCCCTACTTTCCATTGTTTTCTCCATTCTCTTTCCTTCCTATCTTTTTAAATAGGTCAAATAATCACTCCACTGCAAACAAAAAGAGTAACTAAAAAACATTCTCATTTGCAACGCCAATAGCTCTAACTTTCACTAATGCGAGACCAATTGCATTGCAAATGCTTGTTCTCCTAGGTGTGAAGGTCCAGAAGCGATGTTTATACGTATGGTGTGGTCCAGTACGACTATTAGATGTTACAGGCCTCGATAGCAGACCTACTTTCACTCTGGACAAAAAAAAACACCTGCTAGATTGTAAGATCTGTCTATGGGGCCTGATGCTGTGCCCCAAACATGCCAAAATGACTTGTACATTTTTAGACCTAACTTTGATTATAACTGAATGAACCATCACAATCAACTGGAAATCTTCACAAGCACCTGATATTTTTAAATGGAGTTGTGAACTTTCAAAATGAGAGCAGGCTGAAGAGGCCTCGATACATCTGCTGTGTCTACTACAACTGAAACCTGTGGTGCTAAGGGAATGGAGCACTATCCTGCTTCAGATGAACACTAACTCTGATGATAAGCCGCCCTGAACAGTATAGTACAATTAATCATACTCCGAGCTATATCATCACAGCCTATTACATATTCCCCACTTTTAAATCTATGACGCTAGCTGATAAAGATTGTCAGCCATAGCTGCTAGTATTAATGCTTTGTAGTGCTGTCCAGTGATAGATGTGCATCATATATATTGTGTTTATTCGCTCTTGGAAATGTTCGCTCTTCTATATGCCGCAGCCTGTGCATGTGTATATTGCCATTTCTTCAAGAAACAAGTAAAAACAAATTTAAAAAAGGGAAGTTATAGTTTTATCGATTCATAATACCCCATAATGTATGGTTAAAATACCTCTGACAATCCATTAGAGCACAGTGAAAGTGTTATGATTAGAAATACAACCGAAAACTCCAAAAATGTTATGGTTAGTTTCACAAACCATAACTCGCGGCCCAACCATGAAAGCCATAACTTTCTCAACAAATACAACAGAAATAAATATATATAAACATCTAAATTACACAATGGAAGTAGCCACTGTATAGTTATAGGCTGTAGACACTGTGTAGTTCTAGGTGAGTCAGAGTTTCCATAGAAAGAGCGTTTTTTTTTGGGGGGGGGGGTTTGCTAATAACTTTGGTGCCATTTGAGGAGTCTTCATGAAATATTACCAAAAAAGGTAAATCTACTTCAGCTCCTTCCTGGAAAGGTTTTGGGTGATCCGTCAAGCGGTGCAGAGAAAAAGGGGGCTGAACAGAATTTCAACAAATTTTACAGAAAGCTAGATCTTTACTCACAAAGCATGCTTTTTCTGACGCAGTGTAAATCTGTTCAGCAGTTTTGGAGAAATGAAGGCTCAAACTTTATAGATATATTGACAGTTAGTCCCACAGGACTCCCACGTGAAAAATGACACGCAAGGCATGAGCAAGGAAGAGCGGGATCTGTAACATAAGCAGACTGACACTCAAGGAGGGGGCAAGTAACCAGGAGGGCTGAACATGGTGACACACTGGCCAATTTAGAGAGAAAGAAAGTAGTGAGGACACACCTAGCCGGGCCCCAGCGCCTGCTTTATCTATGCGATAATGAAAGGCAGCGGTAAGCTTCCAAGAGCACATCTCTCGTGAACTTGTATCCATCCTCTTTACCCTTCCTGCCAAATTAGAGTCCACCGGGAATGAAATCGAAAACTAGAACCTAAGTATCCTGTGCCAAAGTCTAACAAGACAGGCCATGTAACTGGGGTCACGGGGTGGGGAGGGGGTTCCTGCAGGAAATGAACCATCTTAGCAATTTCTATGTGGCTGAGGCCGTGTGGGCCCCAAGCTTCCTTCCTTTGGGAGAGCAGTCTGTCACGAGGATATGCAGAGGGATCCGAGGTGTGCTGTGCGCAGTCCCTTTCAAACAATAACAGCCAGACGTGCCAGCATTTTGGACTTTCTCCCCCTGGAACGTGCTGTTCGAGGGGACATAAGTGTGCGTGGGAGCGTGCTCCGCTGAGGACAAGGTCCTGAATCCACCCTAGACAGGGACTATCGGTGTTTGAACACATGAAACTCGGTGGAACTCGACGTACGAGGCATTTCGAGTCAATTATCTCATTTTCTTTAATCTCACTGCACCCGTGACCTTTCCACTGGCCTTTCTCGGGCTCTAATCAAAGTCACTACTTTTTAATTGCATTGTAAAACGACATAACCTCTGAGCGACTTGTCATATTCTTCAAACTAGGACTGGTTTTTTTAGCAGCACAGGACTGTAGCTAGAAATCTTCGTCTAGGAAAGTGGGCCCTTCTGTTTCAAACCGGGTCTTCCTCTACTGAGGCAGTACGACTGATTTTTCATAAAAAAGCCGTGAAGCAACATTGTAATTTTTATCAGAGACACAGTAAATACATTTTTCATTTTACTTTTCACAGTAGCTCTCAGAAGCAAAGAAACTGCAGCAGGCATACAGAGGTTACAAAAAATATAACAACCGGCCGACGTGCTGCTAGCACTTGGTGACTATTAACCCACCATCAATCACCGAACACCATAGACCAGGGGTCTCCAGCCTTTTCTAGAACTAGAGCTACTTATGTTTCATGTAAGTGTTTCCGAGCTACTAATATTGTTAGTGTTGTAATAGCGACCACGCACGATAAGAATACTTTAGGGGCCAACCCATGCAAGATTACCAGCAATGATCACCTCAGTGCATCATGCCAGCACTATTGTAAAAAGATTTTTCAATTTGGAATTTCTCTGCATGGGTAATACTTGGCAGAAATAGTTGCAATGCCCCAGTCACCAGGTTAATATTAGTAATATTTCAATATTTATCACTAAAATATAAGCTTTAAATATATTTAGGAAATCCATTTTCTCCAAACGTCAGCTTATGAGTTTTGAAAAAACACACATTTTCATTCCAAAGACACACTTTTCAATTTGGGGATGCATATATTAATTTAACAAAACAAAAGTTTCTCATGTAGCATACTCTGCTGCACACAGGAGAGCTACTTCCAGGTAATTGTAGAGCTGCCATTAGTTCACGAGCTGCTTGTTGGAGAAGCCTGCGAGACAGTAACGTCCATCATGCCTTAACCTCCACTGCTTCTCTAAGCTCAGAGAACTTCCATTTCCTGTTGTCCCAAAGAAAATGGAGGCAATCTTGATGTGGAGGGAGTAGCAATTCTAGGAAGGAGAGCTGTTCAAAGCTGCCAACTTACTGTAAAACGGTGGGGGGTGTAGTGTCCGGCTGGTCATGGTCTAGTGTTTCTACAAGCCACTCCTCGAGGGCTGACTTCCACACTTACCCCACACCCAACCATCACAGGTATCACCGGTCAGGTGACCCTGTTATAAAAAGGGGCCGCCAAGAGTGTGGAACAGCGCCAAGAGGGTGGCAGCGCCGACATGAAAACGGGCCCAACCCCCACCCCCCCCTCAAAGTAGGGAAGGGCCAGTGAATGTTTATGCCCCATACCTGCATCTGCAGCCCGGAGTGAGTGGCTGCCGCCGGGAGTGACTGCCGTCAGGAAAAGAGGAGATGTCCGCCGGCATCCCAGCCGCTTGAAAGCCTGAAGAAATGAAGCCGCTCCCGGCCTTGAGTAAAGAGTCCACTGGCGATTGGCCAGTACCGCATGAACTTACCTACGGGGGAAGGGGCCATGCTCTGTTTGGTTTGCATGAAGGTAAAAAGAAGCCACTATCCCGCGCTGCGGGAGCTGTAAGGTCTGAAGGGTCAGGAGAGGCTGCCGTAGCATGCGGAAAGTGGGCGAAGCGCCACTATGACGTCATTTGCTGCATCGCACTGAGGCCCGGGAAGATTAGCAAGAATGCATGGTCTGAGTGGCGGTTTTTGGAGACTGTGCCCCGCCCGTGGGTGAAACAAGAGCGGCGCTGCCCACAGCATTGAGGAGGCTGCAGTGGGGCACTTGGTCAATGGTGGAGGCACCTGTTTATGACGGGGTAAGCTTTGTTTGTGGCCCTGCTGCTATGTCCCAGTCCTGTGGTGCAACCAGGCAGCATCAGGCCTGATTCAGTGGAGAATAGCACAACCAGAGAGAGAGAGCACCGAGCTACGTGGAATGCTGCAGCGTCACCTAGCGGTAGCTCATTGCACCACCCCAGGGCCCCGCAAGTGACTCCAGAGGAAGGCCGCCCCTACGGCGTTGAATGCCTCTGAAGACAAAGAAACATTCACCCTGCCACTCCTGCGATGTGCAAACCCTGAGACTGAAGGGGAGTAAAGTCAGAGCCTGCATAAGCTGACAGGCCCGCAACATCAGGCAAGCTAAGCCCTGAGGAAAAGTGTGGACGGCATGAGCGCCTCACACTGGGCCAAGTGAGGGAAAGTATGGCCTGCATTGCTACAGAATGAACTGCACTGCTCTAGGTAAAGGGGAGACTGGGTACCCCCGAAAAGAGCCCCTAGAGCCCCAAGCTGGCCACAGATGCTCCAGCCCACAAAAAACGTTTTGCCAAATGAGGGAAGACAATGACTATGGGAGGCCCCACAGTAAAGCGGCTGTGGCCCAGTGAACAGAGAGACTGGCCAGCAGAGATTGTCCCACATCCTCGGTGACTGCATGTCACACACATAGCACCATATAGCCAAAAGCAGCAGGAGCCCAGCAAGGTACAGTCAAGATAGTGATGCCAAGTGCCTAAGAAGGAGACAAAGAGGAAAGCAGCACGTCTGCCAGAGATGGCGCAAGAAGCATCGGCCTGAGTGAAAGTGGCTATCTGCAGTGAGAGACTGTTTGACAGTCCATGTAATGGAAGAGCTTTCAGGGGAGGAGAAGAAAGGGAAAGGAAGAGGCCGAACCAGTCGGTCACCCCCAGAACAGAATGGCCACTGTTGGCCCACCGAACGAATCACACGGAGTGGCCAACCTTGACAAGCATGCCAGCCCTTAGGCAGGACCAAGTGCCTCCATGGCATAGCCTTGAGGCGCAAGGAGTGCGTCCTCAAGTGAAGACGAAAAGGCAAAGGAGGAAAGGTGACCCTCCAGCCAGGGAGTGGTGCGCCAAGAAGATCCCTCAGGGAAGGGGCAGGACTTGTGAGAAGTCCATGAGAAGAAAGAAGGCCTGTGAGAGGTCCCTGAGACGAAGATTCAGGTCCTACAGAGAGGACATGACGCGACCAGGGAGGTCCATGTGAAAAGAAGGTCACAGCGAGAGGCCTGGTCAGGAGACAGAGAAGAAAAGTGTCAGTCTTAGGGGACCATGACCATGGAGGTCTGTGTGAAGTACACGTCACATGGAGAGGCCTGGTCTAAAGGAAGACGAGCATAACTAGGTGGCATAAGGCCACATCTGGAAGAGAAAGAAGAGAAGAAGAGAGTGGCCTGGCACCATGTCGTGGAAGAGAAGAGTGGCATGATGCCACAGTGTAAAGGAGAAGAGAGAGAGGTGTGTTACGGACCTGTCACACGGAAGATCCTGACAACCAAAGGTGTTCAAGAGGAAGGAATAAGAGCGACAAGCGTCATCACACTGAGCAAGATGTCGCCACCTGTAGCACAGGTTGTCCAGTGGTAAAACTCGTCATCATTGCCACTTGCATCATATGTCACCTAATGAGCAACACACCACCCAAGTGGAGCCGTGGAGAGTGACAAGGCGTACCTGGCGTCGTGGGAGGCTGGCCACCCAGAGACCTTCTGTTAGACCCAGTGAACCTGAAGCCTGTTAAAGACAGTATATGCAACCATTTGTACCATCCACCTTTGGGGTTGCACGAGAGACTTGGTTGTGGTCCTGTTCGAACTTCCTCAGTGACCTCAGTCGGGGGTCGAGAAGAGGCTCGGATCAATCCACACAGGCCTGTAGCAATGCAGGGGCAAGGACCTCAGGGAATTCCAGTGAGAGGGGAATCCTCACAAGAGAGATGGGTCTGCAGCCGCTCCAGAGCGGGCAGCAGGAAGTACTAAGGTCGCGGACAGAGTTTGGTTATCCAAAGACTATCTAACAGATGCCTTTGCCCCGGAGTTCTGATGGCATGAGCACACAGACCCTGAGACAACCACCCTTGCGGCGGAATGAGTGACTTGTATCCTGTAGGCGGTTCCCAATTGGCCACTTTGCGCGGCCTGGGAGACTTACCTCACAGTCCAGACAGTCCAGTGGAAGCCCGGCAAAAAAGGGCCTCAAAGAAAGTTCTGTGAGAGAGGAGTCCTGGCACGAGAGGGAAGTCAGAAGGTCATCCACCATCGGGTACCGGGAAGCAACACGGCAGTCGAGGAAGACTTTCAACCACTGCAGTGTCGTCCTCATCTTTGCAAGTTGTCCTTCCCTGGAGACAGGGCGTTTTTGAAAATATCTCTGCAGCAGACTCCACCACTGCTGCTCTAGATGCACCATCACAGTGAACTTTGTAAATAGACTCCAACACCGTGAGACCAGGCGGGAAAGGACCAAGAGTGTCCAGGTGGACTGTAACCTTATGGACAGGCAATTGAGAGTTCTGGACTTCATCCACACTCCCATTCGTGTCCAGGGTAGTCTGGTTGAATTACGGAGGTGTGCCGTGATGCCGGGTGCTCCCAGCTGCACCTGTTCACTCATCCTGTCCGGCAATCAACCTGAAGAGACTCAGTGGTGTTTTTGGTTTGTTGTTTTGTTCTCACCCACAGGTTGGACTCGCTATCTGTCTTCAATAAAGTTTGGGAGGGATGTAGTGACCAGCTGGTCACGGTCTAGTGTTTCTACACTATGTGTTTCCACCAGCCAATCCTTGGGGACTGGCTTCCACACTCACCCCACACCCATCCATCACAGGTGTCACAAGTCAGGTGACCCTGCTAATACACGGGGCACGTGCACTGTGCCAGTTCCAGACACTATATCCATGTGTCACTGTCCTTTGTATAGTTGCATGAGGGCCTAGGGCACTAACCATTACACAGGGGATCTGGCCTAATGGTCAGAGCTGCCAACTTTAGAGCTAGGGAACCAGGTTCGAGTCTCGGCTTTGGATCAACATCCTGTGATCTGGGCAAATCACTTAATCTTGATGTGCCTAACAAAAACCATGAGTGCTCATGTAAAGTGCTCCATTACCTTCGGGTCGAGTTCATGCTATATAAACTGCAAGAAACAATACACTGCAGCACCTCTCTCTCACACTTCTTCATCCATCATACTACTAAGCGTTGTGTCACATAAAACGATATCCACAACTCTGTGGCCATCACACAAAACAAGAAAACAGTTCCCACATAGGATGAAAATAAAGACAACACACTTCCAACCATACACAGCGTAACATGCTACCCACGTAGGTAAGCACTTCAGCCCACCAGATGGGAGGAGCAAGAGCTAGATAAATGTTGCAATACTCTACAATATGCACTCTCGAGGCCTAATAAAATAATGTACCTCCCTCTCAGAAAAATGTCTCTTAAAAGGTGTATTCCTTCAAACTCAAAGTGATTGGAAATTATATGTTGATTAAAAACCTTCAGCCATTTAATGTTTTAATAAAACAAGAATAAATTGGTATGAAATCGTTCTGTGGCTATAACAATTAGCATTATTGTCCCTTTGGAGAACAGTTCCAAGAATCTTTGTGGATAAAAACTGCATTTTCATGGGAAAACATAAAAGAAATATGCTGAACAGGTTTACTTCAATTGAATATGAAACTCTTGCACTGCATAGAGACCACACTGAGTGCAAGTTATTATTATGGGTGTGTGAAATTTGCGTAACTTGCTTTTCTGGAATTATGTGAAAGTTTAGGAAAATTATGCAAAGTTGTGTGTAATAACACAAAATTCAAATCGTCATTTAGCGCTATATTTTAGCTTAAAATGCGTCCCTGGTCAATTTTAGGCTTGACACATTTCACACAAAAAAAGCACGAATAATACAACTGCTGCAAGCAACAGACAATCTTGTGCTGGTTGTTCATATTGTTAACCTGCTACAATTGGGCCACCGATGGTGGCATATCAACGTGACGTGGCATAAAGATGGAGTGCCTTAATTTTGGGAAATTCGTGCAACAATTGTAACATAAAATTCCCAAAATTGGGCCAAATACACCGGCATCATTTACATTTCACCTGGGCCTAGTTATTATTCCCAAGGAATTGAAATCAGACCACTAAGGATTATTTCATAAAAGAAAGAAGAGGAAGGGAGCTTTACCTTTCTGTAACATAGACCTTGAATGATCCTAAAACTGCATGATCTCCATCCTCTGTAATTTTGAGGAAACCCTGTCCTGATACTGTTTGTATATGGCCCTGCTGATGCTGAGTCTGAAAGTGCCTAAGGCATCAATGGTAAGATTATACTATTGAATATTACCCCCCAGAATATTGTGGTACAAGAATATCGAGGACAGAAAAGCCATGAACAAAACATTGGTAAGTGCATATAGGGAAGTATAGATTTACTATTTCTTACTCCCCATCTACGTACCTTGAAAATATGTACTGCGTTCATACATATATGTGGAGTTAGGTATACAAAATCTATACTTACCTGTCAATATTTTTGTTAGACATTTTGCCCTCGATATAGTGTCCTATCATTATTCTGGGTCGATATTCAGGGTTTGCACCCCTTGGTAGCCAGGACTGAATAACCTAACTCTGCCTTTCTCATCCTCACTAAATCCTCTAGAGATTCTGATTCTTTCCATTTAGTTTTTCAGCCACATCAAGTGAAGTAAAGAAATCCATGTACTTTTTAATGAAGAACTCACTCAATATTTTCTTGTTGCTTTGTTACCTAGTTCTTTTCTCACCACATTGTGAGGTTTTGGACCTAAATTAAGGACCATTTTTTTCTATGTTTACTGCTAATGATGCATTTGCATTTCTATGATTGTAAATTGCCCTCCAAGCCCATTCTGTCAGCATGGACATATTTAGTTATTTTTTCACCTACAAAATCTTCCTCTGATAGATAAAAAATATTGTTGCATGGTCCACCATATACAGATCCAAAATCTAGTCACATTGTCCGTTGTATTCAGGACTCTCCCTGGAACATATTGAGTGATATACCTTAAAACTATTTAGAAGGAAAATCCCTAGCCTACCAAAAGCACTCAGTGGCACACTAATAGAAGATTGTGCCTGATACAAATGCCACGAGACAATACCAATAATAATGCAGGGTACTTTATTCAGTCCATGTCGATTCATCAATGAAGGTAGCACACTTGAGAGCCAAGTCTGGGTTTACTTCATTTTAAGGTAACTTGACAGGGTAAGATAATTCAGATAGATATTTTCAGCTCTCATCCCTTTCAAAGGGTTTCCTAAGCCCTATGCCTAAGCACTCCAGCAAGGGGAACGAGAACTCATTCTTTGGATCTGGAATGCAAAACTCCCACTTGAATTAACAACCTTAGGCAAAGACAATAGTTCTGGTGTTGGCTGCATGCCTATTGCCTTTGGCAATGATTTTTTAAATACTTCTTGAAAGGTTTTATTACAAAAACATTTTTTTTTAAAAGTCTGCTCCTTTGTGCAAATGCATGCCGACACACTGGCAGCAGTCTTTGGATTTTTTGCATTAACGTTTCAGAAAAATAACCAAAGATGGCTGTCCTTGCGTGCGCATGTGTGTACCTACACACTCACAGGTGGCTATTTTGGAATGAGTTGAAAGTCCTTTCAAAGAAGTCCACTGTTGTGTGTGCATATGCACCAATGCGCACACATGGGCAGATATTTTGGAGTGAGTTGAAAACCCATTGCAGGAAAGTAGGATCTGCTTCTATGGTTACCGCCACTTTTTGCCTGGCGCTAAGCTGTATTTGACTAGTCTGACTAGGATCCTGCTAATCAGGACCACAGTCTATCTGCTTTCTCCCTAAATTGTTATGTTCAGTACTTAGGTACATTCCAGATTGGATACTGGGGTACCCTTATAAGTCCCTAGTATATGGTACCCATGTACCCAGGGCATAGGTATCCCAGAGGTCCCACATGGGCTGAGGCATGCATTATGCCACCCGTGGGAGACCATTCAAAATGGAACTACAGGCTTGCCATTGCAGCCTGTGTAAGCTGGTGCTTGCACCACTTACTAAAGATATAGGTTTCCTATATCTAGGGTCAGTGTACTTAAAACCTGTAAGTCACCCCTATAGCAGGCCTTTGCAATCCTGAAGGCAGGGTGCTTGGTTCTAAGTGAGAGGGTGCCTCTGCATGAGCAGGACACCCCTACAGCCTACGGAGTCTATTCTCCCGGGTTGTCAGTGTAGCAACCATATACTATATAGAGGGGCACCGCATAATTACGCGATGACCATCTCGAAACTGGCTGCAACGAATCCTGTCATGTTTGGTATCAAACATGGTGGAATCATACCCCCACACCATAAATGGTGTGGGAGGTATGATTCCAAGCACTGGAAGAGCCCTCCGTTAGGCTCTCAGTGTTCCCGGTACCAGCGTTCTTGACCCGGACAGCACAAAAATGTTGCTGCCGACCAGAGACACGATTCTGTCCTCCTGCTGCTGAGCCAAGCTCGAGCAGGGGAAGGCAGAACAATAGGCATCCTGTCCCAGGGAGGTGTGACCACCTCCCAGACAGGATTTAGTGTATTGGGGCAGGGTGGGTGTGCTTGCCAGTGCCACTCAGTCTGCATGAGGGGCACATTTGGTGTCCCCGTGCATAGTCCAGTTCAAACCAGTCCTGGGAGCCGTTGGCTCCCGCTCTGGCGCGAAACTGGACAAAGGACATGGGAGTAACCTCCCCCCTGTCCAGACCCTTCCCTGCGAGGGTCCCCTGAATCGTCCCAACCCTTTCCCCATGGAAGATTCAGATCAGACACCACTTGTTCTTCTACCGTCTGGGCACTCTGGACTTCGTTTGGGCTCGACTTCTTCTCCCTTCCAGTCTGCTGCATTGTCTGTGCCTGTGCACCATACAGGAACCTTCCAAGACCTGTGGGCATCAAAGACACCTGAAGGAATCTCGCTTGGGGTGAAGGTGTCACTCCCCTGCATTCGCAGGCACCGTAACTAAGTCGACTGGTCTGCTGATCCTGAGCTCCTCCGGACTCCGTAGGGTATGCAAAACAGGTGATGGTTTTCCACTGCTCACTAGGCCTGCCCTGCCCTCTCACCAAGTTTGAGGCCAGTATCCCTCGTGGGGGTTGCAATAACAGAACCCTTTTGCACCGTGTCAACTTGCAGTTTCAAAGGGTTGTTCCTTCCTTCCAAGATCTTCAGGCTCCAAGTAGCCCCAACCTCGAGCACCTCCAGTGACCAGAATCTTCAGTCACACTGCAATCGTGTGCATCGTGGCCTGCATCTTTTGGTGAGATGCTTGAGGTTCTCTCGCGACTTCAGTGCCTCTGGCTTGTGGGTCCATTTGAGGGTCACCTTTGTTTCTTTTGGTCTCCCCTGATTGCTCGGGCCTGCCCTGACTCCCCTGCTTGTGGTGAGTCCCCTGGACCTTGCTGGTCCCGATGTTGCTCCTTCTTCACTTCCTGCTTTGGTTGCATTTGCCAAGGTTTGTTGGTGTTCCCGCCAGACACCGACCCCTCAGCACTCAACATCCTTCGTGGGACAGCTCATGCACGGCTCCTGGTCCTCCTCAGCGTCATCTGGTCCTCACAGCTGCAGAGTCAAGGTCATCGACATTCACCCTGCAACACCCAACATCAGAGGGCATTCGTCTTCCTAGTCTCCTGAGTGACATAGACTCTGTTCCCTCTGTTTGCAGGTACCTCTCATCTAGAATCCACCTTCGGATTCCACCGGACACTTTTCTCCTTCTTCAGTAGCGTTACTTTCCTGAAGTCCTCCATTGGGTTCGACTGCGGTTTCCGACACCAGCTCCCTGGTGTAGGTAACGTGGGTACTAGGGTATCCACGGGTGGAGTGGCTCTCTGACCTTCTGTCTTCCCCGGGGTTTCTTCAAGGTCCACTGGGAAGGCTCCTTAATCCTTAAATCCAACCACGACTTACACGTAGAGTTGTACGGAGCACACAGTCGTGTTTCCACACTGCACACGCTCTCCGTGGGGTTCCTAGTCACTCACCTTGGGTGGTTGTTTGGGTCCTCAGCACTTCTACGTCCTCTCAACATCGTCTTGACCCGATCGTGGTTCTTATAACACTTTCTTAGTATATGGTTTGGTACCCCCCTAGGGCCCACTGTGTATTCTGTGCTATTTACTGTATTTCTATGCAAAGTATTGTGTGCATTGTGTTTATCTCCGTGTAGGAGATATCTAAACGTATTAGAGAGTATTATATAATAAATACACATTTTTATAAATACTTTGTGTGGTTCTTTTTCACTTAATCTATACTATAAGATTGCATTCTGGTAAAACAAGCTGCTTTACATTCCTTCTGGACTAAGCCTGAAGGCTGCTCTCCACAGCTACCACTTAGAGAGCTATCTAAGGTTGTCTAAGACCTCTTAAATCACCATAAGGTTTGTCTGGACTGGTGCAAGGTGCCCACTTATATTAGTGGACATCTTATACCAGGCCAGCTTCTCACACCCATTTTAAAAAATGGCGGTTGTGAGCAGTGCATGCGTGAGATGCGAACAACTGCAAGTAGGGGCAAAGACCTGGTAGCAGCATTTGGGGAGTTGCCAGGTCCTTTAAAAGAACAAGCATTGGCATAGCCAATAGGTCTCGCTTTTGGGACCTTATAAGTATTTGGTTATGCAGCACAATATCCTTGGTGCAACAACATCAACTGTTGCATGACTAAACACTTATAAGATTCCAAAGGCGAGACCTATTGGCTATGCCAATGCTTGTTTAATTTGTCGTTTCTTTACATTTAGCAAGAGCAATTGTAACATTTTGAAAGGAAACCTCACCGATATCACTCTAAAATGTCGCCCCTGTTGAGTCATAGGCCATGTATAGTCACATCCTGTGATGTCATCCAGTCGGTTTCAAAGCACACAGGATATCACTCCTAATGAAACTAGTAATTTTGGTGCAGTAGTTATGGCAGTCTAGAGTGAAACAGACAGATTGGACAGAAGTCTACTTTTGGGGAGGCTGTCTGAGGGAAGAGACTCTTGCGTAGAGCGAGGCTGCCATCTCCGAAGCATAAAGAAAAGACTGGCCAAGGTCTAAACTAGCAGTCTGGATGGAACTCGGGAGCGAAGCAATGGACAGCCTTTACGAAAGGCAGCTTAAAGTGAGACAGACAAACAAACCCTGAAGAGACAGAGGCTTTAAGTGCGACACAATGCGCAGAAGTAATTGCCGAGGAGGAGGGCGGCAGTCTAGCGGTCAGACAGTCTGTGGTTACGCTCACAGAGAGACGGGCAGTCTGAGGTGAGACACCAGGACTGCTCGCGCAGAATTAGGACATCAAGCACCCTTTGTGCTCGAAGTAAAAACCCAGATGTGCGCCTGCTCAGATACAAGCCGGAACAACAGTGTGTCAACCAGACTCGAGCAGTGTGTACCAGTGTACAGTGAGCAACCAACACCGTTGTGTGGGCCCCATTTGACCCATACAACCGAAGAACAAAGTATGCGCAGAAAAGACAAAGGGTACCGACATAGAACTTTTAGGTGGGCATTCTATACTATTTTATATGATGTCAGGGTCTAGGTTCCGACTGGCTGCACGTTGTGCCCAGAGACATTGCCGCCACTGCACAGATAGCTAGATACAAGCCGCTCTCACGTTCACATCAAAGGAAGTCCTCAAGCCCCAGGGGGACTCCAGCGCTCCTCTGCTCAATAAAACTGACCTCCTATACAGGAGTCATCACAGCATGGGTGATCTCTGGCACTGGAATGATAGTAGTCAATGGTACTGGCTTTATCGGCCTCTCAAGGATAAAAGGCTGAATGAACCCCGACAAGATTCAGAGCTATGATCTGCATATTACTCAAAGATCTCTACAGAGCCGCTCAACCCACTGGGCTATTTAATATCTGGTAAGGCTCAACTCCTCTACTTTCTGACTACTAGTCGCCAAGTTCTGGAACTTACTACCAGCCAACATCTAGGACCATATACTCTTCAGAAAACAGTTGAAAACATGGTTATTCCCAAGATGCCTACATCATTCCAATATACCTACATCACTCCACAACCCAAGGTCAGATTCCAGAAAGATAATTGATCCTTCAAGTTCAATTTACAGCTTATAGACAACAAGCCCACTACTTTCTATATCCATGCAAGGTAAGAATGGCTACCCTATAGTTAGCCTGGATATTATATAGAAAAGTCAGTTCACATGTAATACCAATACTAATACCATAACACTCTGCAATCGGCAGCCAACTATAGCTTAATCCTCTTTCACTCGAAAAAGCATATCTGCTACAGGTCCCATCACCAACTTAATGAACAGACATGGAATAACTGAAGAGATCCACCACATAAGGCTGGCCAATGTGGGGACTCTAATCTAGTCCACAACTGCAGGTCCCAACTAGCGACACATTATGACTGCTTCTTCACTTCTCGCAATGACATTCAGATATAGGAGGAAAGTAACAAAGCCCATCCCAGCATATCTCCCCACATTTTCTCTCTCCAACCAATGTCTGCTCAGGATTATAAACTAAAAGTATAGGGTTGAACAACCCAGGGCAGTAACCAGCTAAGCAGTCTATGGTTATATGAAATACCATAAAAAGACCTGAAGAGCTGCCAGCCTACTGAAAACCATAATGCACTTCTCTCTCATGCCTCTTCATCCACCACACTGCGAAGCACTACGTCACATGGCATAAAAACCACACTTCTCTGGTCATCATGCACGATGTGGAAATACTTCTCACATAGGATTTTTAAAAAAAGACAACATTCTTCCAATCACACCCCGTACCCCGTACCCGACGTAGCTTGTTGTCCATGTAGGCAAGCAATTCAGTGCCCCAGATATGGCTAGAAAGCATTATATAAATGCTGCAATTCAATACAACGAAACATCTGCATTGCCATTAGAGCCCCACCCTACAACCAGCCACAGAAAAAGTAAACAAATGTATTATAGGACTAAAACCAGAATAATTGAATCTCTAAGCCAAGGGTTTTTAGGAAGCCAGGGTATATAGGCGCTCTGCTAGATAACGCAAATTCGAATATCAGTGACGTTACTTGGTGCTGCTAGGAGAGGGGATAAGCCCTATAACCCCACCATTTGAGTGAGGGAGAGTCCCTCACAGTTAACACAATCCTAACGAGACCTAGGCACACAATAAGATAATAAACAGTATGTAAAGTTTGTTACAAAAAGTCCAATTCAATCAAAGAATTCCATAATCATGCTGCAATCTCGTTGTCGTATCTTTAATTCGTTTTTCATTGAGCCACAACAGAAACCAGCCGACACGTGTTTCGTCGCATGTGGAATGTAATTCCGCGACTTCCTCAGGGCTGAATAACGCAGTTTATACTCCTTGTACTCGCGCTGCCGGTGATAATTCCAACCCGGCTGGGCTAGGCAGTAACGGTGGTCAATTCTTATAAAAGAACGCCACGTTGCCGGTGAAGTAGTCACTGGCTAACTAGAAAGATCCTAATGTGCTGGACTCAAGGTATCAGTGGTAAACATAGTAATGCTAAGTATTAAAATCGAGGTGCCGTGAGGGGGATCATAAGTAAAACGGCAAACCCATGTCTTGGGAAATTAGAAGCGTGTGTGCTCTCGTCTCCTCACGGCAATCGTCTGTGTTCCGGGTTGTGTTTTACTACGTTTACCGCATTCTATAAAAATAAATCATGCCAGCCTGTAACAACAATTACACAAAATCATAAAAATGCAATCAATTTCCTAACTACACCATTCGGCCACTGCCTGCAGCTTTCTTGTTGCAATGCAAACATGACTCTTTTACCAAGTTACTTTTCAGGACCTGTGTGTTTCCCCACCCAAAGGCATGCAACGAAAGGAGAAGTAGCTATGATTAGTTGATGCAAGCACCATAAGTTGCCAGGAACTTCTCTCTCTGAATTACAAGAACTATGAGCGTGCAGTAAATGAAAAACACTCCTTTAAACTGAGAATCTGTTGGGAGTGTGCCCAAGCAGTGGTCAAGATAGGCAATGAAAGAGGCAGTGTTGACAGCCGCAGGCAAAATGAAGGATGCAAGCAGAGGGCAGTAAAATTCATCTGTTTCCAGGCTTTTATAGACTCGCCAAACAAAAACGGCAAAAATTGAAGGCAGATAAGGAATTTTTCCACTCAATGTTACAGCATCCTTGTGGCATCCAGCCAGGCTGACAGTGAGAAGGGGTGGCAAGATACATGTCTTTACCCAGGTAGAGGCATTCGCATGGGGTGATGGCACGGCTGATCAAGGTTGACTGGCACATTTTTCGTTGCTGTTCATTGCTAGGCTGCTCCATTTCTGGCTAGAGATGCCTGTGACTTGATTTGGGATTTAGAGAGGTTCCCCCCTTCGCATAAGAAAATTGTTCTAGTATGGTATTTTAATTTGTTTTATATAGCACTTACTACCCATGATGAGGCGCTATATAAAGTGTTTACAGTGAGAAGCAGAATACTCTGCAACCGAAGGTTAGTGGTTAAATCCAAGGTTTAGTCTTGTACTCTCAGGGAAATCATTCTAGGCATTTACATTCAATTTCTTCTATGGTATATTCGACTACTAGGGGCTTTCTGGAATAATGCAAGTTAATAGGTGGGATTAATATAGAGCTAGAACTAGTCAGGTATTCTTGGGTTTAAGGAAATGAGAGGTTGATCTATGAACAGAGTCACGGAATTATGCGATTGTGCGGCCGCTGCGTTTTTCGCATAGTTATGGATTTGCCACATAATCCATCAAGTGCTGCATAAGCTGAAGATTTACCCAAAACATTGTTTCTAGCTCAAACGGTTCAAAAGTTACTAAATACGCAGCAACACATGTTACTGCGCAGTGGAAGGTTCTTTGCCCTTCTGTTGCTTATTGCTATATTTAGATGTTAATGTGGCACCAGTGAGGTGCAACCTATGCCCAGGCAGCGTTAATAAGTGTCAAAATGACAAAATAAGGAGAAAATACTATCACAAAATGTGCTGCATTATTTGCCTTTTCTTGCTGCATAATTTAGTCACACCTTGCCGGAAAATGTGGCCCTTCCCTGCCGCATAATTACAATGGCCCCGTCTATGAATATGGGATGGAGGCAGTTCGCAGAGATACACAACAGGAAGTTAAGGCAAATAGCTAGAAATCTCCCACTTCTTCCTCCTCTCTCTTCCCGTCCTAATTACGGGTAGTGGGACCCTTAGTCTGCATAATACGTTTGAAATAGGAGGTTTTTCCCCCCTAAATAGGGCATTATATTACATGTATGTCCTATCGCGAGATAACAAGCGTTTAATTGTAGAACTGCATTTAATTCTTCTGTTTTCTTCCTTAAAATATTAAATGAGACTTTACAATGGTGCCCTCTAGCTATGTTGTTTTTGTAAACGGATACCACCCATAAGACGGATGAGCATACAGGCGTCAACCAAGACAACCCTATTCCCCACGCTAACAAACACAGAGATGGTATAATCTAATAAACAAAATATTTTTAAATCTGAGAGAAAAATGAAGAGTATATCTGAATAATGAGTTCAGAGAAACACGGTCGCAAAAAACAGTTGCTTTGAATTGGTGGGAGTTGCATTATGTAAAAAAATACAAGGGACAGGGCGCAACTCCACAATAAGGACTCCAAAGGGGTAAAGAAGGAAGGCGCAGATAATAGAAGCTAGGGGCAAGGAAAAGAAGTAAAGGCAAAGCACTGTTTACCAGTCCTATCGCCTGTCACCTCAGACTCACCAGCTTGGTGGCACGGTAGGGTCCGGGTCCAATAATCTTATGCTCCATGGCTTCCCAGCGCTGTAAGCGCCCCTAACCCCCGTAGTTGCCCCTGTGGGCCTTCCCATGAAGCGGAGCGCACAGTCCCCGCTGCACCCCGGAGACGGTCACCAACACCAAAGGCACTTCCCTACAGTAGCAGTGGTGCCAGTTTGAATCAAGTGCCTGTAGAATGCAGAACGCTCATTGGTTGCCTTGGCGACCACGTGACCAATATACCTCCATTCATGGAGGTGTTTCTCCCAGGGTGAATTAGTTCACCGAAGAGACGCGACACTCTAGTCTTTCTTCTATTTTTACTGCAGTATATGTGTGTTTTTTTCAGTGTGTGTGTTTTTTACGAGCTGGGCAGCGCAAGTGCGGTATGCTTTTAGTGCAGGTGCCTACAAGCTGGACGTACGAATTACGATCCTGTTTCGCTTGTTTGAACTTTAATAATTTGTATTCTCTACAATACATCAGGGTTTTATTTCATAGAGCGAGTAAGTGAAATATATATGTTGCCCTATATATACTTCTAAATATTTTAGGTGGCCTTTATTTTGAGGACTGTCACTATGGTGAACCGTAATTGTCCTATTCGGGAGGAGACAACATGGATTTATTTTCGAAGGGCAGCCTATATTTAGGCTGAGTGGAATACATCATGTCACCAATCCTTTTAACAAATACAATTTGAAATAATTGTATTTGCATTTCTATAGTGTTTCGTACATCCCTCATTCGTAGGCGTCGAAGTGCACTATCAGACAGGGTAGTGCTTCGCTGGAAGCATTTTGTAAACATGGCAGCTTCTTAAAACAAGAGAGGAGCGGGGGCGAGCGAGCGCGGCAGCCTGCAGAGCTGACCAGACGCTCGTGCGTCGTGGCCTTTGCCTGCGATTACGCGCGCGGCAGACATGTGTTTCCAATTATTGCGCCCGCGTCTGGGCACGATAATTGGAAACACATGTCTGCCACGCGCGTAACCGCAGGTAAAAGGCCACGACGCACGAGCGTGTGGTCAGCTTTCGAAACCCCCTAACATAAAGTCTTCGCCTAGCAGCGCTTGCGCGCTACTCGAGGCTCGACCTAAAAACAAAAAATGAATAAAAAAATCAAATAAAAAGGCACAATTACCCACAACTACTTTCTCTGTGGGAGACAACATTGTGCTGCTGCATCTGTGCGCATATTGGCAAAATTTTCCAGGAGAGCAGCAGTTGGTTCAATAGTTTCTCGTCGAAGACCAACAGCGTTTGACGATTTGTAGGCTCAGGCTGATTATTTCATCATTCTCATGTTTGAACGTGGCACAGACATATATTCGTTCATCTGCAGTTTAGCACATTACATTAAGTATGTACCGTTCATGATCTGTTTTGACATAGTGATCAAAAAGCTCAAATAGGCACTCCATTACACATCATTTGAATTTATTACTGTGGATAAATTAGGAATAGATTCCCAAAGTCATCCTTCGCCAAATGGACATATAGATTGCATGCAAGAACATCAGAGTACTTCTCCACTGTGGCACACACATAGGTCTCATATTTTCAAAGATATTTCTCCCACCACGGAGCCAGTGTCTGAATATCAGACATGCCGAATGGGGGAGGCCCGAGGAATATTACATAATGCTTTGTACTGTCATCTGATATTGCAGTGAAGCAGAAGGCAGACCAGCTGGGAGTAGAGCTTGGAAGGGTGAAAAAATCGTCAATGACAATTTAGGTTGCATTTGAGCTCTGAAGCAGCGTATGTCCTCCACAGCCAAGTCAGAATATAAATACCCAGGCTAATAGGTGCTGCACGAGCTAGTCATGGTGAGAAAGATGGAAATAATCCATTTGCATGAACAACACTATTTTTGGTAGGACTGCACTGGTGAAGGATTGCAGGGATAAATTTACCGGAGGACGTTTAAAGATGGCTGCTGTGGCATCTACCTGAATTCAGGAAATGATGATCAGAGTCCAAAGTCGCTTACTCACGCTAGACATCTTGCTGGGTCTTGCTCACAGTAGAGGCCCGTGGAGGGAGTTCCATGGGGCGGTGAGGCGGGCGGGGAGGGCAGGGTGGGGGGTAGTAAACACCGGAATATGGATGAACGGAGGTAAGTAAACAATTAAATAAATAAAACGAATTTCGTTGCGTGCGCTGCATCGCAAAATGCGATGCAGCGCGCGCAACAAAATTTGTTTTATTTATTTGTTTACTTACCTCCGTTCATCCATATTCCGCTGTTTACTACCCCCCACCCTGCCCTCCCCCTGCCCCGCCTCACCGCCCCACGGAACTCCCTCCACGGGCCGCTACTGCTTGCTCAGCTGCATGCATGCATGCACCTACAAAATGGCGCAGGCGCCTTTTTTTCTTTTTAGTTAACAATCCGAGTTGAATTGGAAACTAAAAAGAAGAAAATAAAGCACACAGGTGTTTTTTTTTTTTTTATTGAGCAGAGGGGCGAGAATGGCAGCAATAGGGGGTGAAGCAACATGTGGGGGGAAATGTATGTGTAAGCAACATGGTGTAGGCTGTGGGGGAAACGAAGATGGAAGCAATACAGGGGAGGGTGGGGGAGCAGACACAAAAGCAACACCGGGAGGGAGAAATGGACACAAAAGCAGCTCGGGGTCGATGGGATGGGGAAGCAGCATGGAGGGCATAAGTTTGGGGTTAGGAGGAGAAGCACGTGGGCAAGTGCAACAGGGAGAGACAGGCAACAGACAGCAACACGGGGAGAGAAGTACCTGAGGGAGACAGCTCAAAAACACATGCACTCTCATGGAGTGCTCAGCACAAAAGAAAAAAGTAGTGCTTGAAAAGCAAGCAAAGAAAGCAGAGACGCCAGCCAATCAAAGCGATGGTAAAGTGTTACTGCTCTATGAGAGGGACAAACACAAAATGAACAAGCTGGGGCACAAATAAGAAGTAGGCTAATGAAAGTGGCAAGGAAAGCCAACTAATGGTAAGCAATGGGTGGGCTCCGAGCCCCTCTATGTTCATGGTAATACACTATATTCCTTGCAGCAGACAGCACATGTTATACCTAGTAGGCTCGACCAAAAAACGACAAAATAATGAAATAATACTATCACAAAATGTGCCTTAATATGCCACATAATTTGACTTGCCACATCATTTAGTCAACCCTGCCACAGAAATTGGTCCTCCCCTGCTGCATAATTCCAATAGCCATGCACATATCTAGACCCTACACATAGGGTCATGGAGGGGCAGGCCAAAAGTGAGACTGTGCACTGAACTGTTTGTACCTAATGAGTCACACCTAAGGAGCCTCAACTAAGGACCCAATGGGATTAACGCATTCACGAGAGCTAATGCAGAAATCAAAGTGACAATGTTGTTCCACCCATCCAGTGCCAGATTAGCCATTTGAAGCTTCTGCAAACGAAACTAGTACCTCCATAATTGGTGGCAAAGTAGCTGCCTGGTGTCACCTTGATAAGATATTGGCCCTAGCTCGGCTCGGGCAATGGCCTCTCCTGGAGTGACATAGTGTCTATCTGTCTCCACAGCCTTCAGTTACACCAGACTGCAGTGCAGCTTCTCAATATCTCATTGATGCAGAGGCCGTTCTCTTCAATCTCCTCGATGACCCGAGCTCTAGCAGAATAAATAATAAAAGGATATGCATAACAACCACACAAAAGACACCGCCACACATCACCACCCCCTGTGCATCATGAGAGCTTGTTGTGGCGAAGGATAATTATAGCTCTGCGGCATCCTGCAGCCATAGAGTAGGAAGAGGGAGGGGGAGCGGGCAGGCAGGCGCGCCATCGCGAGACTAGACGTCACAATGAACGTAATCACACTGTGGACGTGGCAGGCGTGGCACTGTGTGTGTGTGGTTAGGTGTTTCTGTTTTTGGCTAGTGATAATGCGTGTGTGGGATTTGTGTCTGTGCGTGATTGCAAGAGAGAGAGAATTGGCACGTCAATGCCGGTGGTAAATGAAATGCAGGCAGATAGTGTGCATTATAGGAGGCTATGTTGACCAGGTAGGTCGCTCCCCCACCACACAGCTCCGCCTGTGCTGTCTGCCCGCTGCTCCTGTAGGTAAGATCGCCCTCCGCTTGTGGCCCCGGTGCCAGTTTTGTCTGCTTGTCTCCCCTTTTCCTTTCTGTGCCCCTCGCTGCCCCACTGTTGTTGTGCCCGTGATTTACCTGCTCTCCCCCCGTTTTTCCTTCTGTGCCCCTCGCTGCCCCACTGTTGTTGTGCCCGTGATTTGCCTGCTCTCCCCCCGTTTTTCCTTCTGTGCCCCTCGCTGCCCCACTGTTGTTGTGCCCGTGATTTGCCTGCTCTCCCCCCGTTTTTCCTTCTGTGCCCCTCGCTGCCCCACTGTTGTTGTGCCCGTGATTTACCTGCTCTCCCCCCCGTTTTCCTTCTGTGCCCCTCGCTGCCCCACTGTTGTTGTGCCCGTGATTTACCTGCTCTCCCCCCCGTTTTTCCTTCTGTGCCCCTCGCTGCCCCACTGTTGTTGTGCCCGTGATTTACCTGCTCTCCCCCCGTTTTCCTTCTGTGCCCCTCGCTGCCCCACTGTTGTTGTGCCCGTGATTTACCTGCTCTCCCCCCGTTTTCCTTCTGTGCCCCTCGCTGCCCCACTGTTGTTGTGCCCGTGATTTACCTGCTCTCCCCCCGTTTTTCCTTCTGTGCCCCTCGCTGCCCCACTGTTGTTGTGCCCGTGATTTACCTGCTCTCCCCCGTTTTTCCTTCTGTGCCCCTCGCTGCCCCACTGTTGTTGTGCCCGTGATTTACCTGCTCTCCCCCCGTTTTCCTTCTGTGCCCCTCGCTGCCCCACTGTTGTTGTGCCCGTGATTTACCTGCTCTCCCCCGTTTTTCCTTCTGTGCCCCTCGCTGCCCCACTGTTGTTGTGCCCGTGATTTACCTGCTCTCCCCCGTTTTTCCTTCTGTGCCCCTCGCTGCCCCACTGTTGTTGTGCCCGTGATTTACCTGCTCTCCCCCCGTTTTTCCTTCTGTGCCCCTCGCTGCCCCACTGTTGTTGTGCCCGTGATTTACCTGCTCTCCCCCGTTTTTCCTTCTGTGCCCCTCGCTGCCCCACTGTTGTTGTGCCCGTGATTTACCTGCTCTCCCCCCGTTTTTCCTTCTGTGCCCCTCGCTGCCCCACTGTTGTTGTGCCCGTGATTTACCTGCTCTCCCCCCGTTTTTCCTTCTGTGCCCCTCGCTGCCTATCGCCATTCCCGCCGCTGCGTCCCTGCGGCCCCGCCCCCTGACTGCCCATTCGCTGCCCCTGCCTCCCGCCTCCCAGCTGCTCCTCCCTCCCACCTCCCCATAAATGGCGGCCGCTGCACGGCCGCGCAGCGGACGTGCGCAGCGGGCGCGCCGCTGGCGCGCCGAAGGCGCGCCTAAGGCAAGCCCGTCTGCGCCCGTCCGCGACTGGACCGCGCCCAGCGCCAGAACCCCTGGATCCCACCGATGCAACACCACTCGACGGACCTACGACGCCGCCACACTCACCGCACTCAATGCCGGCCGGAACCCTGCCTGCTACCGAGCGTCACCGAGACGCACCCACGGACCCTTCACCTGCCAAACCTGCCGGTTCACCTGCCCCCTGACGTGCACCACCTCCGCCAAGTCGAGCAACAGCAGCAACCACCTGAAATGCATCCTGCTGAACACCCGCTCCGACCACAGGCACGCCGTGGAACTCTGGGACCTGCTCGACGCAACAGCACCGGACATCGCCTTCCTCACCGGAAACCTGGATGAACGCCTCCTCAGCGCCTGACATCGCCATAGCCATCCCGGATGGATACAAGATCACCCGGAAGGACCGCGTCAACCAGACGGGAGGAGGCATCGCCATCGTACACAAGAACACCATCCGCATCTCGACTAACTCCGACGAGACCTTCACCGCCGCCGAACACCTACACTTCCAGATACACACGGACCCCAAGACCACCCTCCGAGGCACCCTCATCTACAGACCCCCGGGACCACGCACACTATTCAGCGAAGACATCGCAGACTTCATCAGCCCGCACGCCATGCCCTCCGCCGACTACATCCTCCTAGGGGACCTCAACTTCCACCTGGAGAACAACAACGACAGAAACACCACCGCCCTGCTGGACAACCTCGCCAACCTCGGACTCAAGCAACTGGTGAACACGCCCACCCACTACGCCGGCCACACGCTTGACCCCGTCTTCTCGTCCAGCAAGCACATCTCCTTCAGCCACGCCACCGGACTCCACTGGACCGACCACAGCTGCGTCCACTTCAGCTTCAGAAAGACTGCGACCCACCACCACCCGCAACAGGCTCCCCGCCGGAGCTGGAGCAAGATCACCGCCGAGCAGCTCACCGCCTCCCTCAGCCAGAACACACCCACCGACACAACGGACCCAAACGAAGCAGCCAGCAACCTCGCCAAGTGGCTGACCGCCTGCGCCGACGACCTCGCACCACTAAAAAACCCTCCCAGCAGACCCGGAAGCAAGAAAACCCCTTGGTTCACCAACGAACTCAAGGAATCCAAGAAGAACTGCCGCACTCTCGAGAAAACCTGGCGACTCGTCCAGACCACAGACAACAGGACCGCCCTCAAGCACGCCACCCGCAAACACCACCAGCTGATCCGTGCCACCAAGAAGTCGGCACTCAAAGAACGACTGGACAACAACGCCCATGACAGCAAGGAACTTTTCAGCATCGTCAAAGAGTTCTCCAACCCCAGCGCCGGAAACAACGACATCACCCTCGCAAGACCTCTGCAACTCACTCTCCGCGTTCTTCCACCGCAAGATCACCGACATACACAACAGCTTCGACGCACAAACAACGCACCCTACCGCCGAACCAATGCCCGCCACCACCACCCTCTGCAACTGGACCCCGATCAACACCGAAGACACCACCCGCACGATGAACTCCATCCACTCCGGATCACCAACCGACCCCTGCCCACACCACGTCTTCAACAAAGCCGACGCCACCATCGCACCCCATCTCCGGGACATCATCAACTCCTCCTTCCACACCGCCACCTTCCCGGAGAGCTGGAAGCACGCCGAGCTTACCGCCCTCCTGAAGAAACCAACGGCGGACCCCACCGACCTCAAGAACTACCGCCCCATCTCGCTCCTTCCGTTTCCGGCCAAAGTCATCGAGAAGACCGTCAACAGACAGCTTGCCGCCTTCCTCGAGACGAATGGATCCCTCGACCCCTCGCAGTCCGGGTTTCGGGGCCAACCACAGCACCGAGACCGCCCTTATCGCAGCCACCGACGACATCAGAACCCTAACCGACAACGGGGAAACAGCTGCCCTCATCCTCCTGGACCTCTCCGCGGCGTTCGACACCGTCTGCCACCGCACCCTAGTGAAGCGCCTCAGCAACATCGGAATCCGAGAGAAAGCACTGGAATGGATCATCTCGTTCCTCGCCGGAAGAACCCAGAGAGTCCGCCTCTCCCCGTTCAGATCCGAAGCCACCGAAGTCATCTGCGGCGTTCCACAAGGATCCTCACTCAGCCCGACCCTCTTCAACGTCTACATGAGCCCCTCGCAGCCATCGCACGCCGACACAACCTCAACATCATCTCCTACGCCGACGACACCCAGCTGATCCTCTCCCTCACCAACGACCCCACCACCGCCAGAGCCAACCTGCACGACGGGATGAGAGACGTCGCCGACTGGATGAGGAACAGCCGCCTTAAACTGAACTCAGACAAGACGGAAGTCCTCATCCTGGGCTCATCACCCTCCGCCTGGGACGACTCCTGGTGGCCCCCGGCCCTGGGCACCGCACCCAAGCCAACGGACCACGCACGCAACCTGGGCTTCATCCTGGACTCCTCCCTATCGATGACCAGACAAGTCAACGCCGTCTCATCTTCATGCTTCAACACCCTGCGCATGCTCCGCAAGATCTTCAGATGGATCCCCACTGAAACCAGGAAGACCGTCACCCAGGCACTCGTCACCAGCCGACTGGACTATGGGAACACCCTCTACGCCGGAACCACAGCCAAACTTCAAAAGAGACTCCAGCGCATCCAGAACGCCTCCGCACGACTCATCCTGGACATCCCCCGACACAGCCACATCACCGTACACCTGAAAGACCTGCACTGGCTCCCCGTCAGCAAGAGAATCACGTTCAGACTCCTCACCCACGCACACAAGGCCCTCCACGACCTGGGCCCAAAGTACCTCAACGACCGCATGTCCTTCTACACGCCCACACGCCAGCTACGATCAACCAGCCACGCCCTCGCCACCGTACCACGCATCCGCAGAACCACCGCCGGAGGAAGATCCTTCTCCTACCTGGCGGCCAAGACCTGGAACTCCCTCCCCACTCACCTTCGGCGAACCCAGGACCATCTCGCCTTCAGGAAGCAGCTCAAGACCTGGCTGTTCGAGCAGTAACTTACCCCCTCCCCCAGCGCCTTGAGACCCTCCCGGGTGAGTAGCGCGCTCTATAAATGCCGTGATTGATTGATTGATTGATAAGGGAACACAAAAAATGCACAAATGCTGCCACAAGCCCGCAATTCCAAAGGGACTAGCACGTGTGAATAATTATCTCTGTGTCGCAGTTCAGTCTGATAATTCATCACAAAAGTGCTGGAGCACAGAATTCAGAAAACTGTGCCGACAGCCAGTGCCATTACGCAAAATAAAGGGCCCTGCAGAATGCGAAGAGGGCCCCCTGGGCCCCTGAGTCTTCCGTATCTCACAGAAAGGGCTCGCTGACGGATTAGGGGGTAACTAAAGGGCTTCCCCTACCCCCCGGCCTGCTCGGGCATGCCTTATATGCCCCTGCCGACAACAGTGCATGAGCCCTGCAGGTTACACAATCTGCCTTTCTGTTTATGCCCTGCACCACCTCAATGGGGGAAGATGATGTATAATTAAGGCATATGAAAATGAAAGAGGAGCAGTGTCTTTATATAACACAGAAGGATATATCGAATTAAATTGCACAGCACATATATTAGTGGGTATTACCAAAGCCATAGTTACTGCAACAAAAGAAGTTTCGTTATATGAGGCCATTTTTGAAGGTCTATAACTTTGGACTCGTTTGTCCAGTCTGTACGAACCTGCCTAAAATGTGCCTCGGCCCTCACAATTTTTTACCAAGTGTAGAAATGATGGTTCTCACCCAGTGTTGACAGCGGTGCCACTCTACCATTTTTCACTTTATTGACTGATCTTGTACGTATTTCCTAGTGGTCTCTACATATTTTAACAAAATCAGGTACTCTATATTTTTTATTATCCCACCAAGAGAGAACTAGACTCTAATTACTCAGTTAACCCCGAACCGTAGTGAGCACTTGCTACAACCCCTCACCTAGCTATGTTTTGTTATGTTATTTTAACAGAGAATTGTACATAGCATTTGTACCTAGGGGGAGGTGTTGATTTAATTTATGTATGATCATTTGTTGAGAACTCACACTGCCAAGACATCATTTTAGATTGCAAAGGATGGGAGACACGAGATGAGAGAGCCAAGGAAGTCTGAAAGTGGCACTGAAGCAGAGTGGATGAGAATGGTCTCGAGCATCCTTCTGAAATGCAATCAGTCTTCTTGGACTTGGGTTTGATGCCGTAGAGAGATTCATTAGAAGGAGATTTGGTAGCGGAGAGATTTACCTCAAAACATTTTTGTAAGGGGTAACACGTTACCAACATGTTTTGGTCAACCAGTCGTAGGCATCTGGTCATCATGTAAGGTTGGAAGACATCAGCAGGCATCATTGTGCAGGCCGTGCTTTGTGAGTGAGACAGACCAATGTGAGTCCAAAGATCATTGCCATCAGAGTACAGGATGTGCTAGCTTTGTAGGATCAGGGATTGCAAGGCCGTAGAAATTTTCAAGATTTGGGAGATAGGCAGTGCTTTAAATGGGCAGGTACTCACTAGTATTGAGTACTGGCACTTTTTCATTTTCTCACCTTGAGTACCAGCACTTTTCCTAGAATGAAGAGAGTACCGGTACTCATGGGGGCCTGACTTTAACCCAGGCAGCACTCCCCTCATCACTCAACTGATACCCCGGCAGCACCTTTAACAAGCACTGCACGGAATTAATCACAGGAGCTCTTGTCACCAGGACACAACGTGAGCTACTTTAGAAGTCATCAGAGCAGGGCTGTGTCTGCAGAGTGATTAGCTTATCCATTGATCTTTCACAGTGGGGCTGAGAGGGGGCTGTAAAATCTAATGGGTGGTGGTGGGACTCACTGTTCAGGACAGAACAAAAGAACTTTTGCTAATGCTTTCACCATTGCCACACATCTGAATTGCCTACTTGCATGTGTAAATAAGAAGGGATCTTGTTACCAAACTCGCTGATCCCTATTTTATCGACCTTTGACAGACTGTAAGTCCAGTGAAAAATGTGAAAAGATCTTTGAACTGAGATGTTTGCAGCAGTGTTAAACCACCTGAGCCTACATGCCACATGGATGTACATGGCTGTATTTTTATCAAAAGCCAGTAAATGTGTTGCATGGCTATGTATGTGCGTGTTATTCACACTCATGGTTGCAATGTATTGCACTCTGTGATTGAATGGCAAAAGCAGGAAAACATACATTTTTCATTTTTTTGTGCTCCCAGGTTGTCGTTTGTACAAGTTACATTGTACAAGCACAGAAAACATATATAATTTGTAATAAGCCCCATCTCCTAACCAGGACTTTATGTCATTGGTCATATTTCAATTCAGAAAGACCATCTCGCCATTTATAATGTGACTTGAAGGCCTGTTCCTTTTCTTTTTAATATTTATTTCATCGACAATTGCAAATGCAAGAATGCATTTGACATTTAGTATAGTAATTATATAAGGCATATAATATCAATTGTTAGCTGAATTAACACACATGGGATCATGGTGTGTATTTTTATTACACATAGTGCAGCCACATAAGCCCAGTAGATACTTTATCCTTTCTGATATCACATCTGCAGCGTGTTTACTCCTTCCACCACTCCTTTTCAACCACATAAAATGGAATGTTGAAAGGCTGAGCCACCAACAGTAATATCGCTATTCTCTGTGTGTCAGCATTTCTCATCCAGTGGCAGAGAGAGAGAGAGAATATGCTGCTCACTAAATTTATACAAAGAATGTCTCTTCGAAAGCAACTCTGGTTTCCAGGTTTGACAGAAACACCCACTAGTGGCGAGAATGAAAAGAGTGCCCGATGAATTCCTCACTTTTTGCAGGTGCACATTCACCAATCGTGAGAACCAGAAAGCTGAGGCACTGCCCAGAAGTAAGTGAGCTCGGGGCGTCAATAGTAACAATAAAGTAGATAACTCTGGAGGTTAATGCACATGCTAGAAAGATCTGTGCACATTCTAATCAAAGGTTCAACTCACCATAAAATTGCATAGAGGATCAATGTGTCTGCTGGAAAGCACAGCATGGAACATGTAAATCACAGATTAGTTTTTTTATGTAGATAGCATAGAGCCTTGTGTTACCTGCAGGTCAAACATTAACATCCTTGTTATATAGCTTAGTGAGTTATGACCCTGCAAGTGGTAATTTAATTTTATATTTAATTTTCACTAACCCGTCGTCTGTTGACTCTCCCCCACCCCGCCCCACCCCACTGCTCTTACCTGTGCCGGCCGCAAGGTAAGTGGTTTTATTTATTTTTTTATTTCATTTTAACTAACCCGTCGTCTGTTGACTCCCCCCACCCCACTGCTTTTACCTGTGCCAGCCGCCACTGATTACCATTGAAGGATGAAGTATGATGCTGGGTCGATTGTACAAAATAGTGCAGATCGGTCAAATAGAATCAAAACACATGGGAGAACCCTATCTCTGCCTGAGATCAGCTCTTCTGTGGCATTCATGAGGATGTACCTTGGTTGTCACAGAAACCATGTTAATTGTTATTCAGCGAGCGTCTTTAAAGACGAGCATGAGCTGAGAGTGATCTTTATTTGTTGTGACTTCATGAAACAAGTAAATGACAGTCAACAGTGTGAGGAAAGCTCACCCCTGCTATTTTATAAGAAGTATACAGAACTCAGACAGAGTGGCCTGTTTTGGGGAAGAAGTGCAGACCTTCTATTGAGGAGATGTGGAGACCGTGATGGAGCCTAAAGCCTCAATCTTAATGTGGACAAAGTGCAACAATCTTCAGAAAGTTGAAACTACGATGATCCACTGACCCCACTGTAAAATCAATTCCTAATTGGGTTTATTCACATCTTAACTTTCTTCACTTATCACTGAGCTGTGCAGCTGCGTTTATGAGTGTTATGTAAGGAGAACCTGTGCTATGCAGATGGTGTTCCACTGCACGACAAACTGAGCATAGTTGGTTTACTAATGGTAATAAATACTTTTAAACATTATATGCTCAGCTAAAAAAGCCCATTATATTCACATGGTTTATCAGTAGCTGAAGCACTTTAAATATTAGGTGTTCCAAGGTCACGGCTTTTGCAAGATGATCACCTCATTTTACCTCCAGGATATAAATAATTGTGCTACGATTGTGTAGATCCATTTTTTATTATGATTTATTTAGTTGCACTGAAATTCCTACCACCAAGTTGCTACATTGCTCCAACTGTTTTTAACGGATACATGTTCTCTTTGGTCCAATTGATCATAGGTGGTGGTCTTTTCCAAATACATGCCAATAACAATAAGGTCATCCTCCGGAACTCTGGGGATGTAGGAAGAGTGGCGTGGTGCAGGACTGGATGTATGACAATTGACTCTATCTTAATAGGAGTAGAACTGACATACTGTTCGAGGGCTTTAGCCAACTGAGAGCACTTGCTTGGCTTTCCCCTCTAACCTGGGGAGCATTCCAACTCATGTGGGGTATATAGGAAATCGGAGTGTACTCTTTTGCTGCAGTCCTTCCCTTTGCTTCCAGGTTAATGTGGTGATGCAAGTAGAAGGTCTTTATTCCTTCCTTAAGGTTTCCCTTCTGTTGGAGAAAGAACATCAGGAATATTTGTTTAAGATGTAATCCTACTATAAACTGAGTATTGTATTTCAATCTATCTCAACATCTCTAAGAAAAACAATGTCTAGTATTCAATCATTCCAGAACTAAGCTATCGTGCTTATTTTTTAGTTAAAAAGAAATGGCCATATTCCTGCTTCCTACAAGGATTTTAAATCAAGCTATCAATAGAGATCCATATTCAGGTCAGATCACTGAATGTATGAGTTCATGTATGTGGCTATATGTATTTATACAGAACAAGTTGCCTGAGAGCAACAGTACTCTCTTTGGTGTGGAAGTCCATGCCTATTTGGGGCAACTAGTCCATATTACTACTATAGATATATGTTTATGATTCAGTGCACAGCCTACACTGATCATTCCTCCACACCCAAAATAATTACATGATGACAACACTTTGAGAATTCATGGTGCATGCCACTGCAATGCTTTTCATACGAGATCAATAGATAGTGCAAATGTTTTTGAAAGGCTTACATCTTGCTTTTGTGATCTATTTCAATACTAGGAATATTTGAGGGAGTCTTTTGGTCATCCTTTAAAAACTAGAAAGCCTTGATATGAGGCTTTAGGGAAGGTTGCCAAGGCATTTCTGGAATTGGCCCGCTAGTCTTTAGACTGCTGCACATCATTCCATTGTTCTCGCCTGTATGACAATCAAGTTTGTAACCATACAATCTTTCTTTGGTGATTAAGGTCAAGAAACCTGGGCATGGCACTCAAATTAGGTCCCGTTCTTGGTGCCTATCCCTTCTACTCGGCTCACTGACATACTGTATTGCTTGTTAGATCACAAAGCGTGCATAATGTTTAGTTTTGTGTCAAGCTTTGCACTGAACCACTAAGCTTCTGTCATCATTACATTTGAATCAGGATATTGTTCTCCCTATTTTTGTTCATTTTTTCCTTCTCTGAATAAGAATCGTTTCCATTCATTAGATATTCTTGGGATCAACACATGTATTTTCCACGAACAGCTGAATTTTGAGTCTGTAACTCGCTGTGACTTTTGTGGTGTGTCGTAAAGACAGAACAATCAGTTCGCTACCTTTATTCAGTGGATATGCCTAGTTACCTTCACAGCTTACAAAAACCTAGGGGTGGGTTTGCCTCAGAGAATCCAAGGTTGGTCTTCTGGGAGCATGGAGGCCTGTAGCCTCGGCCTCGCCAGCTTCAGTGTCATCATTTATAATGAGTCTTCTTAGGAATTTCCACACACATTTCTCCCTTATTACAAGCTTTTGGGAAGAGATGTGCTGCTTCAATTTGGGATGCAGGTGCTAGAATCTGATAAGCTCAGATAAGCCGCACCTCCTGTATGGTTCATATTATTTTGTGTTCAGTCGAAAACCAGTCCCTAAATCTTTCTTAACAAGGAAAAAGGCCGAAACAGTAACACCATACTGACTTGCGACTGACCTCCAACGTGTGCTTCCGGTCTGGGAATGTTTACATCGGCAGAATATTGAGTTGAGAGGTGAATGCATTTATAATCGATTTTATCTGAGATTTTTGTATAGGGCTCGCGTCTCTTTGTCATCTCCTAAACTCTTCCAGCAGGATGAAAAAGGGAGTTAGTGGGTTTAGTGGGGCTGAGGGTCCGACTGTCAGTGGTCATTTGCTCTTGTGGTAATGTCACCATCTTCATATGATCATTGGATGATAGAAACACCTGACTTTATAGCCATGGACAGAATGGTAGAAGGTCATTTTCAAGTCTGAGATGGGGAAAGGGAGGAGGGGGGAGATTCTGCTAGGATTTTTCTGGTATGTGGAGCAATCTCATCCGAAACCTTTTGTACATAGCCGGACGAATAGCGAGCACTGTTTAGAAGGGTGACCTGTGTTCTGTGGTTGGTTTGTGGGGCTGGAAAATGTTGCTATTACCTTTTTTTTCGAGGGCTAAGCGAGATAGTGGACATGCACTCACCTCATTAACTGAGTTCTGAGGCATGGGAAATTAATACTTGACGTGATAAAGAGCACACCTAAATCATTCGTACGTGAAAGCTACATTGCACGTTACACAACTGACATACATCTATGTACAAATGACAGTGACTTGAGATGGATTTCATTAACAGAAGTTTCTGCCTTAATTACATGTGAGGCCACCTGCTTGTTTGTGTTTCTACCCGGTCCCAAAAACATTCAACCCTAATGCACCAAAATAAAGCCCTACTGAGTGAGCATGCACCTATAGGGAAGATGTGCAGGACTGCTAATTTATAAAGACTCCGTGCACAAAATGAAATCCTAAAGGAATCTGAGCACTCATTATCATTCACACAAATACACATGGAAGCATGCAGACAACACACAATGGTGAGCATGGAGACTGAATGCATGTGCGATGGTCTACATGAACTCGCTTAGCCCCCTTTCCCCAATAATGATCACACCTAACTCCTAATACTTTAATCTACCACAAAAAATCTGGAGGGTATGCATGGTATTGCTTGCTTTAGCTCCCAAGGCTAATTGTAATCAGCAACAGTAACCAATAACACTGGACTAACCACTAACACTAACCATGGGTTCCAGAACAGTGTGGTTCCGGGCGTAAAGAGGTTCAGCACCTCGCCAGGGTAGTAAGCACCAAAAAAATGTAAATAAAATACAATACAATACAATGTCTTTAGTAGGGCCATCAACAAAAAGGTTATACATGTGGTACAGTGTAATTTTGACCCCACCTTTACATGTCACAAATACATAATCCAAAAGGTGCACTTAGCACATGTTTCCTGTGTGGCCTAACGACATTAATAAGAAATGTTGCACTTGACATCATTATTGAAGTGCATTCACTGTAGAGTTAAAGAATTCATAGATAACACTGTGTGCCGTAACTGTATTAAATGAGATAATCTTTGAACACTTGATGAATAAACCATCCTTACATTTTTGGAATGTGATTACTTTAGAAACGATAATGGATTTATGTAATGCGTACACTAATGTTATATGTATATTTCATATAAAATGTAGTTCTTAGCCATACTTACACATGATTATTAAAATATTTACTGTATGCCACATGCAATATGAATCTAGTGTACTGACAAGTTATATTCATTTGTTTTTAAACGTACACACGCATATTAAACGTGCACCATTGATTTAATAGTTTAACTTGCCCTTACTAGGCCTCTTTTCCATTCTGCATATAATACTGTTTTCAAAATCTGCTTACATGACTTTGTAGTCACACACATTGTTAGTTTGAGAATAGATACAACACTGTTTTAGTGACAGAGAGAGAGATAGAGAGCCTGAGAAGACCTTGACAAATAACATGGAGAGCCAGAGCGTTAACTGAAAAGTCTTACTAAGCAATGTTACCACATGGGTTTGGTGGAGCAAGGACGATGTTGCTCCCATGTTCAGTATGGTATAGTTTGATGATGTTTTAGTTTACAACGTGAGAATGGACTAGGACAATGGTACCCCTGATGATGAAAGAAGAAGGGCGTTATCTAAATGTTTTTGTGTTACCTGAGCATTTTAGTGTGAATAACTGGAGTATACACTGTCTGATGTTGTAGTACTTTTCCTTAGACTTTGTGAGGTTTTGTCCTTTACGCTTATTCCCTTTGATTCTTGCTGAGTGTGGCTTAGGTCAATACTCAAAATTCCCCTGACCCAAAGAAGACTCTTGCCCAAACTTCTGAAATGCTGACACCTTCCTGTACTTCCCATATTTACTCACTTCCTGTACTTCCATAGATTTTTCTGTTTTCCTGCAGTTCCCTGAATTTTGAGATTCCTTACACTAATGAACCATCCTCTTAGTTTGGACTTTAATCTAGACAATTCTAGATTTACTCTTGTATAGAAGAGAGGACCGAAAAAACGTCTCTGAGCACCAGATATTAATGTTAATCTTTTGTATTGCTGTGACTGCACTTCTCATTTGCTTAATACTGGTAAGACTAAACTTTTTAGGGGGTAAGGTTTCCCAGTTGTTGTTCTGTACCTTCATACCATGGTACTGGGATTCATGTACCTTAACTTGATTGCTAATTTGTAATAAACCTTCTTAACCTTAGTTACTGATTCCTGGTCCTTATTGTGTAGCCAAATATGTAACATTGTTAATTGAAATTGTTTGATAAAATGTTAACTCTCCTCACCTATCAGTCTGATAAAAAGGTCCACCGGAGGACTTTTGGTAAGAGGGTGGGCCCAAAACGCTGCATAACGTGGAAATCAAATTAAGCAAAATGAAATGGAAACGGGCTCCTCCCGACAGTACACTACATTCAACAAACATTTAAGTGCTTGAGCCTCTCACCCACCCAGAAAACCACTCACAAACCCATTCACAGACCCATACAGCAACTCACATACCCACTGACGGACCTGTACAGTCACTCACACACCCACTAACAGATCCATACAGCCACTTACACACCCATACAGCCACTCAGACACTTACTCGCACACTAATACAGACAGTCACATAGCCACTCAGATGAAATATGTTAGAAATAGTATCACTCATTAGTAGCACAGAGAGAATAGTAATTTAACTTATGCAATAGCTTAGTATATTTCTTTAAGTCTCAGAAAAGTTTAAGAAACACACTCAATGGATGATGTCATCAGGGATGCCATTTGAGATGTCATCAGTGTTGTCACTGACCCTGTCATGAGTGATGTAATGTGTGAGATTATAAGTAGTGCATTGCGGGGGCATACGTTATAGTTAGCTCAGCTAACTATAACTGTAGGATTTCTATGGTTTTATGCATGTGAAATCTATTTATATATAGGTATGTCCTTTTTGAACATATAATGCATTATTATATTTATTTTAACATGTTTACATTGCAGCTGCAATTTTTTCTCACATGTAGGATGTTGTCTTTACTCTGTTTTACTTGTAATGTTTTTGTTTTGTGCTTTGGTACTGATTTTTTTTCTAAATCTCTTTATTTTAAATGCCAAATACATTCAAAAGACAATACTACAACGTTTAGTCCCATAAAAACAAAGCCATCTTCGACAGAGTCCCCCCATTCCCACAGCGTCGCATTAATTTGAATAAATACTGTTGCTGTTGTGTGGAATCCGCCCTCCACTCCGGGCCTGGGAATGAGGGATAACAAGATACGTTTTCTACTAGGGCGGTTCTCCATGTCTAACCATGGAGGCTCCCCCTGAGTATTGTAGCATGAGCTCTTGCGTGTCTGCCCCAAAATCTAGCCCAAAGTGTCGTCTCCATGGACCCCATACTTTATAGAATTTTCTGGGGCAACCCCTACTTAGGTATGTGGTGTGTTCAGCGGCCATATAAAGGTCCATCCCCCTTGTCCATTCCTGAATCGTAGGATTCTCCACTACTCCCCGTTGCCTAGCCACATCTCTCTTGGCAACCGCCAATCCTAGGGAGGCGAAGAGTAGTTGAACCCTATTAACGTCTACCTCACAGGGGATCCCCAAAAGGGCGAATCCAGGTTCGACCAGCAGCGTCGTTTCCACTATTGTCCCCAATGTCCCAATGATAGCCTCCCAATATACATGTATCTCAGGGCAAGCCCATATCATGTGAATGAAGGCGCCTTTGGTGTTTTTACAGGTGGGGCAGTATGGCGTTTCTGATCTTCCTATTTCTTTGGTACAGTTTTTGTTTGTTGCATTCTGTTCAGAGGAAGAGATTTTTAAACTGTGTTGGTTTATTTTTTAGTTTCATTTTGAGTTTGTAATTTGTTAGTTTTAGTTAATTTTTTATTTAGGTCTAAGCGTTATTCTTACTTTAAATGTAAGGTTCCTGCTTTAGTCACAATGGGGCACATGCATCAAGGTATTATTTTGCGAGTCCTTAATTGCGATTATTAAGGAATCGCAATTAAGGACTCGCAAAAGCCTATGCATATAGGAATCGCTATAAAAATAGCGATTCCTAAACATTCCTTAATTGCGACTCGCAAATTACGAGACGCAGTTAAGGAATGGCTCCCCATTCATTCCTATGGGCCTACAGGCCCATAGGAATGAATGGGAAATTGCATGCGCAATTTGTGAGTACCAATAGGTACTCGCAAATTGCGCTTGCAATTTCAAGGGTGCAAGGGTGTCAAAAGGACACCCTGTTGCACCCCTGGAATTGTGATGTGCACCCATGTTGAGCGCACACATGCCCCAAGGGCATGTGTGTGTGCAACATGAAACTTTGAAAAATGCACTTTAGTGCACTTTCCAAAGTTTTAGCAAATTACCGACCAGTTTAATTGCTCGGTAATTTATGCCTCAAATAGCGAAATCGCTATTTAAAAGTGGATTATTGCATAGCATTTAAGGAATCGCAAATTGCGATTCCTTAAATCTGTCATAATTTAAGAAATCGCAATGAATTGCGATTTCTTAAATTGCGAGTGCCTTACACCTTGATGCATCGCAATAGCCCTTTTTGCGGGCGCAAACGGACAATTTTTGCGAATTGCACCGTTTGCGCTCGCAAAAAACGTTGATGCATGTGCCTGAATGCTTACTATTTTCCAGGTGTTTTTTGTGTTTACTTCAGATATTTCAGTGCCCATGGCTTTATCCTCTTTTGCTTTTAGTGTCTCTTTCCCCTTGTAGTGGATGCACCTGTATATTGGAGAAATAAATATATAGCTTAGTTTTATTTAGTTATTGTCTTAAGTTTTAGTATTTTATTATTTTCGTTATCTATTATTTGTTGTCAAACTTACTTTGTTGGTGTTATTTTGTGGTTCTTTGAGGTGTTAAAATCTTCCTTTGTAGAATTGCAATCTGGCAGAGTGATGCTGTCCTGCTTTCATTGTTCTTAGGAAGCATTTTGTGTGCATTTTATGGCCTTTTTGTACTATTTTTTAATTGGGAAAGTATTTGCTAACTTTGAAAGATTGTTTTTGACTGTATATGGTAAAATTAGTGTGTTTGTTATATATTTAGTGTATAATAATTTTCTTATATCTGTTTATGTAATGTAATATCATTGGTTTTATTTGAAATAATGTAAATTATATGGTATTTGATATTTTGGCTCTCATGACAATTGCAATGTTTTCTTAGTGTTGATGTATTGATGATATTTGGTATTTCCATTTTTTGTTTTCAATATTGTTGTGTTTTAGATATGTTTCTGAGCAATATATATGTCAGTGATATCTCTGTCACTACTGTTTAAGTATACGCCCCCAATATTTTGGTTACCGATATTTCTTTTGCCAATATTTGGGTATGTCGATATTGTTTTTCTCAATATAGTGTCATGCAACTGGCACAGTACCTGGTTGTCTCGCACAGCACACCTAGATGAATGATGCCATTTGGATCTGAAAGAAATATCAAAACTAGGAGATGTGTTGCATTCAGGCCATTGAGCCATATTAAATGCTTTGAGCAATTGTCATTAGAATTCTCCCTGCATAAATCTCAGTTTTCCCATTACTGACATGCCCTTGATACCCATTAGGAGAAATTGGTAGATGCCCCTGAATCCAATCGTCTAAATCCCAAACTAACTGTTGAACGACTCAAGAACAATGGTATTTTTAGAATTGATAAAACTCTGGTAACAAATACACTCAACACCCTCAAAGATCCCTGATCGCGTTGGAGAATAGACCTATGTGACTGGTTTTAGGAAGAATGGACAGAGGTCAACATGGCCTTATATGCATTGGCAATATCATCTCATCTCTATCTGATCCAATTTAAATAGAGTTTACTATAATCTCGAGAGGCTCTGTAGGATGAAGAAGCCATAATAGTGTCTGCTTTAGATATAAAGCAGCAAAACAATATTGTTAGTTTATATTTTTAGAGCGCCAAATCACCAAAAGGTCTCTATGGGATTAGCCTTTAATTGAGGATTACTGAATATAAATGTCTAACATACTAACACAAGTCAAAGGAATACCCATTGCCACAGACCCTAAAATAGCACTATTGGTAATAATGGACAATTGAGAGGGCCACAGTAATTAATGTATGTCGTTTGGTAGGATTGTTGATTGTGAAGGTGGGCATTTTCTACCATTGGTGACTAAGGGCTTGATTACGAGTCTGCGGTGGCGCAGCAGTCGCGGTCCACCGTCCGTCGCATTACGACTTCCAAAGTCGATGCAGCGGCGGACCGCCAGCTGCGCCAGGGAACAGTCGTTCCCTGGCGGTGGCGCAGGAGCGCCACAATGCAATATGGTGAGTGGGGACTGGCACAGTCCCCCTCAGCTTATTACGAGTTCCTGGACCGCCAGCCTTTTCATGGCGAAGCCCCGCTATGAAAAGGCTGGTGGTGCAGAAACAAAGGGGGCCCCCCTGTCTGTACCCCAACAAAGTTCCAGCACACCATGGCCGCCTACATCCATGCCGTACTGGAACTTTTTTGCTGTTCCCATTGCGGTACCTGTTTTCCAGGCACCGCCATGGGAATAGCAAAGAACCGCCGACCGTATTACGAGTTGTGCATTTCCAACTCGTAATACGGTCAGCAGTCCTTGGGTGGTCTTGCACAGGTTTGGCGCAGCGGAGGCGGCGATGTGCCAGTTCCGCTGCGCCAATCTCGTAATCAGGGCCTAAGCTCAGTACCTTCCATAAAAGAATGGCTTATGATTGGAATATGTGCCAAGGTAGAAGAATCTATGTATAAAATAACACAAAAAATATCTGGGGCCCATAGTGGGTCTGCTATTACGGTGTATTGCTAGACTTAAGAAAATGAAACCCCTTGTGAATTTTGTAGAATGTGTATATTCATGTCTTGACATAACATGCTATTGAAAGTTATGTGCTTCACGCTGTGCGATTGCAGTAAATTTGCTTTGTTGAGGAAGAACATTTTAAAAATTAATACAAATATTAATAAAATAATGCGTCTAACAATAAAACATCACCACCATCATCCTCAGAATGGTCCTCTGTTTTGAATTAGTTCATATCGGTGCAGGACCAATGACAACCTCAGATTCGGAAAAAAACTCAGCAGAATCTGTTGTCATAAATGCTTGTAGATAAGATCCTACTAGATCAAGATCCTATCAGCATATTTGCGTGGAAAAATCGAGGAGTCGCGAGAACTCAGAGGTCTGACAATTAAATATTTTGTGCACTCCAGCCAATGTATTACCAGAACATGTTTTCTGTCGGTTTAGGACAGATTTGGTGTCATAAGTACCAGTCTGCTTGCTCAACATTTTAAAAGATAAACAGGAAATTCCTCCCAAACAATTATGCAGTGTTGCCAGATTAACCAGGTGATGTGAAAGGAGTAGCAGACTGACATCATTGCCAAACCTGGAGGTGCAGCATTTACAATGATGAAAGAAACATTGTACAACAACCTTTTTCTAATTTACCACCACCTTGGATGCGCACTGAAAAAAAACAATAAAAAAATAGATGTACAAAATTATTATTAACGATTCAGCATCCTGCATAGTGTACAACATTGTCATCTTTGAAAACATGAAAAGGGACTACTGCTGTAAGTGGACTGTACCAGCATTTGGATTTTATTTTGTGACTATAAGTAAAGTATACTATTATTCTCTGAATAAAATGCACTTCTGTTATCTCCTTCAATGATCAAGTAAACCACAGACTTTGCAAAGAACACCAGTGGTGATCTGCATTTGCCACTGCTCCTTCGTGCACTTGTGTCTGCCTGTTTAGTCACTGTCAACTTCTTAAAATATGTTGCCATCAGAACGGAAAAACTCTTTAAAGTAAAGAAGGACTAGATGTCACTTGCACTCCATCCTTGACGGCCAATGCTCAGCTGTTATTGTGCTGACTTGAAAATTAATGGCTGGTGGGCCTGGGGGGTCGTGAGGGGGGAGGTGGTAAATTCTTCTCCCTGAGTTTGTGTAGGGATCGGAATTCCGAATTCTCTGACCGTTATCACACCCCGCTGTTTTTCTCTGACAGATTTTGGCTGGTCAAACCTGCCCAAAGGAAAAGATCTGGAAAACTTGGGGAATATGGTGTGCTAAATACATATTCTGCATTTTGTGCCTCATTTTTATTTGAAAATCATTGAATAAGGAGTTTTTATTGCTCCCAGTTAATACCTCAATTTGGGGCATTGATATTAACTAATTGTGATAAATACCACACTCTTTCCTGATCTACTTGTTATCAGGGATTATAAAGATTATATTTGTGTGCATAAAATAAAATGAATCTTTGATCAAAATGTAAACTTCCACTTTCCTAAATTGAGTCTATTGTCATCCACTAAAATGATAATTATATTGACATGCGTCAAAACAAAAGCCCCAAACACATAAGGAGGAAAAATATCACTCCTGACAGGACAGTATCTCTTTGGTGTCAAAGACCATGCTGACCTCTCCTCCGATTGTCGTTGAGGAAGGCTTTGTTTGTGGGGAAGACAAACAGAAGTCGGCCTACCATGTTAACTAAGGGTTCTTTAGAAATACCCAGTGTGAGAACAATCAGAAATGTCAGACCCTGCTCTTATTCCTTGGTCCAGTGGCGGCTGGTGAACTTTGAAAGTGGTAGGGCGTGAGAGGAAATCCTCAATTTGCCTGTATGAGCGTAGTAGTGGGCAAGCACGACAGTCCCAACAGCGATTTTGGGAGAGGGTTCTCCACAGAGAACATATTTTTTAAATATAGTAAAATGGTGCATTTTCCAACACAATTTTTTTTACATCAGTGCCCAAAAAGTGCTGGAGCTAACAGTAGCGTATTGAAGCTCAGCTATTGTTGTGAGGCTTATCATGTAGAAGTGTATGATGTCATATGTTCATGGAGTGTTGTCTTTTTTTGTGCATTTCTGGTCTGCAAGTTAAAAATTGCTCTTTCTACTATATTCTATGCCGGGTGTGGCTCTGTTGGGTGTTAAAATACAGAATACTGAAAACCAAGCCTGCCTGCAGTGCCATATTGACTTAAGAACAGTGATGACAGGTTTCTGCCACCTATGATAGTTCATTGGTCTTCAGCTGACAGCGTATGTAATTTATTATGAGAATACATAGCCCAACCTTGAAAGTATAATAAAAACATGTCCCTGCTGCTATGGAGTCAGACTTTGCTCAGAATACACTACTGTCCGAGCAGCTGCATGGTAAGATTGTGCCCAGGACGCACGAGGGTCCATACAGATGTGGGGAGAGATTATGATGGAAACTGATTTATATTTAGAAAGACAAGTCAAGGAGGCAGAAGAGGCACAGACAGCAAGAAAGGAAGACACAATTGGACAGAGGTGCTTAAAGGGACACAGATTGGGACAGAGAGCTACAGTGAGAGACTTATAACGATAGATAAGAGATGGAGATAGACTGACAGGGACTAGATG